>JAPDVR010000015.1:860000-960000 GCA_026230005.1 Gila orcuttii | reverse complement strand
GTGTGTGTGTGTAGCTTCAGCGACGGCAGAGGGTACGTGTGTGTGTGTGTGTGTGTGTGTGTGTGTGGCTTCAGCGACGGCAGAGGGTACGTGTGTGTGTGTGTGTGTGTGTAGCTTCAGCGATGGCAGAGGGTACGTGTGTGTGTGTGTGTGTGTGTGTGGCTTCAGCGACAGCAGAGGGTACGTGTGTGTGTGTGTGTGTGTGTGTGTGTGTGTGTGTGTGTGTGTGTGGCTTCAGCGACGGCAGAGGGTGTGTGTGTGTGCGTGTGTGTGTGTGTGTGTGTGTAGCTTCAGCGACGGCAGAGGGTATGTGTGTGTGTGTGTGTGTGTGTGTGTGTGTGTAGCTTCAGCGACGGCAGAGGGTACGTGTGTGTGTGCGTGTGTGTGTGTGTGTGTGTGTGTGTGTGTGTGTGTGTGTAGCTTCAGCGACGGCAGAGGGTATGTGTGTGTGTGTGTGTGTGTGTGTGTGTGTGTGTGTAGCTTCAGCGACGGCAGAGGGTACGTGTGTGTGTGTGTGTGTGTGTAGCTTCAGCGACGGCAGAGGGTACGTGTGTGTGTGCGTGTGTGTGTGTGTGTGTGGCTTCAGCGACAGCAGAGGGTACGTGTGTGTGGGTGTGTGTGCGTGGGTGTGTGTGTGTGTGTGGCTTCAGCGACAGCAGAGGGTATGTGTGTGTGTGTGTGTGCGTGCGTGTGTGTGTGTCTTCAGCGACGGCAGAGGGTACGTGTGTGTGTGTGTGTTTGTTTGTGTGTAAATCCCCCGACCACTATGTCGGTCTGAGACAGCGAGACCAAGACAAGACCGAGACCAAGACCGGTCTCGAGACATACATCACTATTATAGACACTCATACTTTTAAAACAAGACAATTATTATCTACTCTCCAAGCCAGTTTAGTTACAGCTCTGCAATAAAGCAAGATGGAGAGCAATGTATGATATTGACTATTGATTTATAGGCTATATAGATACAGACGGTTGTCTGGGAACGCCCCGTCACGTGATGTGAATTTAGCCCGAAATACACGCGACAATCATGCCGAAGAGGTGCTGTGTCGTTTTCTGTACCGCCAATAAACAAACAAGTTATGAATTGAAGTTCTACATCCTTCCTAATAAACACACAGAACCGGAAACGAGGACAAAATGGCTACAAGCAATAAATAGTAGTGTAATACTTCTGTGATGTTCTGTAATACCTCTATAGTACTTCTATAGTATGTCCCAAAATGCTATAGTATTCCTATAGGATTACTATAATATTTTGTTCTAAAATACTACAAGATTCCTATAGTTGTTTTTCATAAGGGATGTCTCATTCACATTAGCGTTATCAGCTGAAGGCTCTTGATAGGCCAATCGCTCCGGTCTTCACTCAATACACACTGCAGTCTGTGAGTTAGGATAACTGTCAGCACAGTCCCTCGCCAACCTCGTACTACTGATCACCGTTTTACAAAAGGATTAATAGTTTGGAGTGAAGCATACGTACAAGGTAAGTGACAAGGTTTTATGGAGTTATAGTACGCAACATATACGAAAGTTGATTGAGTTATAGGCTAATGTTACCGCTACAGCTACCGCAATGTCTTACCCGGAGATTCAACCAGATAACAAAATATGTCTGGAAACGACACCTCCGGCCATTTGGTCGGGTCATTGACCCAGTTTTTAATTAAATAAGGGCAATCATAATGTATTGCAGTTAATTTTGCAATGTGCCGTTGCCGGTCGGCAGGCGTCAATGACTCGCAATACGACATTTCTGTCATTCAAATACACACGACGTTTGCGGTGTTTTCCCCCACGCCGACCACGCCCCCAACTATGACTAGCTGCCGACTGTATCTATTCCATTTAAAATGTTGATTGGCTGGACTGGTCAATATGGATGCACATCCCTCAGTAAATAATAACCATCAAGTATTGCTTTTATCATTTAAAACACAGTGACATGCTATGACAAGCCATTTTAGCTTTTATTCATTCTCAGGATGCATTTTTGATATCAATAATTAGATTTGTACTATTTAAAATGTGAATTCTTGATATTAAGAATGTACTTTAGACATTTAGAACAATGTCTATTTCTGATATCAGGAATTACATTTTCATTAGTACTAGTTTAAGGAGGGATTGTAGTGGGAGCACTGGGGTGTCAGCTGTGACTGTGTGGCAATGGCTCATGGGTCAGATAGGAGGGACCCTTAACAGAATTTAGCATAGGGCTAAATTGTGTGTGTGTGTGTGTGTCTTGTCGCTTCAGCAACAGCAGAGGGTGTGTGTGTGTGTGTGTGTGTGTGTAGCTCGTGTCCCGTTCTCTGTCTTCACCCTGTGTGTTCCCACAGTCCTCCTGGGTTCCCGGGCCGCAGACGGATGGGCAGAATAAACCACGGCGCCGGTCCCACTCCTCCACCCATGGGCGGAGGCGGATGAGGACGGTACGCAAGACACACACACACACACACACACACACACGGGCGGAGGCGGATGAGGACGGTACGCAAGACACACACACACACACACACACACACACACACACGGGCGGAGGCGGATGAGGACGGTACGCAAGACACACACACACACACACACACACGGGCGGAGGCGGATGAGGACGGTACGCAAGACACACACACACACATGGGCGGAGGCGGATGAGGACGGTACGCAAGACACACACACACACACACACACACACACACACACACATGGGCGGAGGCGGATGAGGACGGTACGCAACACACACACACACACACATGGGCGGAGGCGGATGAGGACGGTACGCAAGACACACACACACACACAGACACACACACACCCATGCGCGGAGGCGGATGAGGACGGTACGCAGGACACACACACACACACACACACACACCCATGCGCGGAGGCGGATGAGGACGGTACGCAAGACACATACACACACACACACACACACAGACACACACACACCCATGCGCGGAGGCGGATGAGGACGGTACGCAAGACACATACACACACACACACACAGACACACACACACCCATGGGCGGAGGCGGATGAGGACGGTACGCAAGACACACACACACACACAGACACACACACACCCATGCGCGGAGGCGGATGAGGACGGTACGCAAGACACACACACACACACACACACACACCCATGCGCGGAGGCGGATGAGGACGGTACGCAAGACACATACACACACACACACACAGACACACACACACCCATGCGCGGAGGCGGATGAGGACGGTACGCAAGACACATACACACACACACACAGACACACACACACCCATGCGCGGAGGCGGATGAGGACGGTACGCAAGACACACACACACACACAGACACACACACACCCATGCGCGGAGGCGGATGAGGACGGTACGCAGGACACACACACACACACAGACACACACACACCCATGCGCGGAGGCGGATGAGGACGGTACGCAAGACACACACACACACACAGACACACACACACCCATGCGCGGAGGCGGATGAGGACGGTACGCAGGACACACACACACACACACACACACCCATGCGCGGAGGCGGATGAGGACGGTACGCAAGACACATACACACACACACACAGACACACACACACCCATGCGCGGAGGCGGATGAGGACGGTACGCAAGACACATACACACACACACACAGACACACACACACCCATGCGCGGAGGCGGATGAGGACGGTACGCAAGACACACACACACACACAGACACACACACACCCATGCGCGGAGGCGGATGAGGACGGTACGCAGGACACACACACACACACACACATGGGCAGAGGCGGATGAGGACGGTACGCAAGACACATACACACACACACGCACACAAAAAAAAACTTCTATGGAAGACTTCTCGTAATTTTGACTTTATTCTCGAAATTTTACGACTTTATTCTCGTAATATGACGACTATATCTGTTTTTTTTTACGGAAATTTTTATTTTTTTTACGTCACGGCTCAGGGCTTCCGTAATTATATATACAGCAGTGTCGAAAAGTGACGTGCGGAGAGGATATCTGTTTTCAATTACACTATAAGTTTGACTAAAGCATGAAAGTATGATTTTAATTGTTAAATATGATGGAAGAAAAAAAGGCAAACTACAGGTTTGATTTTACTATGTAAAAAAAAAAAAACGTTGACAGGAAAAAGTAAACAATATCAGGCTACTTATTAATATTTCATCGGTTCTCTCTTGTTTTTGCATGCTCGTAATTTTTTTTGTATGACAGGCTGGACACATACTTTCTCATGTTTCATTGTGTTATTATGACTAATAAACAACCGACTCCAAGCACAACTACACAATATGACTACACAATCTTTAAAGTCCCCTGTCGTCACCCATTTTATCACTTAAAACTCATCTCAAAGTCACCAAAATTACATATTTAAAAGTTTTTTCCTTAAAAAAAATTCCTTCATGCCAAAAAATATCTTGAATGTAACTCGACACCCTTGCCTCATTTAGTATGTGCGGTTCTATGAATATGTAAATGAGCCCCGCCTCCACTCACTCACTCACTCAGAGATCCACTCGTTGACGATCACACGTTGATCTGATTGGTTACAAGGTCGTTTGTGACGTCAGAAACACCAGCGATTTCAAAGCGTGTTTTTGAGACTGTCTTTGTTTCACTGCAGTTTTAAGGAGAAAATACTCAGCAATGCTGTCAACTTATGAATTTACACATGGTTTGTCTTAAAGCATATTAATAACACCACATAGACATATAAACAACATTAAAAGCTGGATTTGAGTCTTCTGACAAATGATTGTATTTTGTTTCTTTATTTGATCATGTTAATGCTGAATAATGACTGTGTGTGTGTAGGTAAACGCCTGCACGCTGTTGCAGGCGCAGAGGACCGTGACACACTGATGCTCCTGTAAAGCTCATGTTCGTCACACACTCCTCTTCCCTCGGCCGACGCTGCAAACGCAGACTCATGACGTCACTCCGGGAATACCTCACTGAGGGGCCGGAGCGGCTGAAGATGGCGGCCACACACACACTCACACTGACTCTCTCACACACATACACACACTGTGACTCTCTTACCAACACACACTGACTCTCACACACACTGACACTAACACACACACTGACTCTCACACACACACACACACGTGCACACACTGACTCTCTCACACACACACACGCACTGACTCTCTCACACACACACACACACGTGCACACACTGACTCTCTCAGACACACACAGACACACACACACACACACACACTGACTCTCTCACGCACACACACTGACTCTTTCACACACACACACACACTTTTTTAAGGAATGTCTTACAAAATATATGTAGTGGCAGAAATTGTATGTACGATTTGCGTCAATAAAGATAAGTTATGATGATCCTTTGACTGATTTAGTTTTTTGTGCCTATAGTCATGAAACCTGGAAATATCCGGGGATTCTGCTCACACATTAAGAGGAACACACACCTTTCCCTGGCGTTCTGGAACCCACACCTTTCCCTGGCGTTCTGGAACACACACCTTTCCCTGGCGTTCTGGAACACACACCTTTCCCTGGCGTTCTGGAACACACACCTTTCCCTGGCGTTCTGGAACACACACCTTTCCCTGGCGTTCTGGAACACACACCTTTCCCTGGCGTTCTGGAACACACACCTTTCCCTGGCGTTCTGGAACCCACACCTTTCCCTGGCGTTCTGGAACCCACACCTTTCCCTCGCGTTCTGGAACACACACCTTTCCCCCGTGTTCTGGAACACACACCTTTCCCTGGCGTTCTGGAACACACACCTTTCCCTGGCGTTCTGGAACCCACACCTTTCCCTGGCGTTCTGGAACACACACCTTTCCCTGGCGTTCTGGAACACACACCTTTCCCCCATGTTCTGGAACACACACCTTTCCCTGGCGTTCTGGAACACACACCTTTCCCTGGCGTTCTGGAACCCACACCTTTCCCCCGTGTTCTGGAACACACACCTTTCCCTGGCGTTCTGGAACACGCACCTTTCCCTGGCGTTCTGGAACCCACACCTTTCCCCCGTGTTCTGGAACACACACCTTTCCCTGGCGTTCTGGAACACACACCTTTCCCTGGCGTTCTGGAACCCACACCTTTCCCCCGTGTTCTGGAACACACACCTTTCCCTGGCGTTCTGGAACACACACCTTTCCCCCGTGTTCTGGAACCCACACCTTTCCCCCGTGTTCTGGAACACACACCTTTCCCTGGCGTTCTGGAACACACACCTTTCCCTCGCGTTCTGGAACACGCACCTTTCCCTGGCGTTCTGGAACCCACACCTTTCCCTGGCGTTCTGGAACACACACCTTTCCCTGGCGTTCTGGAACCCACACCTTTCCCCCGTGTTCTGGAACACACACCTTTCCCTGGCGTTCTGGAACACACACCTTTCCCTGGCGTTCTGGAACACACACCTTTCCCCCGCGTTCTGGAACACACACCTTTCCCTCGCGTTCTGGAACACACACCTTTCCCTCGCGTACTGGAACAAACACCTTTCCCTCGCGTTCTGGAACACACACCTTTCCCTCGTGTTCTGGAACACACACCTTTCCCTCGTGTTCTGGAACACACACCTTTCCCTCGCGTTCTGGAACACACACCTTTCCCTCGCGTTCTGGAACACACACCTTTCCCTGGCGTTCTGGAACCCACACCTTTCCCCCGTGTTCTGGAACACACACCTTTCCCTGGCGTTCTGGAACACACACCTTTCCCTGGTGTTCTGGAACACACACCTTTCCCTGGCGTTCTGGAACCCACACCTTTCCCTGGCGTTCTGGAACCCACACCTTTCCCTGGCGTTCTGGAACACGCACCTTTCCCTCGCGTTCTGGAACCCACACCTTTCCCTGGCGTTCTGGAACACGCACCTTTCCCTCGCGTTCTGGAACCCACACCTTTCCCTCGCGTTCTGGAACCCACACCTTTCCCTGGCGTTCTGGAACCCACACCTTTCCCTCGCGTTCTGGAACCCACACCTTTCCCTGGCGTTCTGGAACCCACACCTTTCCCTGGCGTTCTGGAACACACATCTTTCCCTGGCGTTCTGGAACACACACCTTTGCCTGGCGTTCTGGAACACGCACCTTTCCCTCGCGTTCTGGAACCCGCACCTTTCCCTGGTGTTCTGGAACACGCACCTTTGCCTGGCGTTCTGGAACACGCACCTTTCCCTCGCGTTCTGGAACCCGCACCTTTCCCTGGCGTTCTGGAACACACACCTTTCCCTCGCGTTCTGGAACACACACCTTTCCCTCGCGTTCTGGAACACACACCTTTCCCTCGCGTTCTGGAACCCACACCTTTCCCTGGCGTTCTGGAACACACACCTTTCCCTGGCGTTCTGGAACCCACACCTTTCCCTCGCGTTCTGGAACACACACCTTTCCCTCGCGTTCTGGAACACACACCTTTCCCTGGCGTTCTGGAACACACACCTTTCCCTCGCGTTCTGGAACACACACCTTTCCCTCGCGTTCTGGAACACACACCTTTCCCTCGCGTACTGGAACACACACCTTTCCCTCGCGTTCTGGAACACACACCTTTCCCTGGCGTTCTGGAACACACACCTTTCCCTGGCGTTCTGGAACACGCACCTTTGCCTGGCGTTCTGGAACACGCACCTTTCCCTCGCGTTCTGGAACCCGCACCTTTCCCTGGTGTTCTGGAACACGCACCTTTGCCTGGCGTTCTGGAACACGCACCTTTCCCTCGCGTTCTGGAACCCGCACCTTTCCCTGGCGTTCTGGAACACACACCTTTCCCTCGCGTTCTGGAACACACACCTTTCCCTCGCGTTCTGGAACACACACCTTTCCCTCGCGTTCTGGAACCCACACCTTTCCCTGGCGTTCTGGAACACACACCTTTCCCTGGCGTTCTGGAACACACACCTTTCCCTGGCGTTCTGGAACCCACACCTTTCCCTCGCGTTCTGGAACACACACCTTTCCCTGGCGTTCTGGAACACACACCTTTCCCTCGCGTTCTGGAACACACACCTTTCCCTCGTGTTCTGGAACACACACCTTTCCCTCGCGTTCTGGAACACACACCTTTCCCTCGCGTACTGGAACACACACCTTTCCCTCGCGTACTGGAACACACACCTTTCCCTCGCGTTCTGGAACACACACCTTTCCCTGGCGTTCTGGAACACACACCTTTCCCTCGCGTTCTGGAACACACACCTTTCCCTCGCGTTCTGGAACACACACCTTTCCCTCGCGTTCTGGAACACACACCTTTCCCTGGCGTTCTGGAACACGCACCTTTCCCTGGCGTTCTGGAACACGCACCTTTCCCTCGCGTTCTGGAACCCGCACCTTTCCCTGGTGTTCTGGAACACGCACCTTTCCCTCGCGTTCTGGAACACGCACCTTTCCCTGGCGTTCTGGAACACGCACCTTTCCCTGGCGTTCTGGAACACGCACCTTTCCCTGGCGTTCTGGAACACGCACCTTTCCCTGGCGTTCTGGAACACGCACCTTTCCCTCGCGTTCTGGAACCCGCACCTTTCCCTGGCGTTCTGGAACACACACCTTTCCCTGGCGTTCTGGAACACACACCTTTCCCTCGCGTTCTGGAACACACACCTTTCCCTCGCGTTCTGGAACACACACACCTTTCCCTCGCGTTCTGGAACACACACACCTTTCCCTCGCGTTCTGGAACACACCTTTCCCTGGCGTTCTGGAACCCACACCTTTCCCTTGCGTTCTGGAACACACACCTTTCCCTCGCGTTCTGGAACCCACACCTTTCCCTGGCGTTCTGGAACCCACACCTTTCCCCCGTGTTCTGGAACACACACCTTTCCCTGGCGTTCTGGAACACACACCTTTCCCTCGCGTTCTGGAACACACACCTTTCCCTCGCGTTCTGGAACCCACACCTTTCCCTGGCGTTCTGGAACACACACCTTTCCCTGGCGTTCTGGAACCCACACCTTTCCCTCGCGTTCTGGAACACACACCTTTCCCTGGCGTTCTGGAACACACACCTTTCCCTCGCGTTCTGGAACACACACCTTTCCCTCGTGTTCTGGAACACACACCTTTCCCTCGCGTTCTGGAACACACACCTTTCCCTCGCGTACTGGAACACACACCTTTCCCTCGCGTTCTGGAACACACACCTTTCCCTCGTGTTCTGGAACACACACCTTTCCCTCGTGTTCTGGAACACACACCTTTCCCTCGCGTTCTGGAACACACACCTTTCCCTCGCGTTCTGGAACACACACCTTTCCCTCGCGTTCTGGAACACACACCTTTCCCTGGCGTTCTGGAACCCACACCTTTCCCCCGTGTTCTGGAACACACACCTTTCCCTGGCGTTCTGGAACACACACCTTTCCCTGGCGTTCTGGAACACATACCTTTCCCTGGCGTTCTGGAACCCACACCTTTCCCTGGCGTTCTGGAACCCACACCTTTCCCTGGCGTTCTGGAACACGCACCTTTCCCTGGCGTTCTGGAACACGCACCTTTCCCTCGCGTTCTGGAACCCGCACCTTTCCCTGGTGTTCTGGAACACGCACCTTTCCCTCGCGTTCTGGAACACGCACCTTTCCCTGGCGTTCTGGAACACGCACCTTTCCCTGGCGTTCTGGAACACGCACCTTTCCCTCGCGTTCTGGAACCCGCACCTTTCCCTGGCGTTCTGGAACACACACCTTTCCCTGGCGTTCTGGAACACGCACCTTTCCCTGGAGTTCTGGAACAGGCACCTTTCCCTCGCGTTTTGGAACCCACACCTTTCCCTGGCGTTCTGGAACACACACCTTTCCCTGGCGTTCTGGAACACACACCTTTCCCTCGCGTTCTGGAACACACACCTTTCCCTCGCGTTCTGGAACACACACACCTTTCCCTCGCGTTCTGGAACACACACACCTTTCCCTCGCGTTCTGGAACACACCTTTCCCTGGCGTTCTGGAACCCACACCTTTCCCTCGCGTTCTGGAACACACACCTTTCCCTGGCGTTCTGGAACACGCACCTTTCCCTGGCGTTCTGGAACACGCACCTTTCCCTCGCGTTCTGGAACCCGCACCTTTCCCTGGCGTTCTGGAACACACACCTTTCCCTGGCGTTCTGGAACACGCACCTTTCCCTGGCGTTCTGGAACAGGCACCTTTCCCTCGCGTTTTGGAACCCACACCTTTCCCTGGCGTTCTGGAACACACACCTTTCCCTGGCGTTCTGGAACACACACCTTTCCCTCGCGTTCTGGAACACACACCTTTCCCTCGCGTTCTGGAACACACACACCTTTCCCTCGCGTTCTGGAACACACACACCTTTCCCTCGCGTTCTGGAACACACCTTTCCCTGGCGTTCTGGAACCCACACCTTTCCCTCGCGTTCTGGAACACACACCTTTCCCTCGAGTTCTGGAACCCACACCTTTCCCTGGCGTTCTGGAACCCACACCTTTCCCCCGTGTTCTGGAACACACACCTTTCCCTGGCGTTCTGGAACACACACCTTTCCCTGGTGTTCTGGAACACACACCTTTCCCTGGCGTTCTGGAACCCACACCTTTCCCTGGCGTTCTGGAACCCACACCTTTCCCTGGCGTTCTGGAACACGCACCTTTCCCTCGCGTTCTGGAACCCACACCTTTCCCTGGCGTTCTGGAACACGCACCTTTCCCTCGCGTTCTGGAACCCACACCTTTCCCTGGCGTTCTGGAACCCACACCTTTCCCTCGCGTTCTGGAACCCACACCTTTCCCTGGCGTTCTGGAACCCACACCTTTCCCTGGCGTTCTGGAACACACACCTTTCCCTGGCGTTCTGGAACACGCACCTTTCCCTCGCGTTCTGGAACCCGCACCTTTCCCTGGCGTTCTGGAACACGCACCTTTGCCTGGCGTTCTGGAACACGCACCTTTCCCTCGCGTTCTGGAACCCGCACCTTTCCCTGGCGTTCTGGAACACACACCTTTCCCTCGCGTTCTGGAACACACACCTTTCCCTCGCGTTCTGGAACACACACCTTTCCCTCGCGTTCTGGAACCCACACCTTTCCCTGGCGTTCTGGAACACACACCTTTCCCTGGCGTTCTGGAACCCACACCTTTCCCTCGCGTTCTGGAACACACACCTTTCCCTGGCGTTCTGGAACACACACCTTTCCCTCGCGTTCTGGAACACACACCTTTCCCTCGTGTTCTGGAACACACACCTTTCCCTCGCGTTCTGGAACACACACCTTTCCCTCGCGTACTGGAACACACACCTTTCCCTCGCGTTCTGGAACACACACCTTTCCCTCGTGTTCTGGAACACACACCTTTCCCTCGCGTTCTGGAACACACACCTTTCCCTCGCGTTCTGGAACACACACCTTTCCCTCGCGTTCTGGAACACACACCTTTCCCTCGCGTTCTGGAACCCACACCTTTCCCCCGTGTTCTGGAACACACACCTTTCCCTGGCGTTCTGGAACACACACCTTTCCCTGGCGTTCTGGAACACATACCTTTCCCTGGCGTTCTGGAACCCACACCTTTCCCTGGCGTTCTGGAACCCACACCTTTCCCTGGCGTTCTGGAACACGCACCTTTCCCTGGCGTTCTGGAACACGCACCTTTCCCTCGCGTTCTGGAACCCGCACCTTTCCCTGGTGTTCTGGAACACGCACCTTTCCCTCGCGTTCTGGAACACGCACCTTTCCCTGGCGTTCTGGAACACGCACCTTTCCCTGGCGTTCTGGAACACGCACCTTTCCCTGGCGTTCTGGAACACGCACCTTTCCCTCGCGTTCTGGAACCCGCACCTTTCCCTGGCGTTCTGGAACACACACCTTTCCCTGGCGTTCTGGAACACGCACCTTTCCCTGGCGTTCTGGAACAGGCACCTTTCCCTCGCGTTTTGGAACCCACACCTTTCCCTGGCGTTCTGGAACACACACCTTTCCCTGGCGTTCTGGAACACACACCTTTCCCTCGCGTTCTGGAACACACACCTTTCCCTCGCGTTCTGGAACACACACACCTTTCCCTCGCGTTCTGGAACACACACACCTTTCCCTCGCGTTCTGGAACACACCTTTCCCTGGCGTTCTGGAACCCACACCTTTCCCTCGCGTTCTGGAACACACACCTTTCCCTGGCGTTCTGGAACACACACCTTTCCCTCGCGTTCTGGAACACACACCTTTCCCTGGCGTTCTGGAACCCACACCTTTCCCCCGTGTTCTGGAACACACACCTTTCCCTGGCGTTCTGGAACACACACCTTTCCCTGGCGTTCTGGAACACATACCTTTCCCTGGCGTTCTGGAACCCACACCTTTCCCTGGCGTTCTGGAACCCACACCTTTCCCTGGCGTTCTGGAACACGCACCTTTCCCTCGCGTTCTGGAACACGCACCTTTCCCTCGCGTTCTGGAACACGCACCTTTCCCTGGCGTTCTGGAACACGCACCTTTCCCTGGCGTTCTGGAACACGCACCTTTCCCTCGCGTTCTGGAACCCACACCTTTCCCTGGCGTTCTGGAACACACACCTTTCCCTGGCGTTCTGGAACACACACCTTTCCCTCGCGTTCTGGAACACACACCTTTCCCTGGCGTTCTGGAACCCACACCTTTCCCTGGCGTTCTGGAACACACACCTTTCCCTGGCGTTCTGGAACACACACCTTTCCCTCGCGTTCTGGAACCCACACCTTTCCCTGGCGTTCTGGAACACACACCTTTCCCTGGCGTTCTGGAACACACACCTTTCCCTGGCGTTCTGGAACCCACACCTTTCCCTGGCGTTCTGGAACCCACACCTTTCCCTGGCGTTCTGGAACCCACACCTTTCCCTGGCGTTCTGGAACCCACACCTTTCCCTGGCGTTCTGGAACACACACCTTTCCCTCGCGTTCTGGAACACACACCTTTCCCTCGCGTTCTGGAACCCACACCTTTCCCTGGCGTTCTGGAACCCACACCTTTCCCTGGCCAATTTCATGCATAATCCTTTTAATTCAGCTCTAAATATCTTACATTGGTGGTCTTTGACCTCTTGTGGGAAATAAATAATATATCATGATATTTCATGACTCTAGATGGGCTTATATCTCTATATGGAGTAAATGAGCTGTTCCTCTGGGTCCGAAAGTCAGTTCTCTTCAATGTGCATTCAGACACACATGTAGACATTATAACATATTTTTTTTTGGTAAAGTTTTAGCCTTTTTAGTTTGAATTTTAAATATTTGTAGGTTTTTCTATGTGTACTGAAGCATTCCTGAGGGAGTCAGATTGACCCGAGAGGGAAGAACCACAAAACTCCTCGAATCCATAAAAAAAAATAAAAAAAAAGTGTGTATTGGTGGTTCAAGTGCGACAAAAGTCCTGGGGTCTCGGACCCTCCGATGAACACTCAATTTTTAACATTAAAAAAAAAAGAATGACCCGAGGGAAGGATGAGGGTTTAAAGGGATAGTTCACACTACAAATAACAATTCTGTCATTAATCACTCTCCCTCATGTTGTTCCAGACCGTAAAACTTGTTCATCTCCAGAACGCGAAGATCTGAGAGATTTCTGTCCCTCAGAGAGATTTTTGGGCAAACTATTCCTTTAATTACTATGTACTAACAAATACCTACAGGTGTATTGATCCACTGGATGAAGATTATAGGAGGAATAGTTTTAGGTTAACTTAATTATTATTAATTAATTAATGGGTGAGTTACGGTTAGGGGTAAAGTTAATAGTGTGATATGATACATCACAATGAAATGAAGTATTATAAATATCAGTATTAGTAATAGTTCATAAATCATGAAAGTATTTTCATATGTGTGTTATAGTGATGAGATTGTGATGATGCTTTTTCAAAGCACTGCTGTATCACACACTACTGTACCACACACTGCACCGATGCGTATCGAAAATACAATACCACGTGTTTGATGACGTCTGAAGCTTCGCACGTCATGCATCGGAAGGTCGGGATAGCGGGTTTAAATGGGCTCATCTGATGCATAAAAAGGGAAATGATTATGGGGGAGGCATTATTTAAATGATTTAAAGGAGCTGTATGTAAGAAATTTATTTCAATTAATCATAAAATGGCCCTGATATGTCACTAGACATTAAGAAATCATGTTCATTTCAAATATCACTGACAACAGTAGTCCGGCCAGGATATTGTCATTTAAAAAGTGAGGTTGCAGCCCTCAACTGATGTTGATGTTGTCATGTTGTGTTTTGGTCTGATGCGCCACCCTCCACCTATCTACCAATCACGGAGTCAGTAGTGTTGCGGCATCCGGGTTGCCAGCTCTGCTAGTTACCACAGCTGCAGCTACAAACGTGTCGGAATCGGATAAAAAAAAACGTTGCGAAACCAAAATAACCTCGTTATGAATCCGAAATACTTCGTGGCAAAGTCCGAAATAAAACAAGGATCTGTGTAGGAGATGCCTTTGAAAGATGGAGACGGCTGAAAACGGACAGACGCCAACGTTGCTAATTTTCTCCTGGACAAGTAAGATTCATGTTTGGCTAACTTGTACTTGATGTAAATGGACATTTCAAATATTCATGACAGTCGAACAAAGTTATGCATGTTTGTGCAAAGTAACGTTACGTTAGCTCATATGGAGGAGGTGGGTCATCGAATTGAAAAGGTAAGGAATTGTTTGGGTAATAAAAACGGCGAGTCATTGCTAACATTAGCAATGCATTACCAGAGCCCGTTTCTCTGTCATTATGCGGAGACGCTGAGGAAAACAACATTAACACGCCCATTATTGTTTATCATGCAAGTTCTACAGCCAAAAATAATAGAATGACATATAACGTTAATCTTTCACACCACATATTTTATCTTATTTATCTTTTATATTTATTTTAGCGTTATGGACTTATAGCGTCAGCTAAATGAATAGCTGTATCTTTGATATCGGTTACACACAGTGACAGAGGCACTTGTACTTACGTTAATGACAGATACCTACCGTTACAAGTTAGACTAACAGCTACTGTTCTAACAATGTACTGTCACATATGAGCGTACATCTTTACGATTATATTTGGCTAATCGCCATTAGTAAATTTTTGCGATATATAATTACTTTGCAAAACATCTCTCATTTGAAGCATAAACATGATTAACAGAAAAAGCTTCTTGTAGCAGCCTACGTTCCTGCTGGATCCTGCAGAGTATCTGGCAACCTCGAGTCAGGGAGGAGGGGGAGGGGATACACCGCTCTACAGTAATTTGAAAGTGATTGCAGTACCAGTTTTGGCCACAATCTTACATACGGCTCCTTTAACACTACACATATTTTTTAAAACGGAACACCCAAAATATATTTTTCCATTACAATTACTATAATTATTTTATGATCACATACTTGTATATTTTATATTATTGATCAATATGTGAATCCGTTGACCAGGCTACACATGTCTCATTGGCACACATTCATTTAGATGAGATTAAATACTGTATTGATCCTACACTTGTATGGACTTCCGGCTGAACAATATAGTGGTTATATTCAGAGATTTGATATTGTACCTTATTTGTTTGTATTGTTGAAGCTTAATAAAAAAATAAATAAAAACTTGTATGGACTTCCGAAACTTTGTTTGGTCACGTGCTTTACCTTCTCTGCTGTGATTTGTAGATATGGTGGAGAAAACAAGTGTGACCACCAGGTGTCGCTAATGCGCAGTGTTAAAAGCTTCGAGTAATGAACCTTTTTCGGCACAATTTGATGAAAGCCTCGGTTTCCCATCACTAGGTTCAGATACACACAGTAAGGTTTGGGCATGGTAAAAATAAAAAACCTGTTGTTGTGCACAGGCGGCGGGAACATCCCGGAAGTGAGGGAATAAGCGCGCTCCTTCTCTCCAGCCCAGCAGATGGCGGGAATGCCAACCGCCGCTAAACTGAACAAGAAGAAGAAGAAGTGATTTGTTTGAACACACTCGTTCATCCGCAGTGTGTCGAGAAATGTCCAGCTAACAGTTGCTGATCATGACTCAAACAGACAGAGATGTGGAGAACGGCAGAGACCGAGAGAAGGAGCAGCGCGGAGTGAAGAGACCGATCGTTCCCGCCATGGTCCCGGAGCCCGCGCAGGAGGTGACGTAACATTACCGACGGTTATACATCATACATGACGCCGAATCGCAACATTAATCAGAGGGATATAAACATACACTTTATTAATCAGAGTGATCAAAACACTAATACTGTCAGTGATAGCTAAAAGAACTGCCTATTATGGCAAGCCGTTTTGACTTTTATTCTGTTTATTTGTTCTTGATATTATCATCAAATCCATTTTCACTAGTTAAAATGTTAATTCTTGATTTTAGGAATCAAATTTCTACTAGTAAGATTGTTAACTCTTGATATCAACAATCACGTCATCCCTCGAAGAAATGCGAAACTTTGATATCAAGAATTAAATTTCAACTAGTAAAAACTAATTCTTGATATCATTAACAATTAAAATTTCACTAGTTAAAATGATAATTCTTGATATCTGTTTCTATTTTCACTAGCTGTCACCATAGGCTTTCATTCAAATTCAATTGTTGATATCAATAATTGATTTCTTACTAGATGAAATTCCAATTTTACATACCAGAAATACAATTCTTACTAGTAACAATCATACTTTTTTATATCAATAATTATAGTTACTAGTGCAAATATAAATTCCTGATATCAAGAACTCAATTGTCACTAGTTGAAAAGTTCATTCTTGATATCTGTATTTCAACAAGTTACATCTGTTATTTCTGTCATCTGAAAATGTATTTCTGATAATAATAATTAGGAGAGTAATATCAGAAATCTAAAATATGTTTCTTACTAGTAACAATTACATTTATGAGATCAGAAATTAACATTGTCACTAGTGAAAATCGAATTATTGATACAAAAATGTAAAATTTTTCTAGTAGCAACTCAATTGTTGATATCAAGAACAGGCATTTGCACTAGTAACAAATTATTGATATTGAAAATTATGATTGTTACTAGTAAGAATTGTATTTTTGATATGTGAAATTGGAATTTCATCTAGTAAGAAATCAATTCCTGATATCACCAATTGAATTTGAATGTAAGCGTAAGGTGACATTTATCTAGTGAAAATACAATTACAGATATCAAGAGTTATAGTTTTTACTAGTGAAAATTAATTTGTTGATATCAAGAATTCATATTTCTGTGAGTGATGACTTCATTATTGATATCAATAATTAAAATTTTTACAAGTAGAAATCTAATTCGTAATATCAAGAATGATCATTTTTACTAGTGAAAATGTAATTGTTGATATCACAAATTCATATCCTGTGAATGAATAAAAGTCAATATGTCTTGATATGCCTATATAAGAATAAACATGGTAATAACGATTTTGATTTGACTAACTATTCATTTAATATTAGTAAAGATTATTCTACTTATTTAATTCTTCCTGATAAGAGTTCTGTCGATCATCTGTGGCGTACGCTGCCGTGACCGACGGAAGGGAACGAGGGGTACCGTACACAACTGAGACGCTTTTCCCCCATAAATCTCATAATTCACATGTTTTGTTTGCTTATCAAAATCTGAAGTCACAAATTACATTAAAAAAAATCTGAAATACACTGTAATAATGGAAATATTGACTAATTAATCAGAGTTTAGGTGTTAAAGTTTTCATGATATCTAAATGGGCAATTTTTTATATTTTATGGAATATTGCAGCATTTTTTAAATTCATGTGCATTGCGATCTTTAATCAAAATAATTTAATCTCCCTCTTCCAATCTTTACAATAAACCATTTATTGAAAAAAAAAAAAAAAGAAGAATTGTCTATTTTGATTTCATGGTGACTTTAAAAAGGAGAATGTTTGATATGTTCAGCAAATCCAGGCGAACTTCCTGGTGGTGATCCACCCCGGGTCCAGGACTCTGCGGATGGGTCGAGCCACGGACACCCTGCCTGTCAGCGTCCCTCACGTGATCGCGCGCAGGCACAGGCAGCTCGGACAGCCCCGCCGCGAGGACCCCAGCCTGCTGCGCCACGGACTCAGCGTACGCTAGCGCTAGCATATGATGATGTGTACGGCTGAAGAGTGCAGCAGTAGGTGATGAGTGTGTGTGTGTGTGTGTGTGTCAGTCTGCAGATAGCAGTGAGCAGAGACAGAGTGGCCTGAAGATGATCGATCAGGTGATCTGGTCCAGGAAAATGTCCAACGGTGTGAGACGAACGCCAGTGTCCGCAGAGCAGGTGTGTGTGATCCTGAGAACGAGTGTGTATCAGCAGGTGTGTGTGCCTCAGCACTGACCGTGTGTGTGTGTGTGTGTGTTCACAGGCCAGATTGTACAACAGACAGATCCGTCCTGCGGTTTTGGAACCGAACTCTAAAGTCAGCTGGACGAACACAGCTCATCAACCCCAGTATCTCGTCGGAGAAGAGGCGAGTCATAAACATCACATGATCAAACACCTCCAAATAATCACTCTTGCATTCTCAATGTGCCTAGTTCTTACTAACACCACTGGAACAAGTTTTTACCTTTTATCCTTTAAAAGTCGTCCTGAAAGGGAAGCTGCGCACGTCCTCTCGCCGGTCATGTGTCCGAGTGATGTCACAGTGTACCGCTAGTGATGTCACAGTGTACCGCTAGTGACGTCACAGTGTACAGCTAGTGACGTCACAGTGTACAGCTAGTGACGTCACAGTGTACCGCTAGTGATGTCACAGTGTACCGCTAGTGATGTCACAGTGTACCGCTAGTGATGTCACAGTGTACCGCTAGTGATGTCACAGTGTACAGCTAGTGATGTCACAGTGTACCGCTAGTGATGTCACAGTGTACCGCTAGTGATGTCACAGTGTACCGCTAGTGATGTCACAGTGTACCGCTAGTGATGTCACAGTGTACCGCTCTGAGATGATGCGCATCATGTAGTTGGCTAACATCATGTATTAATTTAGGCAGAAACAAAGAGCTTGTTAAAGCAATTATTACAAGTTGTGATCATAATGATTACAAAATATAGAAACTTTGGTATTGGTGCGTGTCGATTCAGAGTTGGCGTCATCTGAAGTTCATAATATTAGTAAATATATATTCATGTGCATTTGACCTGATATAACTGGAGTATAAGGTTATGGCTAAAGCGATGTGTCTTTTATTATTGAGCTGGGAGAGTGTACCAACTTGTCTATAAATCATATTCTTTTGGACTGCCCAATCTTTAATGTTCTGAGACAGTGCTTTTTATCAAGACAAACTTTAAGGACTTATTTATGGATCCAGATTTTTTAAGTACATTTAAGGAATCTTTTATAGAATTGTACTAATTTTGTACATGCACTTATTTTTTTTATTATTCCTTTTGTCTAAGTTTGTTTTCATGGTGTTGTACTTATGATGTTATGTTGTTTAATGTGTATCTGCCATGTAATAGCTGGTGATGCTGATATGGCAATAAACTTAAATATTCCTACTAAACTGAACATTATCCGGAAGGATATTCCAGAGTTTAGGAGCCAAATGTGAAAACGCTCTCTCCATTAGTGGACTTAGATATCTTAGGCACTACCAGAAGCCCAGAGTTCTGTTCTTTCAATAGGCCTACACACGCCATTATTTTATTGAAAAATAAAAAAGATCACAATTTTACACCCAAAAATGGAAATTATGAAAATGTACTCACCCTCATGTCGTGTCAAACCTACAAGACTTTCATTCATCCTTGAAACCCAAATGATGTCACACGCGACAAAACACAACAAATCCATTATAATCAGCCATGCTGTCTACACTGGATGTGACGCAATAGATATATATTGAGCACTTTATATGATGAACAGTTATATCATCCGTTGCTTTTATTGCACTTTCCTGAGATGAGTGGGAGACAGTGGAGGTACTAGGGATGGAGGGAGGAACAGATGTGGAGGTACTAGGGATGGAGGGAGGAACAGATGTGGAGGTACTAGGGATGGAGGGAGGAACAGATGTGGAGGTACTAGCGATGGAGGGAGGGACAGATGTGGAGGTACTAGCGATGGAGGGAGGGACAGATGTGGAGGTACTAGCGATGGAGGGAGGAACAGATGTGGAGGTACTAGCGATGGAGGGAGGGACAGATGTGGAGGTACTAGCGATGGAGGGAGGGACAGATGTGGAGGGAGGGACAGATGTGTAGATACTAACGAGGGAGGGAGGGAGGGACAGATGTGGAGGTACTACATTTACATTTATTCATTTAGCTGACGCTTTTATCCAAAGCGACTTACAATTGCTAGATATGTCAGAGGTCACACGCCTCTGGAGCAACTAGGGGTTAAGTGTCTTGCTCAGGGACACATTGGTGTTTCACAGTGGATTCGAACCCGGGTCTCCCACGCCAAAGGCATGTGTCTTATCCACTGCGCCATCACCACCCCGATGATTACTAGCGATGGAGGGAGGAAAAGATGTGGAGGTACTAGGGATGGAGGGAGGAACAGATGTGGAGGTACTAGGGATGGAGGGAGGAACAGATGTGGAGGTACTAGCGAGGGAGGGAGGAACATATGTGGAGGTTCTAGGGATGGAGGGAGGAACAGATGTGGAGGTTCTAGGGATGGAGGGAGGAACAGATGTGGAGGTACTAGCGATGGAGGGAGGGACAGATGTGGAGGGAGGGACAGATGTGGAGGTACTAGCGATGGAGGGAGGGACAGATGTGGAGGGAGGGACAGATGTGGAGGTACTAGGGATGGAGGGAGGAACAGATGTGGAGGTACTAGGGATGGAGGGAGGAACAGATGTGGAGGTACTAGCGAGGGAGGGAGGAACATATGTGGAGGTTCTAGGGATGGAGGGAGGAACAGATGTGGAGGTTCTAGGGATGGAGGGAGGGACAGATGTGGAGGTACTAGCGATGGAGGGAGGAACAGATGTGGAGGTACTAGGGATGGAGGGAGGAACAGATGTGGAGGTACTAGGGATGGAGGGAGGAACAGATGTGGAGGTACTAGCGAGGGAGGGAGGAACATATGTGGAGGTACTAGCGAGGGAGGGAGGAACATATGTGGAGGTTCTAGGGATGGAGGGAGGAACAGATGTGGAGGTTTTAGGGATTGAGGGAGGAACAGATGTGGAGGTACTAGCGATGACGGGAGGGACAGATGTGGAGGGAGGGACAGATGTGGAGGTACTAGCGATGGAGGGAGGGACAGATGTGTAGATACTAACGAGGGAGGGAGGGACAGATGTGGAGGTACTAGCGATGGAGGGAGGGACAGATGTGGAGGTACTAGGGATGGAGGGAGGAACAGATGTGGAGGTACTAGGGATGGAGGGAGGAACAGATATGGAGGTACTAGCGAGGGAGGGAGGAACATATGTGGAGGTTCTAGAGATGGAGGGAGGAACAGATGTGGAGGTTCTAGGGATGGAGGGAGGAACAG
This sequence comes from Gila orcuttii, assembly GCA_026230005.1. Lineage (NCBI taxonomy): Eukaryota > Metazoa > Chordata > Actinopteri > Cypriniformes > Leuciscidae > Gila > Gila orcuttii. Next base: position 938,514 of record JAPDVR010000015.1, on the reverse strand, counting down.
ATGTGGAGGTACTAGCGATGGAGGGAGGGACAGATGTGGAGGGAGGGACAGATGTGTAGATACTAACGAGGGAGGGAGGAAGGGACAGATGTGGAGGTACTAGCGATGGAGGGAGGAACAGATGTGGAGGTACTAGAGATGGAGGGAGGAACAGATGTGGAGGTACTAGGGATGGAGGGAGGAACAGATGTGGAGGTACTAGCGAGGGAGGGAGGAACATATGTGGAGGTTCTAGGGATGGAGGGAGGAACAGATGTGGAGGTTTTAGGGATGGAGGGAGGAACAGATGTGGAGGTACTAGCGATGGAGGGAGGGAGCAACAGATGTGGAGGTACTAGCGATGGAGGGAGGGACAGATGTGTAGATACTAACGAGGGAGGGAGGGACAGATGTGGAGGTACTAGCGATGGAGGGAGGAACAGATGTGGAGGTACTAGGGATGGAGGGAGGAACAGATGTGGAGGTACTAGCGAGGGAGGGAGGAACATATGTGGAGGTTCTAGGGATGGAGGGAGGAACAGATGTGGAGGTTCTAGGGATGGAGGGAGGAACAGATGTGGAGGTACTAGCGATGGAGGGAGGGACAGATGTGGAGGTACTAGCGATGGAGGGAGGAACAGATGTGGAGGTTCTAGGGATGGAGGGAGGAACAGATGTGAAGGTTCTAACAGATGTGGAGGTTCTAGGGATGGAGGGAGGAACAGATGTGGAGGTTCTAGGGATGGAGGGAGGAACAGATGTGGAGGGAGGGACAGATGTGGAGGTACTAGCGATGGAGGGAGGGACAGATGTGGAGGGAGGGACAGATGTGGAGGTACTAGCGATGGAGGGAGGGACAGATGTGTAGATACTAACGAGGGAGGGAGGGACAGATGTGGAGGTACTAGCGATGGAGGGAGGAACAGATGTGGAGGTACTAGCGAGGGAGGGAGGAACATATGTGGAGGTTCTAGGGATGGAGGGAGGAACAGATGTGGAGGTTCTAGGGATGGAGGGAGGAACAGATGTGGAGGTTCTAGGGATGGAGGGAGGATCAGATGTGGAGGTACTAGCGATGGAGGGAGGGACAGATGTGGAGGGAGGGACAGATGTGGAGGTACTAGCGATGGAGGGAGGGACAGATGTGTAGATACTAACGAGGGAGGGAGGGACAGATGTGGAGGTACTAGCGATGGAGGGAGGAACAGATGTGGAGGTACTAGCGAGGGAGGGAGGAACATATGTGGAGGTTCTAGGGATGGAGGGAGGAACAGATGTGGAGGTTCTAGGGATGGAGGGAGGAACAGATGTGGAGGTTCTAGGGATGGAGGGAGGATCAGATGTGGAGGTACTAGCGATGGAGGGAGGGACAGATGTGGAGGTTCTAGGGATGGAGGGAGGAACATATGTGGAGGTTCAAGGGATGGAGGGTGGAACAGATGTGGAGGTTCTAACAGATGTGGAGGTTCTAGGGATGGAGGGAGGAACAGATGTGGAGGTTCTAGGGATGGAGGGAGGAACAGATGTGGAGGGAGGGACAGATGTGGAGGTTCTAGGGATGGAGGGAGGAACAGATGTGGAGCTTCTAGGGATGGAGGGAGGAACAGATGTGGAGGTACTAGTGATGGTGGGAGGGACAGATGTGGAGGTACTAGCGATGGAGGGAGGGACAGATGTGGAGGTGCGAGGGAGGGAGGGAGGGACAGATGTGGAGGTGCTAGCGAGGGAGGGAGGGAGGAACAGATCTGGAGGTACTAGCGAGGGAGGGAGGGAGGAACAGATGTGGAGGTACTAGCGAGGGAGGAAGGGAGGAACAGATGTGGAGGTACTAGCGAGGGAGGGAGGGAGGAACAGATGTGGAGGTACTAGCGAGGGAGGGAGGGAGGAACAGATGTGGAGGTACTAGCGAGGGAGGGAGGGACAGATGTGGAGGTACTAGCAAGGGAGGGAGGGACAGATGTGGAGGTACTAGCGAGGGAGGGAGGGAGGGACAGATGTGTTTGTGAACATTTGATGTGAACATTTTCGTTTCCTCCCCATACTGTCTGCCAGTGTGAAGCGTTAATCTCCTCAGCTGAAATAGACGCCTGACAAGATTGACTGAACCCTAAACACGTTTTGTAACAAAAGCCGGTATTGTCCACTCTCATCACAGGTTCATGTTTTACAGCAGAAACTGACAAGCACCCTTGTGGGTGAACACAACCCAAAGAGTCAGTTTTAGCGAATCAGCGCACAATATTCAGGTCAGGTGATAAGGCAGCTAGTCACTTTGAAAAGATGCGCTAGCTTAGAGGAGTTTCGTCAAAAAGCTGACTAACAGTGTCCGAGTCTGCTGTACAGCTGTGGGTGGAGGGGGAATCTCCTGAACCACCACCAACCCAGGCCGGGAGCTCCACGAGGTCTTCCCCGTACAGCCCTCTGTTCTCATACCTGGGAGGCCTAGCCGTTGTTGAATAGATGAGCTGAGCACTAGCAGTGGGAGTCGCTAGGCACCGCACGATTCGATTAGATCACTGTGGTAAAGTCTAAGGTTCACAGTCAGATAGGAAGGAAGGAGACGGGGTCGGCAGGACTGGGACTCGCACTTTATTAGTTCAAAATCAAGAAAATAAACAAAAGTTGCGCCATGTTCGCCTTCACTGTAGACTTCAGCTACAGCAACGTTCATAGAACACTTCTCACAGAACACTCTTTCTGCCGTTTCTCCAGCTCTCAGACCATGCAGTCGAACACTCTTTCCGCTGTCTTCAGCTCTCGTTCTCTGTAACGCGTGCGAGTCCCAAGTCCGTCTCTCTCAAACTGCCTCCCGCTTCCAGGTGGCTTTTTATTCCTCCCCACGGCAATCACTGCAAACGAGATCAGGTGTTCATCATTTCTCACTTAACCCACTTACTTGCCGCTCGCCTCCCAGCTCTCTCTCCCGTTGCAGCGGTCGCTGAGCCACGCCCCCTCGCCACAATCACGATTCAGACGGCTGCGATGGTAAAACGATCATCGATGCAGCTTTTTTTTCTCACTGTGTGACTACTTGGTACTTTAAAGCAAAGTATTTGTAATGATCCATAATGAATTTACTTCCAATATATTTGATTAATCAAACAAATGGAAGTGATTTGGCAATAAATGTTGCGATAGAGTTTGTAAATCGCTTTGCCTTTTCTGAGTTGGGTGGAAGCTTTTAGGGATGTCCTGGTTAGATCTCGCTGATGTTATTAATTCTGCGGGGAATTCGAACACTTCCTCCCTGGATCTCCCAGCACTGTAGTTACAGTGTCGCGTGATTGAGACCGGCCCACGAGTAAACCTGTTCTGAGCTTGCGCTGCGCTAAACGGTCTGCACTAGGGCTGCAACAACTAATCGATAAAATCGATAATAATCGATTATGAAAATCGTTGTCAACGAATGTCATTATCGATTAGTTGGTCTGCTTACGTCACGGGGAGCGTTTACTGATGACGTCACTTTCATGACAACACAGTCGATCGCGAAATGGCAGTGAGTACCTACAGATCAATCAACGGCAGAAAAAAAGTGTGCACCCCAAGCCGGGGCTGTTTACACCTGGCCACTTCATGCGTTTTCTCAGATCGGATAGCTCTGATTTATCAAAACGATTCCATTTACACCTGGTCACATAAATGTGTTTTCGCTCTTCAATTCCCGCGCTATATGCAGATTTAATGGAGTTCACGTCACCGAAAGCAACAGATATGAGCTGCATTTTATTGATTAGCAGTTAAAATCAAAATCAAACACCGCAATAAGAGAGAGCGGCAACAGCACTGGTAAGATCATTTCGTTTCTTTACTTTTAATGATGATGATTGTGCGTTAAGCGTCTGCGACTTACTTTCACTTTGATTTGCGATAGTTTGCTCGTTGGCTTGATGAATAGATCGCTCATCTGCGGTAATGCGTGTTGCAGTAGCGTCGTCATATCCGGCTATAACATTACATTGCCTATAACACACTCTCACATGTTTATTTTTTTTTTAGCATTTTTGGGAGGAGTAAAATGTACATATGTGGTTTCAACAACTAGGCTAGATGCATTTACACTTTTCCAGTTTCGTATGGAATGAGTCTCAGATCTCCTCCTGAAGTGGTTTGAGCGCTTTTAGAAGGGCTTTTACACCTGGTCTTTTCACGATCCGATAGCTATCTGATCTGAGAAAACAATGCTACTGTGTAAACAGCTTTGTTTACTAACTTCGGAACAGTCACACTAGATCTATTTTGTCTCGAGCATCAGGTTGCGCAATCAGTTCGCTCGCAACATAAGTGATGGATTAAAATAGCGCTACCGCAGAAATAGGTTAAATTAAAACGGTGTTTACAAAGTGAAGCACTAAATATAAAGGCAGTTAATAACAGCAGCAGTAAAAGATTTTTTTTTTTTGTCACTGTAGTCAGTGGTTTTCAGCGAGTGCTTGTGCACTAATGCATAATTTTTCCTGTCTTTTTAATCAAGCCTGTTAGCTTGCTGCGTACCTCCATTCCGTTCTCTTTTTATAGCATTTGTCTACTATTAAGTTTTAATTGTTTTTCAAACGCGATCTACTGCGGCTCTACTACAATCACACGTTTGTTTTCAGTCTTTCTATATTTAAATTATCGATATATTAAGGTTTAAAATGTCAAAAATAAAGATTATATTAGTAAAACTCAATGTGTGGCTTTTGCACTTTTTAAAGTACACTTTTACACATGAATACCCTGATTTAAGGTTTTATTTAATTATAATAAACAAAAAATCGAATAAAATTAAAAAAAACTTTATCCGATTAATCGAAAAAATAATCGTCCGATTAATCGATTATCAAAATAATCGTTAGTTGCAGCCCTAGTCTGCACACCACAGCTCAAATGAATAGCGCGGTTGCGTTTCATTTGCTATCTGATGTAACAGAAGTTGGAGCTCTTATCAATTGGACAGCGTGGTGCGACCTCTCGTCGGGCGTCTGGTCTCAGTCTGGAGCGGTCCTGGCAGAAGTGTGGCTCTTGTCCAGGTCCTCTTCCCTTCAACTTCATAAAGCCAAAGTTACGCTAGACTTTAATGTAGGGCTGGACGATTTTGGCTAAAATCATAATCGCGATTAATCGAACAAGTTACCTCGACTACGATTATTGAACGATTATTTAAAAAAAATTCTTTCTCATGTGTCACTGGCAAGGCTTATACTGTAAATGTTCACGGTTATTTTTTTTAATTAAAGAATGCATAATCCTATCTTTGCGATTCTAAAATAAGGAAACACACAGATAGCTTTTAATGCTTACTTATTAAATATTTCAAACAATTGTATCAAACAAAGCATACAATGCTTGAAATAAAAACGTCTTATAAAAAAGTAATTAAGTTTTAATGTAAAAAGAAAGTTTCCTAAAAATGTAGAAAATAGTTCTTTTTGTAAACAAAATAAATTATTGTAAATATTGCCATCTTAAAAGTAAAATATAACTTGTATAAAACTAAAAAAAACTAATCCTTTTCATATTGTGTAGTATTTGTAAATGCTTGTGTTATCGAAACCTGCTTTGTGGAGTGGAGGCACTTGTTGCTGGGCGTTTGTCAGTCTCTCTCTTTTTTTGCGTGTTTCTTTGGTACAAGCGGCTGTTGCTGAGTTCACTCAGTGTTTGAGTTCCCTTTCACACAGAGATTCCGGAAAATACACGGATAAAGTGGCCCGGGATTTGACCCGGGTTCGTTTGACTTTGGTTCATTCACACTGCCAGTGATTTTCCGGAATCAAGAGAGTGCGTTCACACAGACACACACAACCAGTAAAGACACGTGACATGTCCCAGCGGCGTCTAGTTTGCTTATGAGCTGCGATTTCTCTCTCGAGAAACCACGCTTGTGCATTTTTTTTCTCTGATTCGATCATAAACTAGCGCATTACGAACCGTTTCACGCTGGCGAACGATCCCGGCTTAGCGCCATCCTTACGACACGGCATTGATTACGGCTTTTGTTCACACAGCGCACGTTCCGGGACTGAACACGGCAATGTTACTATGTCCCCAACCTGGCATCAATCCCGGGTCGTGTTTGCGTTCACAAAGAAGGTGTTTGTTCTGGCAATTTCCCGGGATCAACGCGCAAGTTACGTGACTACACACGCGGTAATATGTTTTAAGGGGAAAGTACATTAACACACAGTGGGCGGAAATATTAATAGGATTAAAAAAATGAAATAACCGTCATGGTAAAATTACGTCGGTTATAGGCTCTGAATTTCGGTTTCGATTATTTTTCGATTAATCATTAAGCCCTACTTTAATGCACAGGGTGCCGGTCGTCTCTGTAATCTGCTGCAGCCGCAGACTGTCCAGGCACGTTATCAATTAATATTTAGAAAATAGGTTTTTGACATTTGTGATTCGATTCAGAATTGTTCGCATTGCAATGCATCTAAGAATCGATCCCCCCCCCCCCCCAACCTCTACTGATCACCCTTTCCAATGTTTCAACTTTCGTGTCTGTTATAACCAATGTCCACTGTAGTGGCATGCAGCTATATATATATATATATATATATATATATATATATATATATGCATAATAGGAGGGGCCCACATTAAGAAATTAATGTTGAAGAAATTTATATCTTAATGTTTCCCAGTGTATAGCCAGGAATTAACTTTGTAAAACTTTATATATGGTTTAGGAAACCCCAAAAGAAATAAACAGGACAATGCATTTATATGAACATAAAACTAAATGAAACCAGTCAAATGAATGAAAGCAGTATCTGCACAAATGTTCTGTAAAGTAAGACTTAATCAAAATAGAAAAGCATGACAATGAAAATAAAAGGTTGTAGTTGAGTGATTCTTTGGGTAAGTATGGAATCACTACAATAAAAGTTGAAATAGTCAAAGTTTAGGATGATGTCCAAGTCCCAATAGTCCTTCAAGTGCTCTTCCAAATATCCAAGAAAACCAGAACAGCCGACAGTCACATTCTTGTAGGATATTTGATAATCCACAAGATAATGCAGTGGGAACAATCCATCAGGTAGAAATCACTTTGTCCATATCATTAGAGCCTTAGCAACTCATACAGATCCAAACCCCAAAATATAAAGTAACATTTAAAGAGTCCATCTATAAAAAAGAAAATAAATCTATCATATATTATATACATCAAATGAAAACAAAATGCACAACATTAGGAGAAACAAAACTTACATGATTGAACTGGAAACACAGTTTCTTAACCAGGACTCCAATGAGTGTTGCTGGAGGTGCTAGGATAAACCCATGCTTCCCTCTTCCAAACAAACTGACTTCTTCTATACTACTACGTTTTAAATACTAGAGGTTCTGATGCTCATGAGTATGAAAAAAAAATACTAGAGTAACAGGTAACACTGTGACCTCGTAGATGTTCAGAGACGCCAGCCGCGGGAGGAGCACCAGAGCTTTACCCTGCAGGGAGCAAGAACTCGTCAGTTCTCTCAATGCCATCAAAGGTGGACCTGAGCCTGAGCTGGTCCACTTGTTCTGAGGGTTGCATCATACCTAGGCTCTTAATTGGTTTCTCCATTAACCCTCTGGGGTCCAGAAACGCGCCGGCGCGTTTTGCTGTTTTATTTCCACATAGCAGCAACATAGATTTAAAATACTCCGTCATTTTTGGTCATATAAATAAAATCAATACATGATTATAAACTATAGAGGGTCTTCTTTTTTTTGTGTACACTCACATTAACATCAAAACCGTGTGCTTTTGTAAAATAAAGAAAATAAACAGGGTGTGCTTTCTGTCTCTCCGTCTCCGTTAACTTTTTTTCTGGAGCACGTCTCTAAACTTAAACAAAGCTCAGCGAATACTATTCACCCAAGCATGAGCAGTATATCTTTATAATCATTTAAGTTTGTACTTTTAAAATATCTAATTCAAAACTAAAATAAATATTCTCTGTTTATGTAATCTATAAAAAAAGAGAGGTGTCAGCCGATCTCATCATCTTTCTCTCAGCTCATTATTCTGCTAATGTGACACGCCCACGGACAGCACGCGGTATTCAAACGCAAATGATCTAAGGCAAGCCATTCAAACATGCCAACGCCCACCAGCTGGTTTATAAAACACATCATGTTTGATAAAAACTTGTACTTTACCTCGTCTTGCTACCTGTGAGGAATAATACTATCTAATAACCCTGGAAAATGTACCAGAAGTGCTGGTAGTTTCATTTCGAGGAGCAACGGATCCAGCTGATGTAGTAAGTCATTTATTCTTAAGTGCTTTGTTCTAATCGCGATATTGGATAGTGTCTGTAAACCGCAAAAAGACTGTTTAAATATGAATTGCGTGTCTGTGTGTAGGCTAAATGATGAATGAACAGCACAGACGCGCGCACTTTGTTTACTTCAGTTATACAGCGCGTGTCTGTGCCGTTCATTCACTCTCGCACCTACATTAGTAAACGTTATTTTTACATGAACACATCCAAACTATATTGCTATAGCCTACTAAGATGAGTAAAAATAGACTGAAATATGTTGAAATAAAATGCAACAAACTGCAAATTAACATGTATATGCTAATATATCATACACAATATGTTATAGACTAAATATGAATGTTTAGACAAGATTTTGTGATTAGTTTTGGATAGATTATAAGAGATAGATTTAGGATAGATTTAAGTTTTGACTGTAAAAAAAAGACTACGGTCACATTAAATAGTTAAGCTTTTCACCAATTTCTGCTCATATGTTAAATATACTATAGTATGATGTTTGTCAAAAATAAAGTAGGTATATTAAATTATCAACGAAGATGTTAATATAGTGTTTGTTCCAATATTCAAACTAATCCTTACCTTACCTTACCTAATCCTTACCTTTTTTAATACGTATGATAAAATGTATACTTTTTACAAAGAAAGAATACACTTGAAATATTGTTAAAATTGTAATTTTTGTTGTAATTGTAACCTATTTGTAATTGGTTACAATTTCTAATTGTAAAATATGTATATATAGATAATTTATTTTGTCCTTGCATTCTTTGGGACCCTGTGACACACCTGTGTGAAAGGGCTAATTAATATGCAGCTCATTATGTATGTGGCACATTATCCGGCCTTTGTCTTCTCAGGTGTGAACACGCCTCCACGCATATTGCCTTTCCAAACAAAAGGTGTCTTATAAAATTTAAATCAATGTATTGTTTTGTGTAAATGATTAGGCAGGATGATTTTCAGATCATTTTGAAGCAAAAACTCTAGGCAACAACGCCCATTAGTCAAAAGTCTTGTGGACACATATTTAGTATGTGTTTTGTGGCCTTATTTCAGACACTTTAAGTTTTAGTTTTTTTAATAACCATGCATAAACAATATTCTCTCAAAAATGCAAACATGTACATACATTTTGCTCACATATTATGGTAGCCCTGTTTGTGCTAAATAGAGTGTAATTACACCTTTGCTATTAATATGTTTATAAGCAACTGAAAAAAGCACAAATGTCAGGGCATGTCAAAACATCTCAAGGACCCCAAAAACACCTTGGACCCCAGAGGGTTAACGTTGGTATGGGTTCTTCCTTAATGAAGAAACGGCGGTCTGACAGTCTTCCCTTGATTATAGATATGCTCCTGGATTTACTTGACTTAGTGCTTAGTTAGTGTGATCAATCATCCATGCATGGCCTGATGGGAAGGAGCCGCAACCTGGGCTTGATCTGCTCCTACAACCAACGAGAGGCTCGGATGATAACTACCAAAGGCAAGAACCTGTTATAATACCTATTTCCAATCGGTGCCATGCTGTGGTGTACTCAGCATTTATTAGGCATAGCTGTATATCATAAAAATAGGCTTTTCCAAGGGCTGTGAAAGCCTCTGGAACTCTGAATGCAGTCCAAAGGAGATTGTGGGGAACTGAACCCAAGGCATCGTCCAGGTCTAGGAACACATGAAGATCTCTTCCCTCTTCTTTGGCTGTCTGGATTTGTTGCCAGATCATGCTTGTGTGCTCCAGGCACTGAGACTCCTGCCTTCTGCACAGATGTGTCCACATGTTGATTTTTACGCAGATAAGCTGCCAGCCTGCGTGCCATGATACTGAAGAATGCTCCCTGCCCTCCTACACACTGTAGGTATCTCTTGATTCCTCCACACCACTTTCATCTGGTGGTGCGTAGGGCATCTGGTGCACTTTTACACCTGGTATGGAACTCGGTTGGGCCAGGAGAGGACGCAGCTCTTGTTTCATTACTCCGGGCCGGACTATCATGCAGCTGATGTTCTGGAGCAAGTCAAGTCACCTTTATTTTTCTAGAAGGAAATGGTGTCACTGTCCAGCTTAAGTAAGCTCAGTGATGTTTCATTTTTGATGTAAAAAAAAAAAAAAAAGTGTTCTTGCCCGATCTTTCTTTCTGTGCCTCATTCGTAGGGTCTCCGCTCTCCTCAACACCGTTAACCACTTCTTTATTTCATCCTGGAACAGATCTATTCCCTCCTTCTCCTCTAATGATTTCCTCCCCTGTTTCTAAAGCTCTCTTCTCTCCTTGACCCGCCGGGCGATCTCCTCCTGCACTGCACTCTTCTCTCTTATCTCTCCCACTGTTTCCAGTTTCTTCTCTGTGCTTCCCCTCAGTTGTTGTAGGAGTTTGCTGAGATCGGTATTGATTGTTTTTCCACTCTTTTTTTTTTCTCAAGTTTTTGGCCACTTGAGAAGTGGGTTTCTCCCCTGGGTCTTGTCTCAGTTGTAGGCTGGGGTAGATTAGCCCAGTGGGCTTCTGGGACGGGGGGTTTCCTGCTGCCGGGACTTCACTCGACTTACTTTTAAGAAGCAGTGGTCGATGCAAGGTCCTTGTATTGATTGTTTTTCCACTCTTTTTTTTTTTTCTCAAGTTTTTGGCCACTTGAGAAGTGGGTTTCTCCCCTGGGTCTTGTCTCAGTTGTAGGCTGGGGTAGATTAGCCCAGTGGGCTTCTGGGACGGGGGGTTTCCTGCTGCCGGGACTTCACTCGACTTACTTTTAAGAAGCAGTGGTCGATGCAAGGTCCTTGTCCCTGTGTCTTTACACACTTCTTGCGGCCTTGATGTATTTTAATGGTGTGTTCTGTTGTGGCAAAAATTCTGTTAAACATCATCACTGCGTAAGAGACACTCAGAGTCAAATTAATTAAAAGAGAAGTATTTATTCTTGCAAGAATAGGTTCAGTCTAGTACACAGAAGTTACGCTGTGCAAGAGAGTGACACCCCACAGGAAGATATGAGACAGCCTTTATACTCTTTTCAAGGTTCCTCCTCACCCGCTGTACCTTTCACCCACCCAGATAAGTTCCTTACTGCTGTTCAGTTTCTACTTAAAGACACAAACTGGTACTGAAATAAACTGGCCCAAACTGACCGTCCCTAAGGTCAGAGGTCCTGTCCCATATGTTCCTGAAACGTCACGCACAAGCACGTACACACATATATTTTTACACATTGAATAGGTTCTCTCTCTTATGATACCTGTTAGGGATCAATGACTATTAAAATTTCTACAACAATTCCCCCCTTTTTATCATTCAGATTACCCAATCATAATAATAAAAATAATAGAACAAATTTTAAGTCGTATCATCACACTACTCTTAATCTCTGGTTTTCGCATAACTGATCACTCTCTTAAACATTTGTGAAATAAGATTTTAAAATAAAAAGCTTAGGCTATTTTTGAGGGGATAGTCCCTTAAGTATTAGCAAGCAAGCAAAGATTTTATCTGAAGCCGGGCTGAATGAATAAGCACTGTTATTGCACTCCCGACCTAGGTCGGACCTTCAGTCACCTCAGTATAAACAAGGAATAGTGTATAGTTTAAGTAGGAAACACACATCAATTTAACACCCTGGTTATCATCACACATCTTGAAACCCACATGGCATTTCTACAGGCTAAGAAATACAAAGAAATAAAAGTAGAATAAAATCCCTCATTTTGACCCCTCTCCTTGTACATCATCTCATAGCGGATAACCACAGTTTTTTACCTTCGTTTCATATCAAAAAACATTCATAGTAAGAAAAAAAAGAAAAGGAAAGCATACATTTCAACACGTCACAGTAGCTCTCACTACTTGTATCATCAAATTTTGTTCATCCTATTGAACAGACATCCCAGCTTTAACCAGTCTCTGTACTGAGCTGGAAACACACATTATAATACATGGTAAACATAACAATATTGATAATCCTATGGCTGAAATTGGTAGTACAGTTCGCAACCAGTACCCCCAACCCCCAAACTTTAACCAATCTTATCCATTTACCATCAACCCACGCCATTTCCATATATCACCTCCATTTTCCTAACCATATTTTCCTAACTTTTTAATTCAATCAGCCAATGGTTTTACTTAGTAAGCTCTATTTAACACCATATTTTAAAAAAAATCTAACCAGAAAAGGTTTGTATTTTTTTTATCCATTCTTTTAACCAATGTAGTTGTTCAAAATTAACTCTAATATTTCCATTACGGACCATCTTTTAGCTTATTACCATACAGATTTTCCCATGATCGGCCTCTCTTACCCTTAATGGAAAGCCTAATCATTAAGTTTCTTCAATAATAATCCCTATAATTTACCTGAAATATTTTCTAATGAATCCTTAACCTATCAAATCATTGGATCTAATCCTTATTTTGATTCAATCAAATAAAATCATCAAAATCATCACAAAAACAGATTATTTTGCTAAACTCAAACCATTAGTTGGTGCATCTTCCTCCAGGTGTGTTGGTCATCTCTCCATGGACATCCCGTCTTCACCAGGGTGACTCTTTGCGAGTCGTTGCAATGGTATTTCCCTCGTCGGTGAGGGAGGCTGTTACTAGCACGAGCCTTTGACCCCTCACTTTGTGCTCTATATGATGGTTGAGGCCTGTCGGTGTAGTCTAAGGTCCCAGGACCCATGTGTCCCACTCTCCAACCATTTTCTGATCTTTACCAGATTTGCTCCTTAGATCATGACGCACCGCCACTGGAGTGAACCATTTCCTGCTTTGACCTGTGAATGGAGACCTTAAGGTTTTGTTAGTGACTGGTTGTCTGGCTGGTCGTCCCTTTTGGTGTGACCTGTGGAATTTTCACCATTTGTTTATTTTGCTGATGATATGCATAAAGAATTTCAAGTTTATTCTCAACAATTGTCCAATTCAACTCGGTTTCTTCTCATTTTACAAATCATCTTATCACTAAATAATTTCTTGCTCACTTAATAGCACTCAGAGTTCTTTTCCTCTGAAAAACATTCAACCCACTTTGCTCATGTCAACAACACAATATTTATACACTTGGAACAGAATCAGTTCTGTTTGCTGCAATCCATCCTGACATTCTGTAAAAGGAAAATTTTAAGTTATGCGCTGCACAGGTGTGGCCCTGTTTCTTTCTGCCACAGTAATAACCCAGGCCAGGATAGTTAGTCAAATTCATCCATAGCCATTATCTTATTGGGCACATTGCCCTGTATCAAAAGTCTGCATGCTCTGTAAAGAAAAACAAATGTCGAGGTTATTTTCAGATAGTAAGGTACACATAGTTTCTTTTGTCTGCTGTGCTGCCGCGGCCTTCGCTGCCGCATCTGCCCTGGCATTTCCTGTTGAAACAGTCCTGCAAATACACTTACAGACAGCAATTTTGTTAGGGAGAAGAATGGCTTCTTGCCAGGCTTTTACCCAGTCAAGCTCAGTGTCTTCACAACATATATTGTCCCCTAGTAAACCATATTTTGGCCATATTTGCCAATTGTTACCATCCCCCTTTTGATGCAATGATTCAACTCTTGCATCAATCTAATATAATGGTGTTTGGATAAAGTTTGCCATCATCACTAACCCAAACGTTGTCCTAAAGCCAAATTTCCTCCAGACATCTTTCTCTGCCTCTGAAACAAAAATATTACTTAAAGCCACAATCACATCTTCTTATCAGAGTATTTGAAGGGCAACGGCCCTCAGTCTTACAGTGTATCCTGCTTTTCAGGCCTGTTGTTTGGTCTCTTAAGCCAGTCATCTACAAACATTTTCAAAGTTATCAATTGTTTCTGTCAGGTCAGGTCGTGCTGCACAGACTTGGTCAATGTCAGTCAAACAACATTTTTCCCCCTATGTTCACAATAATCATAAATTTGAAGGACTCTCTGGATAATTTGATATTGACTTAGCCAATATGTCACTTTGTTGTTGCCGTCAAATCTATAACATTTTAGTTTATCTCAACCCATGATGGACGGCGATCTACAACTTCACAAATCCAATTTACATAAATGCTTTTAATCCATAGATTGATTCATAATTACCAGTAGCAGACAGAGCTGGATAACTAATCCATTTAAAGCTTGTCCCATGTTCTACATCATCTTTTCATCAGATTGACTCAGAATTAACAGCTTCTTTAAAATTTGTCATTTGCCTTAACACATTCTAGTAGCTAATGACACAATTTACACACCATTCAGACGGAGTAGTAGTACCCCAAACTAACACATACACGACATAGAGTGCAGTCACCATCACACACACTTATATTAGACACATATTTTAACTGTTCATTTTCAATGTTCGCTTTTTCTTTATATCATCTCTAAAAAGATTTAAATTTTAAGTAAGATTTTAAACTTCACATTTTCCTGTAGCTTTTACCTAATTTTACATGGTCTCTTAACCAGTTTCAAAGCATGTCTGTTCATTATTCATTTGATTTTAGAAAAGTCAGCTGGGTTGTTTTGGTTCATTATCACTATTTTGTTCTTTAGCAGGCCAATAACAAAAAGACAGACACAGTTACCATCCCTTCCTCCACTCAAGCAGTCTCTCTCACTATAAACAAATAATCTTTTCAACAGCCTCCTAAGACTGTAATTTAGACATAATGTAATATTAAATTCATTACCATAAACCTTTACCATTCACCTTTGTTATCCAGACTCTTCTCAAATCTATAAAAGCTGTCTTCATCTTTAGCCACCACCATGCCTAACGACCTTCAGGAGTTAAAACTATGTTATAGACATATTAGCTCAAAATTAACTCTTCTATACATTTTTCTTGCCCATAAGGCAACCAACATCACAAAAAGTTTTGCTACTGTCTCCACAACAAATAATGGCAATCCCCTCATGGTATCAGCTGGCTTTTGAAAGCCCACTCCCATTAGCTCTTTATCTTTAATTTTCTTCTCATCAGGGTGTTGTCCCCTGGCACAGTTACAGACACTTGTCACAATGAAAAACAAGCCATACAATTAATGCGGTTTCTGGTGAGTGGTATAGAGGAACTCACATTTCTGGGTCAGACTGCCGTAACTTCTCACAGCGCGTCTCCCCTTCATGGTGTAATGAATCTGCTGGCCTCACAGAATCTGCTCGACTCTCATACCCATCTCACATAAACACCTCCTATCAGGAGATGCCCAGTGTCGGCGGTGACCCCCTGCCTTAGGTTGCCCTCTGTCTGGCCAAAGAAGATCTTACCAGTCATTGAGAAATCACCTTCGTGCACACTGGTAACCGCTCTTCCCATTACCAAATCAGTTTTCAGTTGTTTTCTGGAGCTTAGGGAAGGCACATTCAAGAGTCACCAGAGCCATTTGGACTGCCTAATAGTGTTAACACAGGGAGACAGGTTAATAACAGCAGTATTTCATCACTAAAATACAATTAACATCTTAAAAGCAGCAACCAAGCACTGCTTAGATTATACTCAGTGAATTTAGTTATCACAACCATCTATTCAGTGTACATCTACATCTGTAGCCGGAGCCATCGGCCCTGTTCCATGGTGGAGACTAAAATGAGACAAAGCAGTTACTGGTCCTAACATAAACTTCATCAAAAACGTCACTATCGTTTAAGGTCTACATTATTATTTAAAAGACTTCTTTAAAGTCATTCAGTTTCACTTTTAAAACATTTGCAAATACAAATTGCCCTCTGAATGGCAATGATTCTTTTAACACCTCTGTGTCTATGATTTTCAACTGAAACACTGTGCCTTACTTATGACACAGGCTCAGATAACAGCTTTTAGCTGACATTGAATGAGAGAGACTGTGAGGCATTCAGGACTGGAACTTTTTAACATCAGACTTTATCTAGTATCTTTTAACTCTAGCCCAGCTTAAGGCATCTTTGCCAGAAATGACATGCGTTTCCGAATAAACATAATTTTATAGTTGTCTTTTGCCCATACATCAGGGAATTTAGACGTTACAAATTTCCACTCAGATTGAGTCTCTGTCGCACTGGCACTTTCAGCCACACACACACCAGATTAAGATAAGCGAACAGTTTCAGCCAAATCACAAGCTTATCTTTTAAAGCTAAACATCAGCTTCTAGTTCTTTCATGGTCAAAACTTTTCAACCTGTTTGTTTAATCGGATGCCTTTCTACACATTTTTACATTTAGCAACTGTTTACCCAGTACTACTGCTTCTGCTTATTTGATTTTAAATAAAAATAATTATTCTAGTTCTCAATAACGTTTCACATTTTATCTCAATTACCATAGTTTAATATCTGACTTCAAAGTTTTTCCTAGGAGTTTATCAATCTCCAATCGGGATTCACACTAACTTTTACGAGGCTATCACACTCTGCTTATGATACATTTTGATACACATACATCTTTTGCAGTTATCATTTTAAATCATCCTTTTAGTACTTTTACAATTTTACAACTCATATTAGCAGTCATTATCTGTAATTGTACCTCAAACTGTATTCATCAGTTCACTTATAAAAATTACTATTATAGATCTTTTCTTCAAAAGGACTTTAAGACTTCAATCTTTTGACCTTGTTTTTATCTCTTATTCTTTCTCAGACGAAAACTTTTATATCCTCATATAAACACTGATCTACTTTCAAACCCACATTTTTACCAGAAATGTGTCACTATCACATTTCCAAACACCTTCTCGGTGGACATTTACAGTTATGTGTTAAATGGTCCTGCTGACCACACTCTCTGTCATCTAATGGATTCATGTCAGCCTCAACTACAGCATCAGACACTGCACACTCTTGAAGCAGTGTGTCCCAAACAGGAATGCAAACAGAGCTGATAAGCAGTTCTCTGTATTCCTTTGACAGTCCACCAGTGGTGGATTCAATCCCAATAGCATAATCTTCATAATTATCATAATCTTTATCATTATTATTGGCAGCACATTAATTTTCATAAGCTGCATCGAAATGTTCAAATATTCTAAGTTGTTTTCACACAGTTTCTGTTTAACTTTAGTTGCTTGTCCAGGGAAATTATCCCCGACCCCTAGAATTTACGTTATAAAACAGACAATATATTTTGCTTCAATTACTTAATATCAACAAATATCCGACATTTATACATTATTGATTTCAGAATCTTCGGACATAGCTGTCTTTACATTTTACTAATTGGGTATTATCATCAACAACCCTAATTACAGAACAAGTACATATTTACCATCTGGAAGCTGGGCTCAATAAGCAAGCACTGTTGCTGTACCCCAGCATAGCTGGACCCTTTAGGTTCAAAACACAATGGTTGTCAAACTAAAACTAAACATAATTTCAATCATTATTTTAACATTAAAATATAGAATTGTTCCCCATTTTGCTTAATGAAACATTCCTTATCTTCATATCCCTGTTAATCATACTCAATGCCTCATTTTTATTCTGAAACTCACTTTTCATTACATTTCAACTTAATTTCACTTCCATAAATTCTGTCAGACATTTTATTTTCATCACATATAGTTTTCTACTATATTTCTTCCATCTTTCCCTACATGCCAGTTCCTTCATTATCTAACCAGTACGTGATTGTTTGCTTACAATCCCCACACACATATCTCACACACCAACCTTTTTGTTTTTCACTTCCCTCTTCCATCAAGTCTCTCACTTACAGTTTCCTCTATTTCACACAGACAGTTTTATCGCTGCTTGCTACTTCAATCCTTATCATATAAATTTAATTTCTCAGACATCTAATGTCATGCATCCATTTACTGGATGAAGAAGTAAAAACTTTATTTCTCCTGGCAGTTCGACTTTTTTATCTGCCTATTCACACATGTTGAACGCAGCCACAACAACCTCTGTATGCCTCGCTGCCCTGTTCCACTGATTCTCGCACAACTCTCAGTCTAGTTGTGCTCAGTGTTCCCTCCCTGGGAAAATCATGATATTTGATTAAACTTTTTAATACCTTGCATGCATTTTCTCCCCGTAATTCTTTCAGCATTTGACAGAAAACCGGTGTATCAAATTTGGGAAGCTTGTTTTGAGATTTCCCCATACTGGCTGTTTTCTGTTCTCTGTGGATTTTGTTCGACACTCGTCTAGTAATCTGTCAGACGTCTCCGACAGATCTGATTTTTAACCTAAAATCGGACAGGGGTCGCTAATTCTGGTTCACCCTGAAATCTGTTTTTCAGTTCGCCTTAATTAACTTTTTTGGTGTGGCAAAATCTCTTGACCTGTTCGTAGGTCTCAATTTCCCACTTTTGCGAGAGCTCAATTCTCAGTCAAAACTTCTTGACTCAGCCTCAGTTTAGACAATCTCTTGACCTGTTCGTAGGTCTCAATTTCTTGGTCGAGGACCTCTTGCCCCAGTTTATGCCTTAAATCTCTTGATCTCGCACCATAGAAAACAGTCTCAGCCAGTATAGTTCGTTTTACCCCTTTTTCCTCTTTTTTACACTTTTCTTTTTTTCCCCCAAAAGAAAATAAATTTGGCTGTTTCTTACCAGTGATTCTTGGGTTGCCACGGGTTCGCTTTCATTCAATTCCAGTGGAGTTTCTCCTGGCCCTGACAGCGGTCGGCCCCTCTCTCTCAAGCTTACGAGGTAGAGCTGGAACTGCTCAGTCCAGGATGATCAGTCACCGTCCGCTCTCAGGTCCAGAAGGCACTTCCAAGGAATCCTCACTTCTGACACCAAATTGTTGTGGCAAAAATTCTGTTAAACATCATCACTGCGTAAGAGACACTCAGTCAAATTAATTAAAAGAGAAGTATTTATTCTTGCAAGAATAGGTTCAGTCTAGTACACAGAAGTTACGCTGTGCAAGAGAGTGACACCCCACAGGAAGATATGAGACAGCCTTTATACTCTTTTCAAGGTTCCTCCTCACCCGCTGTACCTTTCACCCACCTAGATAAGGTCCTCACTGCTGTTCAGTTTCTACTTAAAGACACAAACTGGTACTGAAATAAACTGGCCCAAACTGACCGTCCCTAAGGTCAGAGGTCCTGTCCCATATGTTCCTGAAACGTCACGCACAAGCACGTACACACATATATTTTTACACATTGAATAGGTTCTCTCTCTTATGATACCTGTTAGGGATCAATGACTATTAAAATTTCTACAACAGTTCACATCAAAAGCGAAGCGTATATCGCATTCGTAGATTACTCGCGGGATGTTTCTTGTTTTTCGCGTCACTCGCGCGAATAAAAACATTGCGCGATTAGGAGTGTCTTCACGCACATCAACAACAACATTTCTTTCTGCTATTTTTTCCGTCATCAGCCATGTTGGAGATAATTACTCTTGCTGCCCTGTACCTGTTGCTGAAGCCTGAAACGCCAGGTGTCTGTGTTCACAGCATCATTCAGAGGCTCACACACACAACTCGGTACTCCAGGAACTGCGCCTGGATGACCGCTGTTCCAGCACTACATGAGGATGACGGGTTCAGTGCGCGGACTTGTCAATAAGCTGTTAACTGAAATTTTTTAACTTGCGCGGAAGACGCAATTGAGGCGAATATTGAGCGTTTGAGGCAACCGTGTCACCCAATTCGCGTCTATTTGCATCTTTGCATTGACTTTGTATGTAATCTACTCGCTCAAATAATTAAATGTGCGTTTGGTGTGAACACAGCTTCAGGCTTGCAACAGATGTTGCCGGCCACAACTGAAACACTGGAGCTTATTACTTTAGTAGATTTTATAGACTCAGGTTTAGTGCTGATAATCACTCTCATTGTTTGTTCCGTTCCGAGGTCAATTGCCATGTTGTCTACCGAGGAGTCTCTCGCTGACTCTAGGCGTATTTCCTTCCTTTATCTGCTCGTGGCCATGAATGTGTGGTGCCCGTACACTAGCTGTGCCAGGCTCCTCAGCTGCGCTATTCACTTCGGTCACTGCTTACATCCAGATAAATAGTTACTTTTTAGCACGAGATGGTAAAATCCCTTGCTTTTATTGCACTTTTCTGAGATGAGTGGGAAACAGATGTGTAGGTACTAGGGATAGAGGGACTTAAACAGTATTAATATTGGCTTTTATTATTTTTTTATTCTATCCATGTATAAACATCGATCTCTCTCTCTCTCTCTCTCTCTCTCTCTCTCTCTCTCTCTGAAACCAGGCGTTGTATGTGAACCCTTCTGACTGCTACAGCCTCCACTGGCCCATCTGCAGGGGTCACCTGAACCTCCACAGTGGACCGGGCGGCTCGCTCACATCTGTGCTGACAGACCTCGAGAACATCTGGGCTCACACTCTTCAGAAGCTGCTGGAAATCCCTCTGAAGGACCTCAAGGTACAGCAGAACCTGGTGATGATGATGATGGTGGTGATTAAGATGGTGATGATTGATGATGATGATGGTGACGATGATGGTGGTGATGGTGATGATGATGATGATGATGATGAAGATGATGATGATGATGATGATGGTAGTGGTGTTAGTATTACAGGTGTATCCTCCTGATCCCGGACATCTATAACCGACAGCACGTGAAGGAGGTGGTCAACATGCTGCTGGTGAAGATGGGCTTCTCAGGTACATGTCATGAAGACCAGTAGCTCTTGCTGATCTGATCACAGAAATTAATAGGGTTGGGTATCGGTTGGGTTTTATCCGATACCAGTACCTACTCTGTATTTTTTTAACGGTTCCGGTGCTTAAACGGTTCTTGAAACGGTACTTAAGAAAACGAAACCGCACACACTTGGTCAAAAAATAATACCCTTTTATTTACAGGGCCAAACTGGACACAATATTAACTTAAATCTTTAAACAATATAAATACAAGTAATATATGGTAATAATAAATAAACCAATATAAAATAAAAATTCACATTTACATATCAAATAAAACAATATTGTATCAAACAATGTAATAATACTGGAGATTAATAGAGATTACTACCAGGGTAATCTAATCTCAACATGGCTCCAGGTTTCCATGTTTTGTCTGCTTGATCCAGTCATGTAAGTTATCTGGTCGTTGTACTAGTTACGGCAGCGCTTAGCTTGGCGAGTTTGGTATTTCGTTCCCACTGCGTCTTAGTTACGCAGCGTTGAGTGAACCTATGAAAGAGAACGTCTCTGGTTACTGGTGTAACCTATGTTCTCTGAATAGGGAACGAGACGCTGCGTTCGCTGCCGACAAGCTTCCTTTTTCGGCAGAGAAATCTGAGGAGCACATGGTGCGCGCGCCAATATAATATGACGACGTAAGAGCGTTGAGGCGGCGCCCGCGCCATCAGCCAATGAATTGGCGTGATTCTATATGGGCTTCAGACAATCGGCACACCCAGAGGGCGTTCTGACGCGTAATTTTACATGTGAAATGCAGCCAAACCTTGGAGCGTTTTGCCTTCGGCATCTTCATTAATCCCCTCGCTATCAGTTCAACAAGTGTGCCGAGTAGCGGCACTGACGCAAGTTGACGCCAGAACACCAGGGGGCGGTAAAAAAAATTCAGGCACCGAATTTTTCGTTCTTATTCGGTCTCGTTACCACCGTTTACGTCGGAACCGGTTCCCTATTGGCACCGCGTTTCGGTACCCAACCCTAGAAATGAAGCTCAGGCCTCGCATCTCTTTCTCTCCGTTTTGTGCTTCCGTCCACACTGAGACTGTGTTTTTATTAATGAAAACAAATCTTTTTGAAAACGCTCTCCAAAGTGGATAAATTTGAAAACACTGTTTTCGTGTTTTAGTGTGGACTGTCAAAACGGCGATATTTAAAAACGTTGACGTAAGTTTAGTCATGTGATGCATATTGTACCAATAGATATTCATGTTTATCGGTGTTGTGCCTGTTATGTGCTGTTTACTTTCACACTGTTGCTGAAATATATTACTCCACACACTCTTCATATCGCAGTCCTGCACAGATGACAGAAAATTTACTCGCATTTGCTGCGGTAAAACATGAGCAGTTTTAGCGTTTTACACCAAACATATAAGTGAGAGCGACCTGGACGATCAGTGAATGCTGAGATATTCTGCTAAATAAAATGATCCTGTCAGAAGAATTGCGCGATAACTATTATTTATTTTTCCATCTGTATCATCTCCGTGAGGATATGATGATTTGAGGATGCATGCGCTGTAAGGTGAATTAGCGTTTCAGGCGTTTTAGTGCGGATGAGAAACTTTTGGAAAACGCTAGTGTGAATGGAGAGCGTTTGAAAAGAAAATGCCGTTTTCAAATGTATCTGGATGAATGTAGACGTAGCCTCAGCTTCGCAGTCTCTGAAGTTCCTGGTGGTGTGTGTTGCAGCTGTAGTGCTGCACCAGGAGTCGGTGTGTGCCACCTTCGGCAGTGGGCTGAGCAGCGCCTGTGTGGTGGACGTGGGAGACCAGAAGACCAGTGTGTGTTGTGTAGAGGACGGTGTGTCCCACCGCAGCTCCAGGTCAGACAAACACACCATACGCTTTATTATAAGCCATGTTCAGTTTATTTCATATAAAGTAAGGCTCCACACTGCGACCAAATGGTCACATTTTACGACTATTTTTCCTGCCGGTGCAACCAAATTTTGATTTAGCGCGACCGCAGCGTTGCCCAGCATCAAATGGCAAACGAAATGAAAGCGGAACGAAACTGCGCTACTCATTTGTGCTTCACGGACCGTTTATTAGTTCGGGCCAATAATAGACAGCTACTCGCCAGTCACGAGCCGATCTTGATCACGCGACACCGTTACTTCACAGCGCTGGAGATCCAGTGAGAAACATTCAGGTTCAGCGCAGAATTTTCTGTTATAAAGAAACATGTTATAGAAGGCTTTAAGTCCACAAATCAGCAACATTCAACATGGATTTACTGTAGTAACACTAACTGTAACTTTGGTAGTGTGGCAGAAATAGTCAAACGCTTATGATACATATCTTTTTCCAGCACTTCAAAACTATAATATCATATTTAAATGTTATTTTTAATGTGATGACCAAATCATTTTTTGTTTCACCATTTATAGAACTAAAAGTTTCAAGATGTAGGAAAACTCACACTTATTTAAAAATTAAAAATATTAAATTAGCATTATAACCAGTAGGTGGCTGCAGAGGACGCTTACTGGCTATTTTCACTCCCAAATATCTATTTTTCCACTCGTTTTCCTTTTGAATTAATATTAAGACATTATGAATGATAATACTTAGTTAATTTTATCTACACCTCAAATTAAGCTCAGTGCTTTATTGTCACAGTGCTACCACACTCTGCAGAACTGTGTCTCTGTGCCGCGGCCCTCAGATGCTAGTCTGGAGCCTGTGAGCTTAAAATAACACTGCACATTGTAATTTCTGTACGTTAGTCTATTTATTATCAAGGCATTTTTCAGTAATACATTCAAAATGGGGGAAAATGTGAATAATTGCTTTGCAGGTTGATTTGAATTGTGCTCCTAAAAAGGTTCAGTTAGGGGCTACATCAGCGCTCCCAGCAAAACCAGTTACTCTGGAGCCCTGTGAAGTGAAAACTAGAATAAAATAAAATATAACCATTAATCATTGTTTTGAGTATAAATGCAAAATAATCACATGAGTGATGAGTATTGAAAGCAGCTGAATATGTGTTGTGTGAAGAGTGATCTGGACTGATGTCACAGCTCTTGTGCCGTGTGTTCTCGTTCTCAGGCTGTGTCTTGCGTACGGTGGCTCGGATGTGACGCGGTGTTTCTTCTGGCTCATGCAGAGAGCAGGATTTCCCTACAGAGAGTGTCAACTCGGCAACAAACTGGACTGTGTGTTACTGCACCAGCTGAAGGAGTCCTTCTGCCATCTGGACCAGGTGACCTCACGGCTCACAGCTGAAGGAATCATTCGCTACTTTAAAGGGTGCTAATGTTGTTCTGGCGTCTCCTACAATAGATTCACATTCATCCATGATCATAAACACTTTAATGTCCTCATAAACTCCACTGCAGCATCAGCTCTTTTCTCTCAGTGTCTGAAACGCTTCCATCAAAGATTCAGTCTCTCTAAGCCCCGCCTCTCTGAGAGCTACTCTGCTGTGATTGGTCAGAAAGCAAACGCTCATTATCATATCTGAATCTCAGCTCTTGATCACAGTGATACGAACAGTAATGATGGCGTGGGTTTTACCGTATCAATCTCATCAAAGTGGATTTGCTTTGTCAGCAGAAAACAGCGTCTTCTCGACACGAACAACACGACCCAAACTCTTCCAGTCTCAGATACACTACAGTGTTTGAGGGCGGAGCTAAGAGACACTGCTCAGCCAATCAGGACCAGAGGATCAGCATTATGCTAATTAGTAGGGATGCACCGATATGAACATTTTGGCCGATACCGATAACCGATAATTCTTTACATTTGAAAGCCGATAACCGATATATTGGCCGATAAATCTAAATAAAAAAAATGATATACTTTGATAGCCTGTATAACAAAATGCTCACCATTAAAAGCCTTGTCTCAAACACTTTTAACATAAATCAAACATATACAATACAGTATAGCCTAGTTTGAACCAGTGTAAGATTCCTTAACTTTTAAAATTAATTTTACACTCATATGGACAACTTTCTTTATTAAAAAATGGTAACACTTTATAATAAGGTTTAATTTTGTTAGCATTAGTTAGCATGAACCAACAATTTTATAAAACATTTTTAAGAAAGTTGTATCTGTTAACATTAGTCAATGCACTGTGAACTAACATGAACACACATATTTTATTAACTAACAATAACACAGGCTATTGCTCTCTGTTAGTTAATGCATGAACAAATGAGACCTTATTGTAAAGTGTTATCAAAAAATCTATTGCCTAACAAAAAATAAAATACACAAATAATGCAAACAAGTCATTGGATAACATTGGGCTGCATATAAAGAAACAAAATGCATGTGGCATTGATCAATAAAATGGAATCGCCTCCGCACGGACAATAAGAAAAATATATTTTAATCAAACCATATCGTTGATGAAAATAATACGAGAACAAAATAATGTTATTAATTATACGAGAACAAAATAATGTTAGTTATTAATTATAACGCAATGTTTTTGAAAAAATAAACATTTTTAATATTACATTGATAGTAAACATCTTTAATAGCTTAGTTACTGTTTTAAATGACATTGCTGTGTGAGCGCGCGCGCTGAAGCTGAAGAGAACGAACGTTAAACCGAATCGCTTTGCTAGAAGGTTAATCAACTCGACGGTTGCTGAAGAATGCAAACCCAAAGAATTTAGAAATGTATTACAATAGTGAATACAATTATAATTGTATGACAGTCCCAATCATAGCTTTTAATGTTTTGCATTGTTGTTTAATCTGCGCGCGCTGGAGCTGAAGAGAACGAGCACCGGGAAACTTTTCTAGCATGTTGGTTAAATCCACGAAACGCATCATATGTGAGATTAATCAGATATTTATATTACATCAACTTTATATTACGACTTATCTGCACAAAATGACGTGAATGCACAATCGAACTTGTGCTGGTTATAATGTGTAATATCCCTGTTCTGGACGCGCTACTCCCACAACAACGCGCTGAAACGGCAACTAAACAGAGAATTCACAACGTTTTATTACAATAGTGTTCTCATTATAATGGCATCTATGACACACAAGGGCTTCAACATAACTGGTAAGATGACAGATTAATACTGCGCTGTTTAATGCGTTTGAGACGTGCTTTCCTCAGTGTTTAACTTATATTTCACAGGAATATTCTCCATCTGTGAGTGTGAGAGAGTCAAACAGAGACGTCACTGAGAGGACGAGCTTCTGCAAGCGAATCTGCGCTAATATTCAAGCCTCCGTGAACGAGCGTAAACAGACGAGCACAATATAATAGTAGCGCAATAATTCTGACTAAAATATACATATTGCTAAAATATTTGTTGTTGGAGACACTAAATGTGCCATATGTGGAATTCTAAACCTACAAGTATATTTCTATGAAAGTGACCATTATAATGGGGTAATCAAATGCTGGCTAATATAATTAGTTTGTGCTTTTGTTTTTATTTTTAGTTTAGCCTTTAGTCAATTTAAAACGAAAGCATTTTTTTTTTGTTTTTAGATTGTAATGTTAGAATGTAATGTGATTTTAACCACCTTTGTGTACATAATATATTGCATAGCCTACATTACATTCACTTTATTTGTTTCCATATCCTTCAACATCTTGTTCGTAGGATATCATTGGGCAGGATGTGTAGATAATTAAAAAAAAAAAAATAAGTACAGATTTTCTTTATCCAAGTAGAAAAACGTAGAAAGTAACGAGATATATATCGTATATCGCCATTTAACCAAAAATACCGAGATATGATTTTGTTGGCCACATCGCCCAGCCCTACATGAAAGGGAAAAAACATAATAAGGGCACTTTAAATGGCTTAAAAGTGTTTATATGTGTGTGTTCAATATTTATATCAACATGCTGTGTAATCTGATGTATTATTGATTTTCCTGCAGGATATTTCTGGGCTGCAGGATCACGAGTTTCGCACACGTTTCCCAGATTCCCCAGTGCTGCTGTATCA
This sequence comes from Gila orcuttii, assembly GCA_026230005.1. Lineage (NCBI taxonomy): Eukaryota > Metazoa > Chordata > Actinopteri > Cypriniformes > Leuciscidae > Gila > Gila orcuttii. The sequence continues at coordinate 911,747 of JAPDVR010000015.1, read as the reverse complement.
GTTACGCTTAGGAGACGAGAAGCTGCAGGTAGAGAGGGACCATTACTGATATCTCAAGTCAAAGCTTTATTTCTATTGTTTCAAAACGGCTTCACAGAAATAAAATAATAGAATCAATGATGCAAACTTTATCAAATATGAGACGTAATCAAACTCAAAGCAGCTCTAAAAGACATTGTTCAGCTCGAGTCAGTCCAGTGTTGATTCAGTTCAATAACTGTCGATGTTGCAAAGCATCACACGTGTTTAACCATCGATCTGCTTTCTAGGCTCCCATGGCGTTGTTCTACCCGGCTGCGTTTGGCATTGTGGGTCAGAAGATGACATCACTGCTGCATCGCTCTCAAGGCGACTCTGAGGATCCACACGATGAGCACTTTCTGCTGACCACACAGAGCAAACAAGACCAGGCAAACACACATCTGATCGCTGTAGTGTTGTCAAAAGACTCGGTACTACGGTACCAGTTTTTCTTAAGTACCGGTGGTACCGAAGTACCGGGTTAATCCGGTTCTTGATGCGCTGACCGAAAGGTGCACAGCTGCTCCTCTTCATAAAAACACTCAGAGACACGGCGGCCGGCGGCGCTGCTAATGCGCTGGCTCTGAATCCACTTGTTGACACGAATGGAGGAAAGAGCCACATATGGAAATATTTTGGATTAGGCTAATGTCATGTTGCCATAAAGGGCCGTTCACATGCAAATTCGCAGACGCCGCGGGAGAGCAAGCGATTGTGGAAAGAATTTGCACGCGCAAAAACCGCGATATGTGAACGGCCTCTATAGTGGTATCGGGAGCGGGTGTATCGGGGCAGTTTCACGAGTACATGAGCACAGTATCGGACCGGCACCAGAGTACTGGCATCAGTATCAGTGCATCCCTGTTTATGTCATTAATATCAGTCCGCCAGAAAAGCAGTTCTAGGCTTATTCTTGCCTGGGTAACTCTTAGCAGGTTTAAAAAACCCCTTTAAAATTAAATAGGAATGCAGTTTTGGATTAAGTAAAATTACAGTCAAGTCAAATAAAACACGTTTTATCTCCTGTATAGTTTGGTAACACTACAATAAGATACCATTCATTAACATTACTTAATGCATTATCTAACATCAACACATTGAGTGAACAATATATTTTTACAACATTAATTAATGTTTGTGAAAGTTATTTAATACAAACACTTGATTGTTCATGTTTGTTCACTTCATTCATTGTGCATTAAATAATGTTAACAGATAAAACTTTTGATTTTAAAAATGTATTAGTACATTTTTAAATTGGTTTCCATCTTTGTAACCGTGATATGCACTTTCATATATGTAAATTGAATCTAAATTAAGCTTTGGTACCGAAATTGGTACAGAGAACCGTGGATTTTTTACTGGTATTGGTACCGAATACTGATATTTTGGTACCGTGACAACACTAGATCATTGTGAACGCTCAGTCCGAATTTTTCGTATTCGTCATTCAGTGGCTGTGGATTGTAAAAAAAAAAACTCTCAAAAAACTTGCTACGGATGTGGAAAATGCAGAAAATTGAACCCAATCCGAATTTTTTTATGATGGACGAAAGTTTCGGAGGCGTGTGTAAACGTGATTGACACAACGTGAGGTCGTATTTATTTTTTAACGTGCGAAAATTTCGGACGAGAATTTCGGACCTTTAATCTTGTGCCGAACGATTTCAGTTGATTTTGAGTTTTAAAGGGACCGTTCACCCAAAATGAGGATTCTGTCACCATTAATCACTCTTATGTCGTTCCAAACCCGTAGACTTTAGTTCATCTTTGAAACATTTTCAAATTTGGGTGAACTTTGCCTTTGCGCCACCCAGAGTTTAAAAGAACAATACTTTCACAACATATCATCCATTGCACTGTTCCTGCTGGTAAGAAAACATGCAGTGTAGATGATTTGCTTATAAATGACTCTATGAATGAGTTTAGAGAGTCTAACGTGTCGAACACGGAGGGATCCTTCATTATACTGTGATCCAGGCATGTTTCATGCCGCCCGCGAGGTCTATTATGAAATGTCTCAGTTAGTGCTTCCTAACCAATCAGCTTTCCCTGAGATTATTAACCCTTCACGCGGATCACCGGTGTGTTCAGCGCTCCGTTCCTTACTTGATGAACTGTTCGTTGTTTTGCGCTTTGACCGGCTTTTAATAAAAAGTTTCTTTAAAAATTACCATTGTAAAACAGTTCCCATGTGGAGTTTGTTATTGTCATCAATTAAAGTCGGCATTAAATCAAAATACATTTTTTTTAAGGAGTATTGCAGTGTCTATTCTAAATGATTTATGAGCGCACAACATTATTGTTTTAATTATCATGAATCAGAATAAGGCCGGTGACACACTGCGTGGCGTGAGCGTGGCGTTTCTGTTGCGTGTCAGCTGCGTCGCGTTTTCTGTGTCTTTGCACACCAGAAACGTGTCTGACACGGCGCTGCTGACACGGATCACCCTTGTTCGAAATATGGGAGAGAGTTGTGGAAGCCCTATATAGCCTAGGCTAAGCTACTTCATGTTAAGCATAAATATAAAGCCTACTGATAAAGACACTGTCAGCAGTATTGACAGCATAGACTACAGAATATTTCGTTCTGTATTGACAGGTGCAATATTTTAAAATTGATATTTATTTATTTATTTATTTATTTTTAAATTATATTTATATCTGAATTTGTCAAAACCTAGACTTTCAAACATCAAAATGTAATTTATTAATATGTATTCGTGTACAAAATAACATCTAAACATATTTTCCTATTCTATTTTGCCTGGAAACGCTTCCAACACGCTTGCGTGTCGCGTGAAAAATAGGCGTCGGTTCTATTTCTAGCATGCACGCGTTTTCCGCGCGGCTCAAGCAGGCAGTCTGCAAGCTCTAACCTGTTAACATGGGAGCCGAAATAAAAACGGACACGCCACGCAGCTGAGACGCTTGCTCCACGCAGCTGAGACGCTTGCTCCACGCAGCTGAGACGCTTGCTCCACGCAGCTGAGACGCTTGCTCAACGCAGCTGAGACGCTTGCTCCACGCAGCTGAGACGCTTGCTCCACGCAGCTGAGACGCTTGCGCCACGCAGCTGAGACGCTTGCGCCACGCAGCTGAGACGCTTGCTCCACGCAGCTGAGACGCTTGCTCCACGCAGCTGAGACGCTTGCTCCACGCAGCTGAGACGCTTGCTCCACGCAGCTGAGACGCTTGCTCCACGCAGCTGAGACGCTTGCTCCACGCAGCTGAGACGCTTGCTCCACGCAGCTGAGACGCTTGCTCCACGCAGCTGAGACGCTTGCGCCACGCAGCTGAGACGCTTGCTCCACGCAGCTGAGACGCTTGCTCCACGCAGCTGAGACGCTTGCTCCACGCAGCTGAGACGCTTGCTCCACGCAGCTGAGACGCTTGCTCCACGCAGCTGAGACGCTTGCTCCACGCAGCTGAGACGCTTGCTCCACGCAGCTGAGACGCTTGCTCCACGCAGCTGAGACGCTTGCTCCACGCAGCTGAGACGCTTGCTCCACGCAGCTGAGACGCTTGCTCCACGCAGCTGAGACGCTTGCTCCACGCAGCTGAGACGCTTGCTCCACGCAGCTGAGACGCTTGCTCCACGCAGCTGAGACGCTTGCTCCACGCAGCTGAGACGCTTGCTCCACGCAGCTGAGACGCTTGCTCCACGCAGCTGAGACGCTTGCTCCACGCAGCTGAGACGCTTGCTCCACGCAGCTGAGACGCTTGCTCCACGCAGCTGAGACGCTTGCTCCACGCAGCTGAGACGCTTCCTCCACGCAGCTGAGACGCTTGCGCCCCTGAGATGCTTGCGCCACGCAGCTGAGACGCTTGCTCCACGCAGCTGAGACGCTTGCTCCACGCAACTGAGACGCTTGCTCCACGCAGCTGAGACGCTTCCTCCACGCAGCTGAGACGCTTACGCCCCTGAGATGCTTGCGCCACGCAGCTGAGACGCTTGCTCCACGCAGCTGAGACGCTTGCTCCACGCAGCTGAGACGCTTGCTCCACGCAGCTGAGACGCTTGCTCCACGCAGCTGAGACGCTTCCTCCACGCAGCTGAGACGCTTGCGCCCCTGAGATGCTTGCGCCACGCAGCTGAGACGCTTGCTCCACGCAGCTGAGACGCTTGCTCCACGCAGCTGAGACGCTTGCTCCACGCAGCTGAGACGCTTCCTCCACGCAGCTGAGATGCTTACGCCCCTGAGATGCTTGCGCCACGCAGCTGAGACGCTTGCTCCACGCAGCTGAGACGCTTACGCCACTTAGCTGAGACACTTACGCCCCTGAGACGCTTGCGCCACGCAGCTGAGACGCTTACGCCACGCAGCTGAGACGCTTGCGCCACGCAGCTGAGACGCTTGCGCCACGCAGCTGAGACGCTTCCTCCACGCAGCTGAGACGCTTGCTCCACGCAGCTGAGACGCTTGCTCCACGCAGCTGAGACGCTTGCTCCACGCAGCTGAGACGCTTGCTCCACGCAGCTGAGACGCTTGCTCCACGCAGCTGAGACGCTTGCTCCACGCAGCTGAGACGCTTCCTCCACGCAGCTGAGACGCTTGCTCCACGCAGCTGAGACGCTTGCTCCACGCAGCTGAGACGCTTGCTCCACGCAGCTGAGACGCTTCCTCCACGCAGCTGAGACGCTTGCTCCACGCAGCTGAGACGCTTGCTCCACGCAGCTGAGACGCTTGCTCCACGCAGCTGAGACGCTTCCTCCACGCAGCTGAGACGCTTGCTCCACGCAGCTGAGACGCTTGCTCCACGCAGCTGAGACGCTTGCTCCACGCAGCTGAGACGCTTGCTCCACGCAGCTGAGACGCTTGCTCCACGCAGCTGAGACGCTTCCTCCACGCAGCTGAGACGCTTGCTCCACGCAGCTGAGACGCTTGCTCCACGCAGCTGAGACGCTTGCTCCACGCAGCTGAGACGCTTGCTCCACGCAGCTGAGACGCTTGCTCCACGCAACTGAGACGCTTGCTCCACGCAGCTGAGACGCTTCCTCCACGCAGCTGAGACGCTTACGCCCCTGAGATGCTTGCGCCACGCAGCTGAGACGCTTGCTCCACGCAGCTGAGACGCTTGCTCCACGCAGCTGAGACGCTTGCTCCACGCAGCTGAGACGCTTGCTCCACGCACCTGAGACGCTTCCTCCACGCAGCTGAGACGCTTGCGCCCCTGAGATGCTTGCGCCACGCAGCTGAGACGCTTGCTCCACGCAGCTGAGACGCTTGCTCCACGCAGCTGAGACGCTTGCTCCACGCAGCTGAGACGCTTGCTCCACGCAGCTGAGACGCTTCCTCCACGCAGCTGAGACGCTTACGCCCCTGAGATGCTTGCGCCACGCAGCTGAGACGCTTGCTCCACGCAGCTGAGACGCTTACGCCACTTAGCTGAGACACTTACGCCCCTGAGACGCTTGCGCCACGCAGCTGAGACGCTTACGCCACGCAGCTGAGACGCTTGCGCCACGCAGCTGAGACGCTTGCGCCACGCAGCTGAGACGCTTCCTCCACGCAGCTGAGACGCTTGCTCCACGCAGCTGAGACGCTTGCTCCACGCAGCTGAGACGCTTGCTCCACGCAGCTGAGACGCTTGCTCCACGCAGCTGAGACGCTTGCTCCACGCAGCTGAGACGCTTGCTCCACGCAGCTGAGACGCTTCCTCCACGCAGCTGAGACGCTTGCTCCACGCAGCTGAGACGCTTGCTCCACGCAGCTGAGACGCTTGCTCCACGCAGCTGAGACGCTTCCTCCACGCAGCTGAGACGCTTGCTCCACGCAGCTGAGACGCTTGCTCCACGCAGCTGAGACGCTTGCTCCACGCAGCTGAGACGCTTCCTCCACGCAGCTGAGACGCTTGCTCCACGCAGCTGAGACGCTTGCTCCACGCAGCTGAGACGCTTGCTCCACGCAGCTGAGACGCTTGCTCCACGCAGCTGAGACGCTTGCGCCACGCAGCTGAGACGCTTGCTCCACGCAGCTGAGACGCTTGCTCCACGCAGCTGAGACGCTTGCTCCACGCAGCTGAGACGCTTCCTCCACGCAGCTGAGACGCTTGCGCCACGCAGCTGAGACGCTTACGCCCCTGAGATGCTTGCGCCACGCAGCTGAGACGCTTGCTCCACGCAGCTGAGACGCTTGCTCCACGCAGCTGAGACGCTTGCGCCACGCAGCTGAGACGCTTACGCCACTTAGCTGAGACACTTACGCCCCTGAGACGCTTGCGCCACGCAGCTGAGACGCTTACGCCACGCAGCTGAGACGCTTGCGCCACGCAGCTGAGACGCTTGCGCCACTTGCGCCACGCAGCTGAGACGCTTGCGCCACGCAGCTGAGACGCTTACGCCACGCAGCTGAGACGCTTGCGCCACGCAGCGCAGCTGAGACGCTTGCGCCACGCACCTGAGACGCTAGTCTAGTCCGTCTAGTTTGAACTTGCCGCTGAAACTGCTCTCTCCGCGGAAGCTTTGCGTTTAAACACCTGATCAAATATTTCAACTCGGATCAATATTTTGTGTCTAATTATTTACTTATGTGGCAATACATATTAATACATATCCGTGTATTAAACGGGATAATGTACGTGTGTTTGTGTGTAATTTCAGAATAAACCCCTTCAGGTGTGTGTGATGTCAGAATAAACCCCTTCAGGTGTGTGTGTGTAATTTCAGAATAAACCCCTTCAGGTGTGTGTGTGATGTCAGAATAAACCCCTTCAGGTGTGTGTGTGATGTCAGAATAAACCCCTTCAGGTGTGTGTGTGTAATTTCAGAATAAACCCCCTTCAGGTGTGTGTGTTTGATGTCAGAATAAACCCCTTCAGGTGTGTGTGTAATTTCAGAATAAACCCCTTCAGGTGTGTGTGTGTAATTTCAGAATAAACCCCTTCAGGTGTGTGTGTGTAATTTCAGAATAAACCCCTTCAGGTGTGTGTGTGTGTGTGTAATTTCAGAATAAACCCCTTCAGGTGTGTGTGTGTAATTTCAGAATAAACCCCTTCAGGTGTGTGAGTGTGTAATTTCAGAATAAACCCCTTCAGGTGTGTGTGTGTGTGTGTAATTTCAGAATAAACCCCTTCAGGTGTGTGTGTGTAATTTCAGAATAAACCCCTTCAGGTGTGTGTGTGTGTGTGTGTAATTTCAGAATAAACCCCTTCAGGTGTGTGTGTGTAATTTCAGAATAAACCCCTTCAGGTGTGTGTGTGTAATTTCAGAATAAACCCCTTCAGGTGTGTGTGTGATGTCAGAATAAACCCCTTCAGGTGTGTGTGTGTAATTTCAGAATAAACCCCTTCAGGTGTGTGTGTGTAATTTCAGAATAAACCCCTTCAGGTGTGTGTGTGTAATTTCAGAATAAACCCCTTCAGGTGTGTGTGTGTAATTTCAGAATAAACCCCTTCAGGTGTGTGTGTGTAATTTCAGAATAAACCCCTTCAGGTGTGTGTGTGTAATTTCAGAATAAACCCCTTCAGGTGTGTGAGTGTGTAATTTCAGAATAAACCCCTTCAGGTGTGTGTGTGTAATTTCAGAATAAACCCCTTCAGGTGTGTGTGTGTGTGTGTAATTTCAGAATAAACCCCTTCAGGTGTGTGTGTGTAATTTCAGAATAAACCCCTTCAGGTGTGTGTGTGTGTGTGTGTAATTTCAGAATAAACCCCTTCAGGTGTGTGTGTGTAATTTCAGAATAAACCCCTTCAGGTGTGTGTGTGTGTGTGTAATTTCAGAATAAACCCCTTCAGGTGTGTGAGTGTGTAATTTCAGAATAAACCCCTTCAGGTGTGTGTGTGTAATTTCAGAATAAACCCCTTCAGGTGTGTGTGTGTGTGTGTAATTTCAGAATAAACCCCTTCAGGTGTGTGTGTGTAATTTCAGAATAAACCCCTTCAGGTGTGTGTGTGTGTAATTTCAGAATAAACCCCTTCAGGTGTGTGTGTGTAATTTCAGAATAAACCCCTTCAGGTGTGTGTGTGTGTGTGTAATTTCAGAATAAACCCCTTCAGGTGTGTGAGTGTGTAATTTCAGAATAAACCCCTTCAGGTGTGTGTGTGTAATTTCAGAATAAACCCCTTCAGTTGTGTGTGTGATGTCAGAATAAACCCCTTCAGGTGTGTGTGTGATGTCAGAATAAACCCCTTCAGGTGTGTGTGTGATGTCAGAATAAACCCCTTCAGGTGTGTGTGTGATGTCAGAATAAACCCCTTCAGGTGTGTGTGTGATGTCAGAATAAACCCCTTCAGGTGTGTGTGTGATGTCAGAATAAACCCCTTCAGGTGTGTGTGTTTGATGTCAGAATAAACCCCTTCAGGTGTGTGTGTTTGATGTCAGAATAAACCCCTTCAGGTGTGTGTGTTTGATGTCAGAATAAACCCCTTCAGGTGTGTGTGTTTGATGTCAGAATAAACCCCTTCAGGTGTGTGTGTGATGTCAGAATAAACCCCTTCAGGTGTGTGTGTGATGTCAGAATAAACCCCTTCAGGTGTGTGTGTGATGTCAGAATAAACCCCTTCAGGTGTGTGTGTGATGTCAGAATAAACCCCTTCAGGTGTGTGTGTTTGATGTCAGAATAAACCCCTTCAGGTGTGTGTGTGTGATGTCAGAATAAACCCCTTCAGGTGTGTGTGTGATGTCAGAATAAACCCCTTCAGGTGTGTGTGATGTCAGAATAAACCCCTTCAGGTGTGTGTGTGTGATGTCAGAATAAACCCCTTCAGGTGTGTGTGTTTGATGTCAGAATAAACCCCTTCAGGTGTGTGTGATGTCAGAATAAACCCCTTCAGGTGTGTGTGTGTGTGATCTCAGAATAAACCCCCTTCAGGCTGATGAAGACCTGATCCTGATCACCCTGTCGGGTTTATTCTGAGATAACAACCGGCTAGATGTACATTATCCCTTACTTAACACATTCAAACCGGATGAGGAATGACGGTGTGTGTCTCTCAGTCTTCCAGAGCTACAGCCGAGCGCAGATCGTTCCCGAAGCCCGGCGGTTTGGAGGGGGAATCCAGCATGAGCGACCCGTTGGAGAAGGGGAATCTGGCTCAGGATCTGGAGCTCAGCCACGCTCACGCCGAGGGCCTGGGCCCCGGGGCCGAAGCAGAGGAGGCCCCAGCGCTGCTGTGCAGGAGCACGGCCATCACGCAGTTCGAGGGAAAAGCCCTCGGCATGGATAAGGCCATCTTACACAGCATCGACTCCTGCGGTGAGTACTCACTCTTAGCACTGTTAGCCAGCTCTTGTGGGAATCTCTCAAAACCCCATAATTAAAGCTTGTTCACACCAAGACAGTTTTCAAACAGATTTTTGGGATTCGCTGAGGTTAAAGGGATAGTTCACCCAAAAATGAAAATTAGCCCATGATTTACCCACCCTCAATTCATCCTGGGTGTATATGAGATTCTTCTTTCAATTCAATTCTTCGAATACAGTCAGAGTTATATTAAAAACTAGGGGTGCGCGGATCCGATACTCAGTATCGGTATTGCTCCGATACTACCAATATTTGCCAGACCGGGTATCGGCCAGACGAGACCATCTAAATCCGATATTGTGCGTATGTTATTGTTATACAACACAAAAGGCACAAAAACATTATAAAGCACCATAATGTTTTTGTTTTCATGTACTATATTCCAAGTTTTCTGAAGCCATTACATATAGTTTAATGTGAGGTACAGATTTAAGTCGTTAAACTAAAGTTCACCATGTGCTTCCCTCTGCTGCGGCTGTCAATCATTCTCCATTCAGCGCCAAACAGCGCGTCACGCTCGGTTACGACAGTCAACACGATGAAACTCTCCAAGATGAGTCAATGTTCCTATTATTATACTGTAGATCTGTAGATAAAGGTCTATGGTTTGCATAAAAGGACTTTAACTTGCTGGAGTTTCATATGTTACTTTCTACCGGGTGTCTGTTAGATAACAACACTGAGTAGAGAGCGATATAATTGTTCTTCACGCGCACATTAACTGAAATTTAAAACTGTTAAAAGGCTCAAACTAATGAATAAATAAAGAAATGTATATATATATATATCTTACTTTTGTGCTTTGAACTTTTCAATGCGAAGTGCTGCGCGCCGTGACTCCATGTTGCTTCGAGCGCATCATTCTGCGCACGGGAAGCGCATACGTGTTTCGTCCCACTCTGAATTGGAGACTTTCATATTACAATACTTTTGCGCAATGGCAGTTTGATAGCCTTAGTTGTTCTGTCCAATCTATCATATGTTGCTGCTTCATTAAAAAGTTGCGCTTAAAATTTTAAAAGAAATGCCTTTTAATTATATAGTATAAATTTTGTCTGTATTGTTTTACAAAGTAAGGAAAATAATGTTTAAGTCAAGCTTTGATGCCTTTAACAAAAGAATAATCACAGTCTCTTCCCCACAGTGAGGCATACAGATACAGTTTATTAGGTAATTTGGCACTGTTTTTTTAATTATTATTTTAGTATTGGATCGGTACTCGGTATCGGCCAATACTGAGTCCCAGGTATCGGAATCGGCGGTATCGGAGGCAAAAAAGGCGGATCGTGCCACCCCTAGTAAAAAATATCCTGGCTCTCCCAAGCTTTATAATGGCAGTGAATGACCGTTTCTGTTTTGAAGTCCATAAAAGTGCATCTATCCATCATAAAAGTGCATCTGTCCATCATAAAAGTGCATCTATCATCATAAAAGTGCATCTGTCCATCATAAAAGTGCATCTATCCATCATCAAAGTGCATCAGTCCATCATCAAAGTGCATCAGTCCATCATCAAAGTGCATCTGTCCATCATAAAAGTGCATCTGTCCATCATCAAAGTGCATCTGTCCATCATAAAAGTGCATCTGTCCATCATAAAAGTGCATCTGTCCATCATCAAAGTGCATCTATCCATGATAAAAGTGCATCTGTCCATGATAAAAGTGCATCTATCCATCATAAAAGTGCATCTGTCCATCATAAAAGTGCATCTGTCCATCATCAAAGTGCATCTATCCATGATAAAAGTGCATCTATCCATCATAAAAGTGCATCTATCCATCATAAAAGTGCATCTGTCCATGATAAAAGTCAAGTCAAGTCAAGTCAAATATATTTATATAGCGCTTTTCACAATACAGATTGTATCAAAGCTGCTTCACAGTATCAATCAAAACAACTTAATGTTTGTTTATTACTGGAAAAAAGACATCCAAGTTTGGTAGAGCTGATCAATGGTATGATTGGTTAATTAATTTGAATATCCCCAACTGAGCAAGCCTAAGGCAACAGTGGCAAGGAACCGAAAAACTCCATCCAGTGACCTAATGGTGTCCTAACACCCCATCAGATGACCCAATGGAGAAAAAAAAACCTTGGGAGAACCCAGGCTCAGTCGGGGGCCAGTTCTCCTCTGGCGTTTATGAACTAGAGGCCGAATTTACAGTAACTGTAAGATAAAAAATTTATATGAATGCCTGGCTGAATAGATGCGTCTTCAGTCTAGTTTTAAACTGGGAGAGCGAGTCTGAGCAACGAACAATATCAGGAAGGCTATTCCAGAGCTTCGGAGCTAAATGTGAAAATGCTCTGCCTCCTTTGGTGGATCTGGATATCCTAGGAATGACCAGAAACCTCGAATCTAGTGATCTTAAAGAGCGCGATGGATTGTAAGGCGATAGAAGATCCGTTAAATAGACTGGAGCTAAACCATTTAGAGCTTTATAGGTCAAAAGCAATACCTTGTAATTAATACGGAACTTTATAGGTAACCAATGAAGTGATGATAAAATCGGTGTTATATGATCATATTTTCTTGATCTAGTAAGAACTCTAGCGGCTGCATTTTGGACTAACTGTAGCTTGTTTATTGAAGATGCAGGACAACCAGCTAATAAAGCATTACAGTAATCTAGTCTCGAGGTCATGAATGCATGAACTAACTTTTCTGCATCAGAGACTGATAGCATATTACGTAGCTTAGCAATGTTTCTAAGGTGGAAAAAGGCTGTTTTTGTAACATATGAAATATGCTTTTCAAAAGACAGGTTGCAGTCTAATGTAACACCCAGGTCTTTTACTGTAGCGGATAGAGTAAAAGGGCATCCTACTATGTTAAAGTCGTGCTGTGAAAGGTTTTGTGGATGGTTTTTAGAACCGATAAGTATTACCTCTGTCTTGTCTGGATTTAATAAAAGAAAATTATGCGTCATCCAATCTTTTATATCTTTAACACAATCTGTCAATTTGGATAATTTAGCGTATTCATCTGGCCGTGAGGAAATATATATTTGAGTGTCATCAGCATAACAATGGAAACTAATTCCATGTTTCCTTAGAATATTACCAAGTGGCAGCATATATATTGAGAATAATAAAGGGCCTAACACAGATCCCTGCGGCACTCCATAGTTTGCCGAAGTTATAATCGATTTTTCTCCATTTAAGTAGACGAAATGGTAGCGGTCAGATAAGTATGACCTGAACCAGCTTAATGCTTGTCCTTGAACACCAGTGTAATTTTGTAGTCGATCTAAGAGTATTGTGTGATCTATAGTATCGAACGCAGCACTAAGATCAAGTAAAACTAGTACTGAGATACAGCCTTGGTCCGAAGCTAAAAGTAAATCATTTGTGATTCTAACAAGCGCAGTTTCAGTGCTATGATGTGGCCTGAATCCAGACTGAAACTTTTCATAGATGTCGTTTTCTTGCAAGAAAGAGCCGAGTTGAGCGGACACTACTTTTTCTAATATTTTTGACATAAATGGAAGATTCGAAATGGGTCTGTAATTTGCTAGGTTATTTGGATCTAATTGTGGTTTCTTAATAAGAGGTTTTATAACTGCCAGTTTGAACGTTCTTGGAACATGACCTAAAGATAAAGATGAGTTAATAATATTGAGAAGAGGCTCTTCCACTACAGGTAACACTTCTTTCAGTAGTTCAGTTGGTATAGGATCTAATAAACATGTTGTTGTTTTAGATGAAGTGATAAGTTTATTTAACTCTTTTTGTTCTATGGTTGTAAAGCATTGTAATTGTTCTTGCGGGGTGATAATTGCGGCCGAATTATAAGGCGCGAGCAAAGATCGAACGTTTACGATTTTGATCGTTTTGATAGATGCACTTTTGAAAAGTGCATCTATCCATCATAAAAGTGCATCTATCCATCATAAAAGTGCATCTGTCCATCATAAAAGTGCATCTGTCCATCATAAAAGTGCATCTGTCCATCATAAAAGTGCATCTATCCATCATAAAAGTGCATCTGTCCATGATAAAAGTGCATCTATCCATCATAAAAGTGCATCTATCCATCATAAAAGTGCATCTATCATCATAAAAGTGCATCTGTCCATCATAAAAGTGCATCTATCCATCATCAAAGTGCATCAGTCCATCATCAAAGTGCATCAGTCCATCATCAAAGTGCATCTGTCCATCATAAAAGTGCATCTGTCCATCATAAAAGTGCATCTGTCCATCATAAAAGTGCATCTGTCCATCATCAAAGTGCATCTATCCATGATAAAAGTGCATCTATCCATCATAAAAGTGCATCTATCCATCATCAAAGTGCATCTGTCCATGATAAAAGTGCATCTATCCATCATAAAAGTGCATCTATCCATCATAAAAGTGCATCTGTCCATCATAAAAGTGCATCTGTCCATCATAAAAGTGCATCTGTCCATCATCAAAGTGCATCTATCCATCATAAAAGTGCATCTGTCCATCATAAAAGTGCATCTGTCCATCATAAAAGTGCATCTGTCCATCATCAAAGTGCATCTATCCATCATAAAAGTGCATCTGTCCATCATAAAAGTGCATCTGTCCATCATCAAAGTGCATCTGTCCATCATCAAAGTGCATCTGTCCATCATCAAAGTGCATCTGTCCATCATAAAAGTGCATCTGTCCATCATCAAAGTGCATCTGTCCATCATAAAAGTGCATCTGTCCATCATCAAAGTGCATCTATCCATCATCAAAGTGCATCTATCCATCATCAAAGTGCATCTATCCATCATAAAAGTGCATCTGTCCATCATCAAAGTGCATCTATCCATCATAAAAGTGCATCTGTCCATCATAAAAGTGCATCTATCCATCATCAAAGTGCATCTGTCCATCATCAAAGTGCATCTATCCATCATCAAAGTGCATCTATCCATCATAAAAGTGCATCTATCCATCATAAAAGTGCATCTGTCCATCATAAAAGTGCATCTGTCCATCATAAAAGTGCATCTATCCATGATAAAAGTGCATCTATCCATCATAAAAGTGCATCTGTCCATCATCAAAGTGCATCTATCCATCATAAAAGTGCATCTATCCATCATAAAAGTGCATCTGTCCATCATCAAAGTGCATCTGTCCATCATCAAAGTGCATCTATCCATGATAAAAGCTCATCTATCCATCATAAAAGTGCATCTGTCCATCATCAAAGTGCATCTATCCATCATAAAAGTGCATCTGTCCATCATAAAAGTGCATCTGTCCATCATAAAAGTGCATCTGTCCATCATCAAAGTGCATCTGTCCATCATAAAAGTGCATCTGTCCATCATCAAAGTGCATCTGTCCATCATAAAAGTGCATCTGTCCATCATCAAAGTGCATCTGTCCATCATCAAAGTGCATCTATCCATCATCAAAGTGCATCTATCCATCATAATAGTTCATCTGTCCATCATCAAAGTGCATCTATCCATCATAAAAGTGCATCTGTCCATCATCAAAGTGCATCTGTCCATCATCAAAGTGCATCTATCCATCATCAAAGTGCATCTGTCCATCATAAAAGTGCATCTGTCCATCATAAAAGTGCATCTGTCCATCATAAAAGTGCATCTGTCCATCATCAAAGTGCTCCACACTGCTCTTGTGGGTTAATAAAGGCCTTATGAAGCAAAGTGATGTGTTTGTGTAAGAAAAATATCCATATTTAACACGTTACAAAGTAAAATTCTAGCTTCTGGCCAAACGAACATACGCAGTCTTCTTGTGTATGAAGTGCTAGCACATTTATCATGGATAGATGCACTTTTATGATGGACAGATGCACTTTTATCATGAATAGATGCACTTTTATGATGGACAGATGCACTTTTATGATGGATAGATGCACTTTTATGATGGACAGATGCACTTTTATCATGAATAGATGCACTTTTATGATGGACAGATGCACTTTTATCATGAATAGATGCACTTTTATGATGGACAGATGCACTTTTATCATGAATAGATGCACTTTTATGATGGACAGATGCACTTTTATCATGAATAGATGCACTTTTATGATGGACAGATGCACTTTTATCATGAATAGATGCACTTTTATGATGGACAGATGCACTTTTATGATGGATAGATGCACTTTTATGATGGACAGATGCACTTTTATGATGGACAGATGCACTTTTATCATGAATAGATGCACTTATGGTGGATATCTTTCCATCTATTGATGGAATTATCTGATTTCAAACATGCCTTATATTGTTGTGTTTTTATATTGTGTTTCTGTGTGTGTTGTTCAGGCTCGGACGAGACGAAGCGTAAGATGTACAGTTGTGTTCTGGTGGTGGGCGGCGGGCTGATGTTTCCCGGAGCGCAGGAGTTTCTGCAGCAGCGAATCCTCAACAAGATGCCGCCATCCTTCCGCTGTCTGGTGGAGAACGTGGAGGTCATCACACGGCCCAAGGTGTGTGTGTGTGTGTGTGCGCGTGTTTTGTGCGTGTGTGTGTGTGTGTGTGTGTGTGTGTGTGTGTGTGCGTGAGTGACTATGGCTAAACTTCACGATTTGCTCACAATATAAAATTCACAATATTAAATAATTGAATCAGAGATGTGACTCTGGGCAGTAGCAGTGAATCAGGCCACTAAACGATAATTAATCACCGATAATTGACCAAATTCATCTGGTCAGATTTTCTCTTGCAAAAAGTGCTTAATAAACAGCAAGAGAAAAAGAGGGTAAAGAGCCCAGCTAAAGAAACACAGATCACCATAATGGTGACTTCAAACGTTATTATTTTCAACAAGACAACATCTAAACCTCTGTTAATTCTCATTAAGAACTTTAGTATGAAAGAAAGTCAAACTGTAATAAGTGTAATAAGTGAAGTGAAGTGATAAGGATTGTAATAAGTGAAGATGCTGAGATCCTGACAGATCTGTTGTGCAAGTCATGTGACCATTTTCTTCACAGTGTGAGCAATAATGCCAACTGTCCCTTTTGCACCATCTTGTGGCGATATCACAAACTATTATCAACATTATTTTTGAAATTTTACATACATTTGTATGTAATTTGAACATTATTTCAGTATAAAAAATGAGAATTACTGTAATTTGTTATTAATGGCATAATACTTAATAACAGTCAAGTTTTTAATTTTTACAGATATTTACAGTTTTGAGTACAGTTTAAAATAAACTAAAACAACTGTGTAAAAAAAATGCTAATTTTGCAGATTTTTTTAGTGTACAGAACACAACGCTGATGAGCTGCACAAACTACAAGACATTAGACTCAGTCCCAACTAACAGCAGAAGAATGCTTTATTTATTACAGAAATTCTAACAATGATCAGGATTTTCCCTCTATACCGCCTCACTGTGATTGGCTGGATTAGTAAGATGACGATAATATCAAACAGTGTGTGTGACTGTTGGAGACTGGCTCAGATCATACACAAATAATACATGTACTTTAGAGGGTAGAAAATAAATAAAAACAACACTGAAAAAAATGACTTGTAGGATTTACTTGATCAAATCCTCGTAACAATTTGCACTAACGCATTTTAAATAAAGTTTACTGATACTGCTCTGTACAACTTACCTGTTATACCAAGTAAAACCTACTTACTATTGAATTTAACATTCATTTGACATTTCATTGACACTTAACATTTAATTGAAGTAAATATTACTTAATTATATTTAATTTCACATTTAGAATTAAGTAACATCTACTTAACTAAGTTACGTAAATTTAACAAAATTAACTTTTTACTCAAACACTATATCACTGAATTAAACCACACTTTTAAAGTGTATGCTTTACTTAGAAACAGCTAAGTAAATAATAAAATAGATATTGTGTAGATTCCATACTGCATCTACATAATAGAAGTAACACCTGAACACAGAGACCTCAATACTTGGTACACAATACACAATGACGGTAACATAGATCGTTTTTGAGTATGAATGTGTCATTTTGAGTTGAAAATTTACTCCAGATGTCACAAAATGGCAAGTTACCAAACCTAACAACAAAAGCAATGACAAAACGTTTTAAATACAGCTGGAAAACAGTGAAAAATCAACCATACTAATTATTCATGATATGAACACCAGTATTAAAAAGTTGAGTAGGTTTTACTTTCTTAATTTTATATCGTTGATATTTACGCTTTAATTTTTACAAGCTTGAAATGAGTACTAATTTTTTGTTTTTATTCTTGCCTGAACTAACTTTTTCATGTAGAAATTAAAAAAAAAAAATTCTGTAGCATATACTGCACCATAGAATAATTTTTATCAGTGAATGTCAAGTCAACTTCATTTATACAGCGCTTTTAACCATATAGAGTGTTTTAAAGCAGCTTTACAGTAATAATAGATTACAGTAACAGAAATTGTTTTGGCTTTACAGCAGATCTAGAATAAAGTTATTGTCCAGATAAAGTTAGTTTTGATTGATTCACTTTTTCTGTGAAGATCATTAGTTATTAACTTAGCGGCCGCTAACACGACACCGCTCTAACAGAAAACCCCCTAACGCGCTCCGGCCGCTCATCCGCACAAAACAGTGCCTGGTGTCTCGAGAACGCACTCCCTGAAACAGGTTCGAAGGTGTAAACGATTATCCGTTATCTCTGCGCAAACCCGCGAAAACTCAAGACGGCACGCACATGCGCATCACGTGTTCAGTCGATAGGTATGCGCGTTTGAATATATACGTGCGCAGGCGTGTAGTCCTAAACAAACTACTTGTGTGGCTTAAAAATTTATAATACATAAATTTTTGTCGCGTCTGCGAACCGGAATTATCCCGACAATATTTTATCAGTACAGAGGTAAAGGGAAGGAGGCCTTCACAAGGGAGAGACTAGTGACACTTCAGGACTGCGTTGTCGTTGTGTGTGTGTGTGTGTGTGTGTGTGTGTGTGTGTGTGTGTGTGTGTGTGTGTGTGTGTGTGTCCAGGGACTGCGGTAAACCTCGGGATAAACAGAGAGACTAATATTAGCGTAGACGCCATCCTTCTTATGATGTAACGAGTACATCAGGATTTATGGGAAGTGTTCCCGGTTCCGGCTGATCTAAACTATGCAGCCTAACATTGAATTATAGAAGTCTATAATGTGTTATGTGTATGCTAGGTCAAAGAGATGTGTTTTTAGTCTAGATTTGAACTGACAGACTGTGTCTGCTTCCCGGACAATGTTAGGAAGATTGTTCCAGAGTTTTGGTGCTAAATAGGAAAAGGATCTACCGCCAGCAGTCGATTTAGATATTCTAGGTATTATTAACTGGCCTGAACTTTGAGATCGCAATAGACGTGAAGGACTATAATGTGTTAAGAGCTCGCTCAAGTACTGGGGAGCTAAACTATTTAGTGCTTTGTAAGTAATCAGCAATATTTTAAATTGTATACAATGTTTAATAGGGAGCCAATGCAGTGTTGACAGAACCGGGCTAATATGGTCATACTCCCTGGTTCTGGTAAGAACTCTAGCGGCTGCGTTTTGGACCAGCTGTAGTTTGTTTATTAAGCGTGCAGGGCAACCACCCATAATAGCATTACAATAATCTAGCCTTGATGTCATGAACGCATGAACTAATTGTTCTGCATTTCTCATTGAGAGCATATGACGTAATTTAGATGCATTTTTAAGATGAAAAAATGTGGTTTTAC
This sequence comes from Gila orcuttii, assembly GCA_026230005.1. Classification (NCBI taxonomy): domain Eukaryota; kingdom Metazoa; phylum Chordata; class Actinopteri; order Cypriniformes; family Leuciscidae; genus Gila; species Gila orcuttii. The sequence goes on along the minus strand of JAPDVR010000015.1, from coordinate 892,813 downwards.
AGATACTAGACACGTGACTTTCAAATGAAAGATTGGTATCAAAGAGCACACACACACACACACACACACACACACACACCCAGACCCAGGTTCCTAACCGATGATGAGGACTTGACAGAGCAGCCATCAAGTGTTAGACAGTATTCTAGGTTATTACCTGAGGAAGTTTTTTGTCCAATAATTAGAATCTCTATTTTTTCAGAATTAAGTAGTAGGAAATTACTAGTCATCCAGTTTTTTATATCAGCTATACATTCCGTTAATTTTGTGGATTGGTAAGTTTCGTCAGGGCGTGAAGAAATATAGAGCTTTTCCTGGTATTGGAAATATCTCATGTATACTGTGTGTGTGTGTGTGTGTGTGTGTGTGTGTGTGTGTGTGTGTGTGTGAGTGAACAGCAACGGTCCTAGTACTGAGCCTTGTGGTACGCCATACTGAACTCGTGACCGATAAGACATCTCTTCATTTACTGCTACAAACTGATAACGGTCAGATAAGTATGATTTAAACCATGCTAGTGCAATTCCACTAATGCCAACATAATTTTCGAGTCCATTTAAAAGAATGTTGTGGTCGATGGTGTCAAATGCAGCACTAAGATCGAGTAACACTAATAGAGAGATACAACCACGATCGGATGATAAGAGCAAATCATTTGTGACTCTAATGAGAGCTGTGTCAGTACTATGGTACGGTCTAAATCCTGACTGAAAATCCTCACAGACACCATTTCTCTCTGAAAAGGAACATAGTTGTGAGGATACTGCCTTTTCTAGTATCTCTGACAGAAAAGGTAGATTCGAGCCTGTAATTGACTAATTCTGTAGGATCAAGTTGTGTTTTTTTAACAAGTGGTTTAATAATAGCAAGCTTAAAAGTTTTTGGTACGTATCCTAATTAGGGATGGCGGAAACTAAAAATTTTCTTGACCGACCACCGAGCCTCATTAGCCGGTTGAAACCGGTTAACCGATTAGTTTAAAATATGCTACGCTATTTGAAATTACAGCCATTTCGAGCCGCGCCTGCAATTTCGCAACTCTGTCGCATCTCTCTGCCGCTCTGCCTCCCGCTCACACACACACTGCCTCCCGCTCACACACACACTGCCCCCCGCTCACACACACACTGCCCCGCCGCCGCCCTTCCACTCACCTCACTTTCTTTAAATCTCCTACAGCGCGAAACATGAGTCCCGCAAACGCGGCGCCGAGGAACTTGTATGTAATCGGAGGACAAATGGCTCCTTAGTTTCAAAATGGTTTGGGTACAAGGTGATCGCGTTGAAAATAAAGGCGTTAGTCTAGCGTTAGAAGCTCATTTGAAACATTGCCGCGGCTCATTTAAGAAAATGACAGCTCCGAAGAGACGCCGCTTTAGTTTGAGGTAGTGCTAACAATAATAAAGAAAGATGATGATCATCATCACCTTATCTGTTACCACTGAAATGTAGATGTAATGTATTTCCAAATCTAAGCCCATCTTATGCGGAATGTTGCCTAATAGACTGCAACACGATAAAACCAATGGATAAAACAGGCACCTTCAGAATGCGTAAAAGACGCACCGGCCAAGGCAGGTCTAACTCACTGTGTGCCTTCTAATAACGGACAGAACAAGTTGCGTTTTCAGGTGATACATCATAGATGATGTAGGCCTACTGTATTTAAGCACTGTATCACACAAGTTACATCTGTGTCATTCTTTTTGGTGAAATGGTCCCACACACTACTTTTCTTTGCACGCTTCATCCTGTCGTCCGCCTTGGCTCTAACCTCGAGTGTTTTAGCCTGTAGCCTTTACTTTTCGCAAACCTTCTGAGCGCGCGAACCCAAACGCTGTGACCTCGCGCCAAATGTTTTTATTGGTTTATTAAGTACAAACAGGCGAGTTATGAAAAATTGAGTGTGAGGGATTTGTTCACTTCACACAAAAATATCTTGGAGTGAGATGGCTAACTGCAGTAGCGTTTAGTCCACTGTCTATACTAGCCTAATTTAGAGATTGACTACCGACAACTTTGATTGGTTAACGTTGATACGGTCAACCATCGCTCAAATGGTCATCGGTTAGCATCCCTAATCCTAATGACAAAGATGAATTAATGATATTGAGAAGAGGATCTATGACCTCTGGAAGCTTCTCTTTCAGTAGTTTAGTCGGTATAGGGTCTAACATTCATGTTGTCGATTTAGATGATTTAACGAGTTTAGAAAATTCTTCTTCTCCTATAGCAATGAATGAATGTAATGTTTCGTCAGGGAGACTACACTGCACTGTCTGATGCGGTACTGTTGTAGACGGTTGCATAGTTATAATATTCTCCCTGATATTATCAATCTTGTAAGTAAAGAAGTTCATAAAGTCATTACTGCTGTGCTGCTTGCAAACTTCTGGGCTTGAAGCTTTATTTTTCGTTAGTTTATCCACGGTTTCAAATAAATACCTAGGGTTTTGTTTATTTTCTTCTTATAGGGTTGAAAAATAAGCAGTAATGTAAGTAAGTAAATTTAAAGTAATGTAATTGTTTGTTTGTTTTTTGTTTTTTAATGTAGTTATTAGGAGTGTAAATATTAATCGATTCGTATCGATGCATCGATTATACAGCCGACGATTCGATGCGTCCGCAAAAGTATCGATTAATGTGTTTGTTTTGCCGCCTGTCTATTTTCAGCATCCGCTCATATGCGTACAAACGATTGTTGTGTACTGGGCTAACGTTAGTTAGTCACTGAACTAAACTGCCAGTGTTAAAGCACCCTCAGTCACTTAGTCGGCGAATTCCTGGCTAGCAGTTACTAGCGTAAACAAACAGGCGCTAACGTGTTCAAAAGGCTACTTCAACAGCTTACTTGAAAAGTCTAGGGTGCTTTCACACCAACTCGGAACGGAACGGGCACGGTTCGCATGAAAAATCGCTAATTATGTGAACGCAGTCTGTCATGCGGACCCGGGTGCGCACTGGGGTACCAAACCCGAGACTGCCTGGAGGAGGTGCACTGGGTTCGGTTGCACTCGAATCGTGCCGCGGCTCGCGTGAATGTGAAAGCATCACGGACTCGGGTGCGGACTTGTTCAGAAAGTAAGTGACCTGCGCATGCTTTTTAGCTGATTATGATGTATTTAGTTAAATGAAACACATGTAAGGGATGATAGTGTTGATAATATACCTTGGATAAGGGCGAGAGTGAGTCTGCAGTGTATTCGCACACACAGCGCGTGGACTCAGGGCAACAAATTAATGGAAATCCACTGTCTCCTGCGTTTGCGATCAGCAAAAAGCCAAATGCGAGACAGTAAACCGGTGTTGTTCACTCAGCTGTGCATAATAGCACCAAATAAAATAAAAAAACACAATATATTGACCCGCGTTCTGTTTTCTATCATGCGTCGCGCACGTTTGCGATGATGTAAGATGCACGGAAACGCACCAAGATTCGATAGAATCAAGTTTTGAACTGTATGCAGTAACTGTTATATTTGCTGTTCTATTTGCAGAACATTGAGCACAACATACACATTAATTGAATAGAATACTGTTCCTGTATTCTCAATAAAAGGCAAATTATAAACATTTTTGTTGATTTATTTGAAACTTAATAGATATCATGTAAAAATATCGAGTATTGAATCGAATCGTATCGCGGGGAATTCTGAAGTATCGAAAATAATCGAATCGTTGGCTTCAGAAATCGGTATCGTATCGAATCGTCATGTAGGGTCCGATTTACACCCCTGGTAGCTATTAGGTTTTTCAGGTTTCTGTCAAACACAGCACATCTAGGTTATAGTCTGTAATCATATCATTAACAATAAGTACAATTCAGCAACCAAAACTTTATCATTTGTTCATTTATATTATATCTGTTTTTTTATTTTTTGAACATCAATTAAATTTTTGCCCTTAGATGGGTTTAGGAGTTTTTTGTATTTCCTAATTTGGGGAACAGACACAGTCTCTATTAGGGGTGGAACGGTACATGTATTCGTATTGAACCGAATCGGTACGGGCGTCACGGTTCGGTGCACGAATTTACACGGAGAATACACGGTATTAAAACAAATAAAACTCTAAATAGCGATAAATTTCGTTCAATTCGCGTTTGGGTCTGAACGCAGCATAATGAACTGACTGCCATGTCAATATTGCAATGCTGAAGTGTGTGTGTGCGCGCGAGAGAGGGAGAGGCGCGGACGCGATCGAACTGTGTGTGTGTGTGTGTGAGAGAGAGAGAGAGGCGCAGGTGCGATCGAACAGTGGAAACAAAAACATACTCTGTCATTTCGTTCATACAGGACATCATTCAAACTGCAAAGTGTTTACATATATTTGTGTACACTCGCAATAAAACACAACATTGTGCTTTTGTCACACTCTAAACTCTTGTCAAACTGTAACCTACAACTGTCACCCAACCAAAATCACACACACACGCACACACACAGTTTTATTTTTAAGTTACACATTCTACATTGATTAAAAAAGAAAATCAAACGTGGTTTTTAATGGTAGTATTATTTTTTACGGAAATCAATTATTTATAATTCAGATGAGAATAAAGTTAGGGTTAATTAAAATTAAGGAAAACAAATATATTGATCTGAAATATAGCAAATTAATTTTAAATTCATCCAGATACAATTACCAAACATATCGCAAGGTCTTTTTGTCTTTTTATTAATTTAATTAATAAACTAATTAAATTATATACAACTATTGTCAGTGCACTACAAATAAACTGGTTCTATGCCTTTATTAATAAAACTTATTTAAAAAATACAAGGCTTAAGACATTTATAAAAATGCCTTCTGCATTTTTGTTTTGCTTTTCACTCCATTGTACCGAAATCGTACCGAACCGTGATGTCTGAACCGAGGTATGAACCGAACCGTGACTTCTGTGTACCGTTCCACCCCTAGTCTCTATATGATGATATCTAGGTGAAAGAGCCTCTATGTGATGGGATTTATCTGACCTCAGTGGCGTGAGACAGCTAGCAGACGATCGGTTTAGCCAGTTTGTCTGCTTCCTGACCTGAGCCCCAGATTGTCATGTTTGAGCTCTAAGACTATGTGCCATATTACTAGAGAGAAGAGCAGCACCATCCCAGGAGGGATGAATACCATCTCTTTTCAACAGGTCAGGTCTGCCCCAAAAACTTTTCCAATTGTCTATGAATTCTATATTATTTTGCGGGCACCACTTAGACAGCTAGCCATTGAGTGATGACAATCTGCTAACTATCTCATCACTCCTTCGAACAGGAAGGGGGCCAGAGCAAATTACAGTGCCTGACATCGTACTTGCGAGTTCACACACCTCTTTAACGTTAATTTTAGTGATCTCCGACTGGCGAAGTCGAACATTATTAGTGCTGACGTGAATAATAATCTTAGAGAATTTACGATTAGCATTAGCCAGCACTTTTAAATTTGCTTTGATGTCAGGCGCTCTGGCTCCCGGCAAACATGTGACTATGGTGGCTGGTGTCTCTATTTTCACGTTCCGTGTAATAGAATCGCCAATAACTAGGGCAAATTCAACAGGATTCTCAGTGGGTGTTTCACTGAGTGGGGAGAATCTGTTTGATGTTGTAATCGGAACAGAAAAGCGGTGTTTTGTCCCGCGACTACAGCGCCTCACCGTCACCCAATTGCCCTGCTGTACGGGCTCTACAGCCGGAACCGAAGAATGTTCAGTGTTCTCTAAGCTAGTCGTATCCAAAGCAGTATCTAAAGCCCTTGCACTCTTACTTTATTCGATTAAAGTTTGAATGCGTGTATCTAGTTCTGAAATCTTCTCCGTCAGCCTGACTATCTCCCTGCATTTATCACATGTAAATCTTATATTGCTGACAGAGAAGGCTATACTATACATGTGACACGAAGTGCAAGTGATAATAACAGAAGACATTACTCACCGTGTTTGTTGACTGATCCTACTTACCACAGTTGTTTGATAGACTAGTAAAAAGCGTGCACACACGAAAAAAAGAAAAAAGATGGCAAGCACGGATGGCAAGTTAACAGGCTAGCGAGATTTTAGCGTGTTGTGCTAGCTATAACGATTTAGATAAAAGCTAGCGATGTCAGATTAATGTGATTGGCAATATTAGACTATATCTAATATATGTTGATGAGTAAGTTATATTTTGCAATATAAACAATAAGGTATGATAGTAAATAGAGATTCAAAACAAAACTATACGGAGCTTACAGACCCAGACCAGCAGATAGGCAGAATGTAACTTGGAAACAAATGTTAGATTTATTACATTCTAGTGTTGTCAAAAGTACCGACTATCAGAGGACCGGTCCTGCTTTCAAACGCTCGCGTGTATCTTTGTTAGCGCCCGCTGAAGAGCGTCATTGATGTATATTTACAACATGTTTTTGTAGCACTGATCATTGTAGTCAATCACAGACATATATGATGAGCTCGTGAACACAATGGCCAATCGGAGATGTTTATGATTCTGCTCAACACCGCTCAAAACGTCATATTTTTTTAAATTTCAGTACCGGCTTGGTACGAAGTCGGTACTTTTGACAACACTATAACATTCACTTTTCAGTGAGTAAATTGGGTGTTCGTAAAGGATTTTAAATGTTAGGATGGGCGTCCCTCACACGAGAATGATCGTATTTTTGGAGCCTGTAGTTATTAAGGACCTGATGCGAACCCTACCCATAATCCCCTGCGCTGTGCCTCTCCTCAGGACACTGATGCGCGTGTGACGGCGTGGAAGGGCGGGTCGGTTCTGGCGTGTTTGGACACCACACAGGAGCTGTGGATCCACCGGCGCGAGTGGCAGCGCTTCGGTGTTCGGATGCTCAGAGAACGAGCCGCCTTCGTCTGGTGAACCGTCTCTCCTCCTGAGAACCATGGGAAGCATATCAGTGCTTAAAAGGGCTAGGACAAAACCTCGGCCTGTCGAATTAAATAAAACAATATTTTATGTTCCAGTGGGACTTTTTCATAAAAAGTAAGTATTGTTTTGTAGTATTCCTAATTTCAATGGTCAAACCTTTCCCTGTACCCACTGCTTCTTACAAAAGCCATGTTTATTTAAAAGATACTTAAGTAGTAAGTGTAAGTAAGTGAGTGCTTCTTTATCTTTAAAATAAGTTGCTATTTACATTTTTCCTGAACAGCTTTTGTAGAATCTCATTATGTAATAATTGCATATTCTAAATGTCATGTCATATGTACTTTTCATAATGTGCTAATTTTCTCAACAAAAACCAATAAAATTGTGAAGTGTAATAATGTTTACTTAATTATTACTTACTATGACAACTCGTAGTGTAGTAACACTACATTATCAAATATAATATTTATAATGTAATATAAATATTGAGTATCATATAATAACATTGTTGCATAATGTTATTTTATGAGAAATTGATTACATTATGGAATCACCAAAACTTAATTTCTTTCTAAGGTTACACTTTATTTTATATTTACATGTACATTTAATCATTTAGCAGAGGCTTTCATCCAAAGCGAATATACGAGTGAGTCAGTCAGTGAGTGAGTATATTTTTTTGAGTATAATAAATGGATAATTTTTCTGCTTATTTTATTGATTCAATCATGCCATCTCAGGCCAACTCTAACCCTGATGAAATATCACCCTGAGTAAATCACTTAAGATAAAATTGTCTGTCGAAATCTAAACGAATCCAGAACCCAAAGAACACGGATGGAGTTCAGCTGTGTCAGTGTTTGTTCAGGATCGCGTCACGCGCCGTGCGGGTATTAACACGGAAGGGGACCCTCGCACCTTTGTTTTTCACTTCGGAGCCGAGCTTCCTGTTTGTCTTCCAAACATGCATCTGAGATCCCCCCCCCCCCCTCTCTCTCTCTCTCCCTCTCTCTCCCTTTCTCTCTCTCTCTCTCTCTCTCTGTTTCCTGCTGTGCACTGCTGCCATTCTCTGGGTGCCTCAGCACTATTTGAGAGATTGAAAAAGAGTTATTTTCTTCACAAAAGAGCAACAGGATGTTTCAGGATGTGGTCGTTCCCTGGCGCCAGCTGATGGCCACAGTAGTTGCCTGTCATGTTTGGGCATTCAGCACACTGAGGCTGCTTTTGTGAATAGTTCATGTTCTCAGTGCGGGATAACTATTGCTGTGCTAAGATCGAGACTTGTTTACCTCAAGGGAGGTGCAGTCCCCTCTCCTATGCCCCGATCTAGTGGTCCCCAGAATAAGCCTACTTCAGCGCTTAGCCAGGGTGATCTGAGGATTACCGTGAGGGCTTCCCTAATGAGCCTCACTGCCCCACCGCAGGTACGTCTACTGTACCGTTGGTCCCGCTTGCACGGTGTCTGGGAGCAAGCGCTTCCCAGCCCGTCTCGCTGGCTCATCTATACCATCAGACTCGGCTATGTGATTCAGTTGGCCCGGCACACCCCAGCACCGATGCATTCAGTTCCCCCGTGTTCTGGCGGACAATGCCCCTGTGCTCCGGGCAGAGATCACAGTCCTACTGGCGAAGGATGCGATCAAGCCGGTCCCTCCAGCCGATATGAAGACCGGTTTCTACAAGCCCGTATTTCATTGTACCCAAGAAAGGTGCTGGGTTATGACCAATCTTGGACCTGCGTGTCCTAAACCGGTCCCTTCACAGGCTGCCGTTCAAGATGCTTACGCAGAAACCCGCCATTTCCTCCTTTGAAGTCAGAAGCATCTGAGGTCTGTGGTGGAGATTTTAAACTGAATATTAAATTAACAATGTTTTTAACATCTAACCACAAAGATATGAATTATACTAACATCTCGTGATAAGTTCTAACACTTCCTTTGGTCCTATGTCTGAAGATGACTACAACTTCCATTCCTGATTCTAACAATAAATCTAAATTGAGCTTATGTCCTTTTTCTCTAGGACGTAGCAGACAAACTCTTACCTCCTAAACATTTGACTTAATATAACTTTGGTCAAAAGGAACTTTAAAATTGGACTAACCGTTATATTGTGAAATAATTTATTAAAATTTTAACCCCTCACAATGTTTTTGATGATACAGGATATTTTGCTAATGTTACTAACAGAAGGTAATGAAAGGGGGGACTTGCTTTGACAATCTAACCAATCGTGATGATGGAGAGCGTGATATGTTAGTCATGATGATTCTGTTTTGAGATGTCTGGGTTTGAGAACTCGTGGTGATGCATCATGTTACATTATAAAAACTGTTGTATTTGTGTTTACTGGTGAGATTCTCAATGGGATTTGTCAGAGGTCCACCGGCCTTGCTTCTTCTAGGGAGATTCTCTGAGAACTGTTCGAGAACTCTCCTGGCCGTGATTAAAGCATTTAAAGGACATTTGCTGGAGCCTGTTTTCTGCTGCGCAGCAGGCTAGTTTAGGGTAAGTTAGAATTAATACAATGTAAACTCGGCTGTAGTCGACTGTAGACTCGCTGAAGTTTAGGTAAAAGGCTGTAGTCGACTGTAGACTCGCCGAAGTGTAAGTTAGAGTTGTTAGGTTTAGGGAAAAATCTACAACAGGTCGCTTTGTGCCATTCATATTCCGGGCCTTCTCAACCGCGCAGCCGACGAGCTCTCAGGACAGCAGGGGCTCCCGGGAGAGTGGAGACTCCATCCCAAGGCGGTCCAGCTGATCTCCATCCCCAGGCGGTCCAGCTGATCTCCATCCCCAGGCGGTCCAGCTGATCTCCATCCCCAGGCGGTCCAGCTGATCTCCATCCCCAGGCGGTCCAGCTGATCTCCATCCCCAGGCGGTCCAGCTGATCTCCATCCCCAGGCGGTCCAGCTGATCTCCATCCCCAGACGGTCCAGCTGATCTCCATCCCCAGGCGGTCCAGCTGATCTCCATCCCCAGACGGTCCAGCTGATCTCCATCCCCAGGCGGTCCAGTTGATCTCCATCCCCAGGCGGTCCAGCTGATCTCCATCCCCAGGCGGTCCAGCTGATCTCCATCCCCAGGCGGTCCAGCTGTTCTCCATCCCCAGGCGGTCCAGCTGTTCTCCATCCCCAGGCGGTCCAGCTGATCTCCATCCCCAGGCGGTCCAGCTGATCTCCATCCCCAGGCGGTCCAGCTGATCTCCATCCCCAGGCGGTCCAGCTGATCTCCATCCCCAGGCGGTCCAGCTGATCTCCATCCCCAGGCGGTCCAGCTGATCTCCATCCCCAGGCGGTCCAGCTGATCTCCATCCCCAGGCGGTCCAGTTGATCTCCATCCCCAGGCGGTCCAGCTGATCTCAATCCCCAGGCGGTCCAGCTGATCCCCATCCCCAGGCGGTCCAGCTGATCCCCATCTCCAGGCGGTCCAGCTGATCTCCATCCCCAGGCGGTCCAGCTGATCTCCATCCCCAGGCGGTCCAGCTGATCTCCATCCCCAGACGGTCCAGCTGATCTCCATCCCCAGACGGTCCAGCTGATCTCCATCCCCAGACGGTCCAGCTGATCTCCATCCCCAGGCGGTCCAGCTGATCTCCATCCCCAGGCGGTCCAGCTGATCTCCATCCCCAGACGGTCCAGCTGATCTCCATCCCCAGGCGGTCCAGCTGATCTCCATCCCCAGGCGGGCCAGCTGATCTCCATCCCCAGACGGTCCAGCTGATCTCCATCCCCAGGGGGTCCAGTTGATCTCCATCCCCAGGGGGTCCAGTTGTTCTCCATCCCCAGGCGGTCCAGCTGATCTCCATCCCCAGGCGGTCCAGTTGATCTCCATCCCCAGGCGGTCCAGCTGATCTCCATCCCCAGGCGGTCCAGCTGATCTCCATCCCCAGGAGGCGCTTCGGGACCGCACAGGTAGATCTGTTCGCCACCCCGGACACGTCCCACTGCCAGTTGTTCTACTCCCTCAACGAGGGCACCTCGGCACGGATGCACTGGCACACAGCTTTCCCGGGACCTTTGCAAGTATGCGTTTCCCCCAGTGAGCCTTCTTGCACAGACACTGTGCAGAGTCAGGGAGAACGAGGAGCAGGTCTTGCTTGTTGCGCCGTATTGCCCCAGCCAGGTGAGACAAATCAATTTATACAATATTTGTGGTCAATGCAGTACAGCAAATTACAGGCAAATGTCTTGTAAATTAAAAACAAGATCTATATACCAGAATTTACTGTTACTTAATGTATTATCATCATCATAACAATAGAAAGAAAGGCTTTTATCTTGTTTTATTACATAATTTTTTAAACATGTAAGATAAGATTTAAGCATATGAATAACATTTTAGGCAAGGCAAGTTTATTTATATAGCACATTTCACACACAATGGTAATTCAAAGTGCTTTACATAAAAGAGATTAGACATTAGAAGGAAACAATATGAAATAATAAAATGACAAAAGGCAGTGCAGTTTACTAATAAAACTAAAGCAGCAGAAGTTATTTCTCTCGATATACTTGATATAAATTGGCACAGGATTTTTTATGAGCGCGCTCAGATCTCTTGCTAACGCTGTGGAAAGATTCTCTTAACGTCCTCTAAACATGAGCACACGAAAAACATTTATACATCGTTTATGTTACGTTTATCATTTCAGTTGGACTTTTTTTAAATGTTACATTTGTTATTTGTTTCAGAATGTTCAGCGATCATTCAAAAGTCACAAAACAGTTCTCTTAACGTTTGCATAACCAAGACACAATGTTTTTAAATGTTTTTCAAACATCCAAGCCCAGCTGAACCAGTGAAGGAGCTCAGAGAGTTTGATCAGAGCTGGACCTGAAGTCTGCTGGAAGGAAGCATCTTTGAGGATGAAAATGAACAGAAAGGCACATATTATGGCAGGAGACGAGGTATCCGGTCCCGGCTGTGGTCTTCGGCACAGGTTAGGAGGTCTGTGTGGATCTCCGTCTTCTTCAGGGTGTTCCTGAAGGTGAAGGAGCTGAAGCAGGAGCACATCTGTCCTCTCGACAGCTTCTGGTGGAGCTTCTCTGAGTCTCGGGGCAGAAGGAATCTCCTGAAGCCTCTCAGCTCGGGTCGAACGCTCTGATCCTCGGCCCGCAGGTTGACCACCCAGAACTTGTCCCGGCCCAGCGGGTCATGGGCAGCGCTGGACACCAGGTTAAGGGTCAGGGCGAAGAGACTGCTGGCCGAAGCTGACACAGTGTCATCGCTCACGCCGGGAACTAGGTTTGATTTAAGGTCGTCTGCAAAGAGAAGCATTCAAAGAAGACAAGAAGTGTGCTTTTTAATATGAGTATATCAAAAATTGCTTTGGTTTTGGGACCCAAACAAATGGGTCATTCTCAGAAAATCTGTCCCCATATAATTGACAGGACTGTTATTAATATTCATCTGCTTCACATTAAGAATCATTGGTTACCCTTTATTTTAAGGTGTCTTACAGTCTGATTATACAAATAAGTACTTTGTAAAATGAACTGTGGACATGTATTTACTAGGGCTGCCCTCGACTAAAGATTTTTTTTGTCGGCTAGTAGTCGGTCATTTAAGCCATTAGTTGACTAATCGCGCATTTATATTAATGAGCCATAAATCATAATAATGCGCCTTTAATTGCATATATAAAATACGTATAGCCTAATCAGCGCTCAAATGCAAACATAAAGCCACAGCGCACCGGCAAACGCAATGATTATGATGTGTCGTGAAAAAAACAGAATGAGACTGTATAAACATTTTAATAAGTTATTGGTAATGTGTGATGGATTTTTAATAGACAAGATAGTAACCTGTCTTGTGGAACTAATCATTTTTCTGACTCTAAAAATCTGACCTTTAGATAATCTAACCCTTATGATAAACTTTTACCTGACTTCCCCTTTTAGGCATCCTAACATCTGAAGCAAATGTACTGTTCGAAACTAGTGAAAACTCATGAATTTGGTTGTGTGAGTGTAAAAATAACAAATATAGGAAATGAAACTAGACCTTGTCTAGACTAGAAATGTCAAACCTTGAAATCTTTTGGTTACCTAGTTTGGTTACCTAGTAACAAGAGGCCTTGTCTATGAAGAACCAATCAAATTGTGGGGAAATTATGTAATGCTTCGTGTCATTTTGCCATACCCTTATTCTATAAAAACTGTTGTATTGGTGTTTACTGGTGGGATTCTCAATGTAATTTGTCTGAGATCCTCCGGCCGTGCTTCTTCAAGGGAGAGATGCTCTGAGAACTGCTCGGGAAGATCTCCCGGCCGGGATTTAAGCATTTAGAGGACATTTGCTGAAGTCTGTGTGTTTATTACTGCTGCGCAGCCGGTTAGATAGGGAAGCGAGTTAGTTAGAGAAGCAAGAAGAGAGAGATTTAGGACTCGAGGCCAGTTGTCGACGGTAGACGCAGAGCTAGAGTATAAAGTATTAAGTGTCGACTGGCGACGCCCCCGGCAAGTTTATTTATTAAAGGGCACCTATTATGCCCCTTTTTACTAGATGTAATATTGGTCTCGGGTGTCCCCAGAATGTATTTGTGAAGTTTCAGCACAAAATACCCCACAGTTAATTTATTATAACCTTTTGAAAATTTCATTTTTGGGGCCTGTTTTAAAAAGAGCTGTTTTGGTGTGTACCACCTTAAATGTAAATGAGCTGCATATCCCCGCCCTGCCTTTGGATGAGGGCGTAACTCGCATACCTATGGCAATAAACAGTCGGTAGAGGCAGAATGGCTGAAAGTGAGAGACAAGACCCGCTGTTTTGTATGGCATTCAGCTGTACATGTTTGAACCGGAATCAGACCCAGATGATGAAGAGACTCCGGCAGAAGAAACACAAATGAGAATGGACCAGGACGTCTCGGAATGGTTATTTGATACATTTATGTACTTATAGAGTTGTAATCGCGTCCCCTTTGCAATTATGGATGTGCAACACACACACAGACAACACACAAACTGTGATAACGTTGGCGCAATTTTTTGAAACTACAAACACAAATACTGTGATAACGTTTGTTACATACAAACGAAATTACATTTATGTGATGTTTCTGTCTGCACGCCAATATCCCTCGTTCTACAGCTTCGTGTCGATGTGCTGGCCTTTGTATAAACATAGCAATTTTGATGTCTTGTCTTTACAGAAAACATGCACAGTTTTTAATACAATATCTTTAAAAAAAATATTTATAAACGTGTGGTTACACACTATACAAACAAGGTTTAAATTATATACACAGACATCCTACGACGACGACAACAACTTTAGACGCATTTGTTGTTGAATTGGCTGACATCGACTGAAATGACTATTTGCTCAAAAATCATAAAATACACTTACTTCTACTGGAGGTGACGTTGGATCGCGAACAGTAGGCAACGATCCACACTTGAGGATCAAGACCTGCTTTGAATTGACCCTCGTTCACAAAACAGTCAGTCAGAAAATGATTCGCACAAACATAAACGTATTTTGGAAGTTTAAGTGGCGCCTTTCCTTCGTAAATAAAATCCATCCACTGCGTTTTCAGTGGCTCTGATGTCGGAAGTAAGTGAAAACTACTATGTACATTATTACATCCCACAACAGAACACTTATGTTTCTTAGGAGACATTTTCGACAAGGCAGCACAAATCGTCAGAACACCGGCTGTCGTTGAAACAATGGAGGATTGTGTACAGATCACCGAGGGCGGGGTCTATGCCAAAACCACAGTGTCAATCAAACCACGTCGGTGGGGCTTGCGCAATTCTACGTCACATTGCACCGAATCTTAGAACAGCTCGTTCTGAGACAGTGCTTATGATTTATTGAGATTGTAAAAAAAACACTGGGTAGATTTTTATCATTCTAGGGTGGTTTTGCTCACACACTGCCAACACACATTTATGTTCAAACACCATGTAAAAGTGAATTTTGCATAATAGGTGCCCTTTAAGTGTCGACTGGAGGCGCCCCCGGTTATTGGGTTCCAGGTACGTAGTTAGGTTTAGGGGAAAATCTACCAGAAATGTTTTCTGTGTTGATGCTGACTCTTCATCTGCGCAGTACTGGCGCCTATAGTATGCACATTTCATTCGGATTGCATAATCGGAGAATATTTATTTTCCATTGGAATCTGTTCGTTCAAATGTAAAAATTTCAAGATTTCTCTTTTGAAGCCTTTACGAATCTTTTGTTCCGAATCCATGGTTTGGAACGTGTATCAAACTGCTAGAGTCACGTGATTTCAGTGAACGAGGCTTCATTACATCATAACTGTTTCGAAACACTTCGAAATTTAAATGGTTCAGCGCTGGGAGCGATGATCTCTGTCAACCCATGAATCATGAGGAGTCACTGAGAACCAGTGAACAAGTGTCTGTGGGTTTTACCTGATCTCTGATCAGTTTTATACATTTGTAGATGTTTTAATTAGACATTAGTATAATTAAAATGAGGTACTTATTGGTCTGTTTAGCTGAGCCATTCATAGGACAAACAAAACAAACCCTGAAAATTGATAAAAGAACACGTTTACACATAATAATCTTATTAGATGATTAGATAATTGCATTTGAAAGATTTTACTTTAAGTAAAAAATTTGCAATAGATTGTAAAAGGTGTTTTAATGCATGTTTGACCCGGGTTTTTGTTGCATTTACACTGTTCTGACCACTAGGGGTCACCGTGGAGACGGGTGTCGGATTGTTTCGAAGCCTCGGCACAATATGGCACATTTGATTCAACTGTTTCAGTGTTTCACGAAGCCTCGATCTGCCTACCACTATGGAACAGAGAAGTGCAACAAGATAATGAACACAGAAACAGACAGGGTATAAATAGCCAGGTGCAAACGATGTGAGTGGGAACAGCTGTGTGCAATGATTAGATGAGTACAGACAAAGGATTATGGGAATTGCAGTTCATGATGAGTTGGTGACGATAAGGGCGAGAGACCTCTAGTGGACACCCAGGGAACCCCAACCCAGACATTGTGACAGATACGAGCCAGCTTGAGGTCGCCACTTTTTCATTTTTTTTTTCTTTTTTTTTTCGGGACTAAACGACTGATAAAGTTTAGGTCGACTAAGCCTCTTCTAGTCAACTAACGGGTAGCCGACTATTAGGGAGCAGCCCTAGTATTTACTATTGGGTTAGGTGCATGTAATTTACCACACAATCTGAGCCACATTGACAGGTGCTGAGAGGAGAACTGAGTTGGGTACCGGTCTGAGGCGGAGTGACGATGAGGACTCTGTCTGCAAGCTCGGCCTGTGTGTTGATCCAGCGGAGCGGGCCTTGTTCCGCCAGGCTTCCTCTGTCCCACACGTCGATGACCACCGTCACGCCAGCGCGACTCTGCAGGAATTGAGCCAGGAGCATCACAGCGCGCTGAAACACACCGTCCACTGCGGGATACACCAGCAACACTCGCACACACACGCCACGCTTCGAGCCGCGGACCCACCGCAGCATCTGACCTGGAAGAGCACGAGTACCACAGTTATCATACAGCATTTGGTCACATTTCACGTCAGGTGGCCTTAACTACTATGTACTAACATTAAATGCCTACAAGACTATGTAGAGTTGAACCTTGACTATCTGGGGCTCAGGTCAGGAAGCAGAGAGACTGGCTAAACCGAGCGTCTGCTAGCTGTCTCACGCCACTGAGGTCAGATAACCCCATCACATAGAGACTCTTTCACCTAGATATCATCATATAGAGACTCTTTCACCTAGATATCATCATATAGAGTCTCTTTCACCTAGATATCATCATATAGAGACTCTTTCACATAGATATCATCACATAGAGACTCTTTCACCTAGATATCATCATATAGAGACTCTTTCACATAGATATCATCACATAGAGACTCTTTCACCTAGATATCATCATATAGAGACTCTTTCACATAGATATCATCACATAGAGACTCTTTCACATAGATATCATCACATAGAGACTCTTTCACCTAGATATCATCATATAGAGACTCTTTCACCTAGATATCATCATATAGAGACTCTTTCACCTAGATATCATCATATAGAGACTCTTTCACATAGATATCATCACATAGAGACTCTTTCACATAGATATCATCACATAGAGACTCTTTCACATAGATATCATCACATAGAGACTCTTTCACATAGATATCATCATATAGAGACTCTTTCACATAGATATCATCATATAGAGACTCTTTCACATAGATATCATCACATAGAGATTCTTTCACATAGATATCATCACATAGAGACTCTTTCACATAGATATCATCATATAGAGACTCTTTCACATAGATATCATCATATAGAGACTCTTTCACATAGATATCATCATATAGAGACTCTTTCACATAGATATCATCACATAGAGACTCTTTCACCTAGATATCATCATATAGAGACTCTTTCACATAGATATCATCACATAGAGACTCTTTCACATAGATATCATCATATAGAGACTCTTTCACCTAGATATCATCATATAGAGACTCTTTCACCTAGATATCATCATATAGAGACTCTTTCACATAGATACCATCACATAGAGTCTCTTTCACCTAGATATCATCATATAGAGTCTCTTTCACCTAGATATCATCATATAGAGTCTCTTTCACATAGATATCATCATATAGAGACTCTTTCACATAGATATCATCATATAGAGACTCTTTCACATAGATACCATCACATAGAGACTCTTTCACAAAGATATCATCATATAGAGATTCTTTCACATAGATATCATCACATAGAGACTCTTTCACATAGATACCATCACATAGAGTCTCTTTCACCTAGATATCATCATATAGAGTCTCTTTCACATAGATATCATCATATAGAGACTCTTTCACCTAGATATCATCATATAGAGACTCTTTCACCTAGATATCATCATATAGAGATTCTTTCACATAGATATCATCACATAGAGACTCTTTCACATAGATATCATCACATAGAGACTCTTTCACCTAGATATCATCATATAGAGACTCTTTCACATAGATATCATCACATAGAGACTCTTTCACATAGATATCATCATATAGAGACTCTTTCACATAGATATCATCATATAGAGACTCTTTCACATAGATATCATCATATAGAGTCTCTTTCACATAGATATCATCATATAGAGACTCTTTCACATAGATATCATCATATAGAGTCTCTTTCACATAGATATCATCATATAGAGTCTCTTTCACATAGATATCATCATATAGAGACTCTTTCACATAGATATCATCATATAGAGACTCTTTCACATAGATATCATCATATAGAGTCTCTTTCACATAGATATCATCATATAGAGACTCTTTCACATAGATATCATCATATAGAGTCTCTTTCACCTAGATATCATCATATAGAGACTCTTTCACATAGATATCATCATATAGAGTCTCTTTCACATAGATATCATCATATAGAGACTCTTTCACATAGATATCATCATATAGAGACTCTTTCACATAGATACCATCACATAGAGTCTCTTTCACATAGATATCATCATATAGAGTCTCTTTCACATAGATATCATCATATAGAGTCTCTTTCACATAGATATCATCATATAGAGTCTCTTTCACATAGATATCATCATATAGAGACTCTTTCACATAGATATCATCACATAGAGTCTCTTTCACATAGATATCATCACATAGAGACTGTGTCTGTTCCCCGAATTAGGAAATACAAAAAAACTCCCAAACCCATTTAATGGTAAGAATTTAATTGATGTTTAACAAATAAAAAACAGATAATACAGGTGAATAAACAATAAAGCTTGGGTTGCTGAATATTCGGTCTCTTTCTTCAAAAGCACTTATGTAATTTATATCATCAGTATTACTCAGAGGTCTAGTTTAAAATATAATTCTTTTGAAGTGTTGGTGCTTAAAGGGATAGATCACCCAAAAATTAAAATTAGCCCATAATTTACTCACCCTGAAGTCCTCCTAGGTGTAAATGACATTCTTCTTTCAGACGAATACAAATGTGCCGGGGGTTAATAAAGGCCTTTTGAGGTGAAGCGATGTGTTTGTGTAAGAAACGTATCTAAAAAGTTCTAAATATAGATATTTTTCTTACACTAAAGCATCGCTTTACTTCAGAAGGCCTTTATTAACCCCCGGAGAGCAGCGTGGAGCACTTTAATCATGAATAGATGCGCTTTGATGGACTTCCAAAGGCAAACAGCCATTCACTCCCATTATCAAGCTTTTTTAATATAACTCTGATTGTATTCGCCTGAAAGAAGAATGTCATATACACCTAGGATGATACACCTACACTTTAGGGTGAGTAAATCATGGGCTGATTTTGTCCCTTTAATGTAACATTATCTAGTGGATTTTACTGCATTTTATACCATCGACCACAAAATTCTTCTGAATAGACTTGAAAATGGTGTTGGCATTAGTGGAATTGCATTAGCATGGTTTAAATCATACTTATCTGACCGTTATCAGTTTGTAGCAGTAAATGAAGAGATGTCTTATCGAACACAAGTTCAGTATGGTGTACCACAAGGCTCAGTTCTAGGACCGTTGCTGTTCACTCTGTACATGCTACCCTTCTCAAAATTGACAATTCTTGTTTTTTATGGAATGTTGCAATTATAATTTATCCGTGCACATCATTGTTTTTGTTTTTTTATTTTTGTGTCTCATAATCTTGAATCAAAATAACTTCCCCTCCCTCTAGCAGCGACTTCTCTTCTCTGATGACGGGTTTACTTGCGTGAGGGCAGGGGCCGCCCTAAATTTGTTCTCGTTCCAGAAGCGCTTCACAATAGGGAAGAAAAGACGATTGCAACTTCTGTTTCATGCCAACTTTAAGCTGAATAAGTCGCAACAGATTTTCTAGCGCCTATTGTGCTTTGAGTTTAACTTCCTTTTTTTTATAAATTTTTTTTAGTTCTGCCAGCTTACTAGGCTTTACAGTTCTTTGTCCATACAATGGAAGTCAAAAGGCACCAAATCTTTTTGGCAACCAATGCTCTTCAAAATATCTTCCTTTGTGTACAAAGGTGTGAAAGCAGGTTTTATTGGTTCAAAGGTGTGAAAGCAAAGTCATTTTATTGTTCACTTACACATGATGCAGCAGCAGAGAAGCCCGAAAAGAAGCGCCAGAACGCACCCAACACCAATGGCCAACCCAGTCTTTTCTGGAACAGAAAATTCCAAGAGTAACCAAACAAATGTTCTAAGCAGACAACGCAACGAGATGATGAATTATAGGATACTCACTCGTACAGTTCACTTTATGCTGGACTTCATTTATACCCTTGCAGTGTTCAAAGTGAGATCTTATCTTAAAAAATAACAAAAAAAAGCAAGTTAATTCAGGTTCCCTTTCGAAGTGGAGCTCTACGCTGCGTCCTCAGTTGAAACACTTCATGAGCCGGTGTCGGAAGCATGTGTGTTACATGGCAATTTTGATTGGCTACCGCAGTCAGGAGTTGTGTGTAATATGTCTAGGGTATATATAGCAGAGGGCATGTTGTTGGACCGATCTAGTTCTGAGGAACTAGATGTGACGGGAGTTGAGGTGGATATGCTGAGTGACTCCGCCTCCTCTCTTGCCCTCACATATGAGGACATGGTTGATGAAATGACCCCTGCCACAGCCAGATTAGACCTAGATTGGTCGGTGGAGAAAGAGGAATCTGCTCAGGCTAGACTGGATGAGCGATTCCTGGCAGGTCATACCAGGGCCTGTATGAAATTTACTCCTACTTCCAAACTTAAGTATAAAAGCAAGTTATCAAATGTCTTAAAGCTAAGAATCACTCTTACTCTCCCAGTTATTTAAGACTCTCATGTGGTTAGGAGTTTCCAGTAGAAGCTTGTGATGGATCTTTCAGGAGAGGAAGAATGTTTTTGAAATGTTTGAGGATGAGCAGTTAATCAAACGGTATCGATTGGACAGAGCAGCATCATCTTTCTCAGCGCTGGGTAACGTTGGGCTGAACTTGCCTTTTATAACATGTTTCCGCTGTTCGACTAATTCAGCAAGTAGCGCTTCTTCCTCACGCCACCTCGGTTTACTTTTGGAATCCATGGTGGCTGAATATATCATCAAATCTAGTTTATATATAGGCTGGTCAGTTTACAGCACACCGGTTTAAAATGTGTAATTAAGACATGGTGGAAACCTTGTTCAACTTTTTATTTCCAATGTGTATATCATAATGTATTCTTTAGAAAATGATTTGTCAAATGTGTGTTGAATGTAAACTCTTCTTAGGAATTTCACCATTCAATGTGAATTTATCTGAGAATATTCTTAAATAAGGAAATCTATTCAGTGATCTAAAATCCCATTTTAGTCCTACACTTCACTTAAATTACAACTGAGATGCTTGATAACTAACTTTTAAGAGCAGATTTAAGCCAAGAATTTTTTTACTCTTAAGTCAATTCTTAGCTGTGTTCTTGTGAGTAATTCTCAGAGGCTTGATAAATACGTGTCCAGGTCCAGTGAGCCTTCCTTTCCTCCCTGATTTCCATAATGAGGTCGTGGGATAAACCATACTCAGCTGGTGTTCACACTGCCACAGCAACTAGTTATTCAAACGTGAAGAGGCTCGCTGAACACAGGATTACAAGGATGTCCCGGGTTGAAGATTCACTGGTCCGCTCTATTGCTGCCATGGAGAGGCATCTATGGCTTAACCTTTCAGGGCTCAAAAAGAAAGAGAAATCTTACCTCCTTGATGCCCCAGTGTTGCTTTTTGGTAGTGACCTAGCTGTTGAGGCAGTGGTCCAAAAGTTTAGGAAGGGCGAAGGTTAAGTCCACGGCGTTCAAGCGATACACCCCCCGCTGTGGTCAAGGTCCTACACCAGTGTCTCTGCCCGGGCACTGCCTCTGAGGAGTTGGGATTAGAGGCAGTGACCTCATAAGAAGTCAAAAGTGGACTTTAGGAAAAGTTATCTCGGCTGAGAGGCAAGGTTAACCGAACCCTTAAATTCCTTTTTCGCTTCCCTAGGGATCATCCTTCCCTGAGCCTGGGAAGCACAGTTGCTTTTATATGAAATAAGTGGTGGCACATTTGCCCCACTTTTTCAATCGATTGCTTCTGGCTTACGGTGATAAATATTGAGCTTCCCTTGTAATCGCATGCTTGGAATGATGGAAAGTGGGTGCATTCACATCCATGACCCACTTTGTTATTAAAGTCTCCCTGTGGTGAAAATCCAGCTTTTAATGTTGTTTATATGTCTATGCGGTGTTTTTAATATGCTTTAAGACAAACCATGTGTAAATTCATAAGTCAACAGCATTGCTGAGTATTTTCTCCTTAAAACTGCAGTGAACCAAAGACAGTCTCAAACACACGCTTTGAAATCGCTGGTGTTTCTGACGTCACAAACTACCTTGTAACCAATCAGATCAACATGTGATCGTCAACGAGTGGATCTCTGAGTGAGTGAGTGAGTGGAGGCGGGGCTCATTTGCATATTCATAGAACCGGGCATACTAAATGAGGCAAGGGTGTCGAGTTACATTCAAGATATTTTAAGGCATGAAGATTTTTTTATTTTGTATTTGTTGATCAAAGATGAGTTTTAAGGGATAAAATGATTGACTACAGGGACTTTAAGAGGGAGGGTTGCAGGATTTTCTCATTCCCTTTCTCAGGGAACCAGGGCACATACGTAACCTAGGCGATTTCTTCTCTGAAATGCCTTAATATCTATTTTGCTTGCTTTAAGGAGGTCTAGCTATTTATTCTGGAAAACAGTACAAAATACAGACTGACTTTGTGCAAGCCCAATAATGACCATGATGAACGTGTTACCATGCACTTCTTACATAACTTGATAATTTTTCCATAACTTTCCAGTCATTTATAATGATAAATATTATGATTTCAAATAAACATTTTATAGCGATCTCTGAGGCAGTTTCAATTTCTATGTAAGATACCAATATTTGGAAAAACGGATTTAATGATAAGTAAAGGGGAAAACTGGGTTATAGATTTAACCTTACATTTCATGTAATTTTAAATGTACCGTTTTTGGAAGTAAAAAAATAACAAATCATCTTATAATTTACAGTGAAAAACTGTACATTATATTCCCAGAATTCCTGTGACACTTTGATGTTTTTTCATTTTAATTATTTTCATCAGTTATGTATATTAGGGTATTATGTTACATTTGTCAAATGAATGTTTATTGCATTATTTTAATCAGGCATGTTTTGTGCACATTCTATGTATTAGATCTGATTTTATAGTCACCCATATTGTAAGGTCTTCACAGGGACCCGTGTATTCCAGTTCCACTAGACATGTTTCTACTTTGCATCCCTGTAGGGCCAACAAACAAATATGAAAAATGACAGAACAGGCAGAAATTTTTTTTTTACTTCACCTGCAGATTTTTTTTACTTGTTTACACTTAAAACGTGTGAAAAGAATCTGACAGTAGACTGTCTAAAGAATATAAATATATTATAAAGATATATTCTCTGAAAACAATTGTATGGCTTTTTATTTCAAAGATTTTTAGATATTTTATTTATTTACTTATTTTCCTGTGGGTTGCAGTGTTCTTTGAATTAATTTTAGCACAAAATAAAATGTTAGAGAGAAACATACCTCTTTTATCTCAACAGTCTTTAGGGTTTTTGTTGGGTTTTCCAGTTTGATGGTGTGTCTGTCCGCCGCAGAGCTCACATTGAAGGTCACCATTATTTTATCATCATGAAGGACTGAATGAATATGAGCGTTCCATTGGATTTCAGCTGGGAAGTCAATCAACAGTCAGTGAAAATGTATTAAAAGTATTAAAGTGGAGTGTGTGTCAGCCTGCAGTGTTTGTGTTCCAGACATGAACGATTCCTCAAATCAAGTGTCTTGCTGAGGAGAGATGTGCTGTGCAATTTTAAAATGCTGGATAAAACAAGTGGAAAATCCCACAGATGTACATTACAGAGAGACCCGAGCCATATCTTGATATCAGAGCTGTGTCTGAAATTGATGTCAGTTGACATTTTGCACTGATGTCTGAAACCACAGTGAAGATGATCTAGTCTAGAGCACTTATTCAATCTTGCATGTTCTCCTTGCGTTTCCTCTTGGTGCTTTGGTTTATCAAGCTATATTTATAGTGTTGTCTGGCACATGTCAGTGACTTGTCACACATATCGATTTGTTCTATTAAAGAGGACCTATTCAGCTTTTCTCCATGTTCATCTGTGTTTAGTGTGTAATGTTGCTGTTTGAGCATGAGAAAGCTCCAGTTATTCTCTATCAGTGTCAGTGTTTCTGAACTCCTGAAACGAAGATCAGAAACTAGATAACAGCAAAGGTTCTGGGGTATACCAATACTCTGGTAGAACTACAAAATAAATGGATCAGAATGGCTTGCTCAAGTTTGAATACAATACCTGGTTTTGTTTACTCATTGTTGGCAAGTCAGACCTCAGTGGACTGCTTTATACAAACAGCCTTTGATAAGTACTTTATTTTTCATTCACAAAAATAATTTTGTTTTAAAGCGCTTTTAACAGTATGGATTGTTTCAAAGCAGCTTTACAGTGATAATAGAAATTAACATAACAGATTGTTTGGTGAACGTGATTTCACCAAGTACCACATGTTCCTGGATCAACATCGTTGTTGATCCTGGATCAACTTTCCAATTAACCAATCAGATTTGAGGGACAAGTTTACAGTTTATGTCAAGTTTAGGCTTAGAACCAAGTTGAAGTACTTAAACATCAGTGTCATTCACCTATCATTACCCTCTGATTTTAGAGAAAAGTTATGGGTAGGGTTAGGTTTAGGGGTAGGGATTGGGTAAGGACTACATTTTGGGACAGGAATGTTGATCCAGGATCAGCAAAATATGTTGATCCAGGACCATGTCTTACTTGGCAAAATCACGGTGACCCAGATGGTTTAGGCTCTGCCACAGCTCTAGGACAAAGTTATTGTCCAGCTAAAGATAGTTTTGATTGATTCACTTCCGTTGTGAAGATCATTAGATGTTAACTTGCCGCTAACAAACACCGTTCTAACAGAAAACCCCTAACGCGCTCCCTGAAATAGGTTCGAAGGTGAAAACGATTATCCATTTTTTCTGTGCAAACCTCAAAAAGGCAAACCCGCGAAAACGCAGATGGCGCGCACATGCGCATCACGTGTTCAGTCGATAGGTATGCGCGTTTGAATATATATGTGCGCAGGCGTGTAGTCCTTCTTCACAAATCAACCCTCAACAAACTACTTGTCTGGCCAGTCTGCACACAATGGCAGTACTGCAGGCATACCAGGCCTGGCATCTCGGGATCGAGATGTCGTCCTTGCCCACATCCAGAGCTTGGGGTTGAGACTCAACAAAAAGAAAAGTGTGTTGGCACCAGCCCAAAGAACCACGTTCCTGGGAGTGGTGTGGGATTCAGTCACGATGCGGGCACAATTGTCTCCTGCATGGATCGAACCCATCCTGGCCACGGTGACCAGGATAAAGCTAGGCCAAGCCATCACTGTAAAACATTTTCAGAGAGTGTTAGGGCTCATGGTAGCAGCGTTATTCCATTTGGCCTGCTGCACATCAGGGCCCTGCAGTGGTGGTTGAAAACCAAGGGGTTTCCCCGAGTGGGAACCCGTTCCGCATGATCAGGGTTACGCGCAGATGCCTTCTTTCCCTATCTATGTGGATAAAAGCTTGGTTTCTGTGCCAAGGCCCCGTGCTGGGAGCGTCATGTCGCCGGAAAGCCGTTTCGACAGATGCCTCCCTCACGGGCTGGGCAGCGGTCATGGACGGCCGCTTTACGAGAGGTCTATGGCAGGAACATCATTCCCCCTGGCACATAAGTTTCCTGGAAATGCTGGCGGTGTTCCGAGCTCTGAGGAGTTTCCTGCCAGACCTCAAAGGTCACCACGTCCTTGTGAGATCAGACAACATGTCAGTGGTGAACTATATAAATCATCGGTGGGGTCTGAGATCACGTCCTCTATGCAGACTGGCGCATCAGATCCTCCTGTGGTCCCAGGGAACACTGTTGTCTCTCAGAGCAACATACATCCCAGGGGATCAGAATGGGGGAGCAAAGGACCTGTTGAGGCAGGGGCTGAGGCCCAGGGAATGGAGACTTTACCCAGAGGTGGTGGAGTCAATATGTCTATATGATTTGGCCCAGTGGAAGTGGATCTGTTCGCGTCTCGAGAGACGTCACACTGTACACTGTTTTCTCTCTCCCATCCAGCCCCGCTGGGGTTGGATGCCATGGTGCAGGCGTGGCCAAGGCTATGTCTGTATGCATTTCCCCCGATCGCTCTGCTCCCGGGAATTCTGCAGAGAGTTCATCGCGACGGAGTCAGTCTACTCCTGGTAGCCCTGTTGTGGCAGGCCAGAGTATGGTTCTCAGACATAATATCGCTCCTGGACGGCCCTCTATGGGAGATTCCTATCAGGACGGGCCTGCTGACGCAAGCAGAGGGCTCAATATTTCACCCTCGGCCAGAGCTATGGAATCTATAGGTCTGGCCCCTGAGGGGGCTCAGTACCTAGAAGCTGGCCTGTCAGCAGGAGTAGTTGATACCTATGGCCTAAAATGTAATGTTTTCACCGTTTGGGGTAGAGAGCGTGAAGTGGACCCAATTAACTGCCTGGTGGCTTCAGTGCTGAAGTTCCTCCAGAATCACTTCTCTGCTGGTCTTACCCCGTCCACACTCAAGGTGTACGTGGCTGCCATTGCTGGTTTCCACACTCCTCTGGGTGATGGGCCTCTGGGAAGACATCAGCTGGTCATACGGTTCCTCCGTGGGGCTCGGAGGATGAGACCTGCGGTACGTACCAGAGTTCCCACATGGGACCAGGCAGTGGTTCTCGAAGGGCAGGTCGAGGCCCGCTTTGAACCTCTGGAGTCGGCTGAGGCCAAGAACCTTTCCCTCAAGGTAGCTTTTTTATTAGCCATTACTTCTCTGAGGAGAGTAGGATATCTTCAGGCCCTCTCTATATTTCACAGGTGCCTGGAGTTTGCTCCAGGCAATATTAAGGCTATCTTGCATCCCAGGCCGGGGTAAGTGCCTAAAGTGCTATCTAATGTGGCACGGCCTACGGTTCTGCAGGCTTTTCATCCTCCACCTCACGTGACGGCGGATGAAGAAAGACTTAATTTGCTCTGCCCTGTCAGAGCTCTCAAGATTTATGTCCAGAGGTCTTCTTCATGGCGGAAGTCAGACCAGTTGCTGGTGTGCTTCGGGTCACCCAAGAAGGAGCTTCCAGCATCCAAACAGACCATCAGTAACTGGCCATAAACTATCTCTATGGCCTATCAGGTGCGCAGCTTGCCTTCACCTTTGGCCGTGAGGGCTCATTCAACCAGAGGCATGGCGTCCTCTAGAGCCCTCCTCTCAGTGACCCGATCCAGGAAGTATGTGATGCAGCAGGATGGGCCACCCCTCATACTTTTATCAGATTCTACAGTTTGGACATTTCTTCTACGCCAGGCACTCTAGTGCTCTCATCCTAAGTGTGCCTGTGTGCAGCTCCACACTGGGACAGGCAGGGTCCGTTGTGGCATAGTGGGTACTCGTTCCCCAAAGTGTTGTATCAACGCAGTGCGAGTTCCCTCAAAAGGGAACGTCTCGGGTTACGACTTTAACCCTTGTTCCCTGAGAAGGGAACCCTTCCCTTCCCAACCCTTCTGCCTGGGAGCGACTTGCTTCATCTCAGAAGCTAACTCTGTTGTGTGCCGGCGTCCTTTTGTAGCTTCCGTGTATGCTGTCACGATTGGCTTAGTTTCATTCATGCTTCAGAGGCGCTGCGCTGGGGGCATTCCCCAAAGTGTCGTCATTGATGCAGTTTCTCGTTCACTTCTCAGGGAACAAGGGTTACAGTCATAACCCGAGACATTTTTCAATAATGAATGGCTCTAACTGAAAAGACTGAAAATTCTAATTATCATTGATTTGGTTAGACACAATTTCACAAAGAGTCCGATGTGAGTTTATTGTGAATATTATTTTTTTATTATTATTGAATTAGAAGTCATCTAAGTGACAATGTTGAGGAATATATGATATGGCTTTAAATTAAATTAGTAGCATCTCTGGTTTCAGGCAGAATTAACATGATGTCGCTCCTTACTGTGACTGAAAATGGCTCATAGTGGGAAGGATCCTGGTCATTTTAAAGTCAACATATAATGATTTAATCCCACAGTGAGCAATTCCATTCTGTCCTTTCTCATGTAATGGAATTTATGACATTAATATAGGGAATTCTGACTGAGGATGATTTCAAACACAGCTCATAATATCACAGCAACATAGTGTCGGCCCAGATCTGGCCCACATGCGGTACACATGGATTCCACACGGCCCGGATGTGGGCCGGATGTGGGCCGGATCTGGGCCGACACTATGATGTTGTCTGGACTTGATGCTGTCTTAAACATCACGGGTTTTGCATGTCTGTGCACTGGGCTCATCTGTAATATTTCAGCTGAAGTAGATCTCAAAATTAAATGTGGAACACAATGGGCTGTGGCTCGTAGTTTATATTTTTAATGTTAAATTCTAATAAGATGGAGAGGAAATAATGAAACATCACACCACATAGAACAGAGAAGATGAAATGAGTGGCTGTAAGAGCAAATAAAACTGACCTGCTTCAACACTCTTCATATATTCGCTGCCTGTTCCAGGGTTTGGTGTGGGAAGGTTATAGGCCAAGAAGTCATAGTTGGTTGAAGGACAAACGGATACATTTGGCACAGTGAAACTGAACCACAGCTGTCAATCAAGAAAAGAGTGAGATTAGGACACGCAGTCTCTGTGATGGTGTAGTATTTGCTTCATTGGTGTTTACTGTAATGAAGCTCTAAACTAAAATTGAAATGATGCTTTCGTCTCCAGTCTGTTTTCTGATCCATCTTCATAAGGCTTTACAGACAAACAAATTATTTTTTTCTCACCACAATGGCAAATATATGTTCTTGTTTTAAGTGTAAAGTCAGCATTTCAGCGTTTTGTTTTTCAGTAAAATATCTAAGCAATATATATATATATATATATATATATATATATATATATATATATATAATTTATTTATTTATTTTTAATGAATTTGCAGTAGTACCATGCAGTAGTATGTTGTGTGTGTGTGTGTGTGTGTGTGTGTGTGTGTGTGTGTGTGTGTGTGTGTGTGTGTGTGTGTGTGTGTGTGTGTGTGTGATGGTCATGTGTCCACCTGTTGTAGGCCAGCGTGGCTGATATTGCGTGTGTGTGTGTGTGTGTGTGTGTGTTACGGCTGTACTTTGTATTGACTTCTGTGCCGTGTGTGTGTGTGTGTGTGTGTGATGGTCATGTGTCCACCTGTTGTAGGCCAGCGTGGCTGATATGGTGTGTGTGTGTGTGTGTGTGTGTGTTACGGCTGTACTTTGTATTGTCTTCTCTGCCGTGTGTGTGTTACGGCTGTACTTTGTATTGACTTCTCTGCCGTGTGTGTGTTACGGCTGTACTTTGTATTGACTTCTCTGCCGTGTGTGTGTGTGTGTATGTGCTTCCCCTGCAGGTGTGCCGCGGAGCTGGGGGGTAATCATGTGGATTGGGAGCACCGGTGCACAGGTGTGCCTATCGATAAGAGCTTCCTGTTTGGCGTTCCCTTTTGTACATTGATGGCCAGGACCGAGATGTTGATCGGTGTTGCGGCGTATTGATAAGAGTTTGAAGAATGTGAAAATAAAGAGATTATTGTAATCACTGAAAACACTTTCTCCTCCTCCATTGTTGCTCCCTATTAAGGGAGCGTTGTGTGTGTGTGTGTGTGTGTGTGTGTGTGTGTGTGATGGTCATATGTTCACCTGTTGTAGGCCAGTGAGGCTGATATGAAGTGTGTGTGTGTGTGTGTGTGTGTGTGTGTCTGTGTCTGTGTGTGTGTGTGTGTGTGTGTGTGTGTGGTGTGTGTGTGTGTGTGTGTGTGGTGTGTGTGTGAGTGGTGTGTGTGTGTGTGTGTGTGTGTGTGTGTGTGTGTGTGTGTGTGATGGTCATATGTTCACCTGTTGTAGAACAGTGAGGCTGATATGGTGTGTGTGTGTGTGTGTGTGTGTGTGTGTGTGTGTGTGTGTGTGTGTGTGTGTGTGTGTGTGTGTGTGTGTGATGGTCATATGTTCACCTGTTGTAGAACAGTGAGGCTGATATGGTGTGTGTGTGTGTGTGTGTGTGTGTGTGTGTGTGTGTGTGTGTGTGTGTGTGTGTGTGTGTGTGTGTGTGTGTGTGTGTGTGTGTGTGTGTGTGTGTGTGTGTGTGATGGTCATATGTTCACCTGTTGTAGGCCAGCGAGGCTGATCTGATCAGAGGAGAACTCAGGCTTGTATCTACATCTATAACTTGATTCTGTATAATCATTGTCCTCTGACCATGTGATCCATGTGCCAGTGAGAGAGCGAATGGTGCCTGAGAACACAATGTTCAAACAGAATTTACACAAGTACAACTTAGTCTATGATCTTTAGTAAACAATTCTTCACTATCAAGATAATGTTATTATTGTAAAATACTTAAGTACTTATTAATACTTTTAATATGAATAAAAATATCGTTCTTCGATCTTTTGAAAAAACGTTTTTTTTCTGGTTCCAGAGTTGCAACACAAACAACAAATACATGATCAAATATAGCTGCAAGCAGCAATGCGGGGCCAAGCCGCTGAAAGGGCTGAAAGAGCGAATACATCAGAAATAGAATGTACATGAAGTACAGATAGGATGAAATCAAAATGAACAGAAGTTCTGATGAGAACGAACACAGAATGTAGAAAAAAAAACACACTTATTTCTAATCCCAGAGTAAGAAAGATTAGTACAGCTCTTACCCAGATAATAAAGGAATTGAAATGACAACTTTATACACAATTTTAATGTTGTCCCACATGGGAGTCAGAATCAGAATCAGAAAGAGCTTTATTGCCAAGTGTGCTTGCACACACAAGGAATTTGTTTTTGGTACTGAGGCTTCCAGTGGACATATACAAATACAAATACAACAAGAAACATAATACTACAAATTATAAGAGTAAAAAATAAAAATATAAATATATGAGAATAAAAGTATCACAGTTGGGTTTAGTCAGAATAGACATTTTCAGATTTACAGATTATGAACATATTTACAGTGTTTTGAATATTATAAATAAATAAACTCACTATTTTTGTGGGTTTCTGATAGAGATAGATAGATCAGAATCAGAAAGCCACAGAAACCCACTATTATAGTTGAACCCACTATTTTTGTATGTATGGAGCTCCTTCACACATAGACACCATGTCTGAAACAGAAGCACCTTTTCCACCACTTAAGGCCACAGTACCTCTTGCGGTCTGGGCACGTGCCACACAGGATTCGAACCCACGACCGGAATGGCTCACGGCTCGTGGCACGTGGGTTAGCAGCTTGCGCCATTCAGAGGACGCTGACTTACCAAGCTGCCGAGGAGAGGCTTCAGTGTAAGAATGAGCACACAAAAGCATGTTAACCAGATTAGCATGCTAAGCTAACTTAATGCTAATGTAGCTTATGGTTAGCCTGATAGCTGAAGAGCCACATTAGAAAGAATGGCATCTGGTTAGCATGCTAACCAATTAGCATGCTAAGCTAACTAGCATAAGGCTACAAATACAGGCAAGGTCGAATTTGAAGACGAATATCTCGGGAAAGGTAGCGAATATCAAAAATCTGTTCAGTCATTTCTATGCGGCTTGGTCCAAAGATCATCTGATCACATTTTGGGCTAAATTGAGCAAAATTTGAAGGAGGAGTAGCGAAAAAACTGTTTTTCATTTGTTCCAATATGATGGACAGTCACATTGTTGGAAAATGAGAAATGGGATATCGTCGGAATCGGCATAAGCCAAGGAATATAACGACATAAAGAAATCAAAATTTGAACAATGTTTTCAAAAGTTCTAACCGTTTATGCAAAAAACCTTATATCTCTGGAACACTAGGTGGCGCTCTGTTCAAACTTCTCATGTACCTTCAAGACATGGTGTTGATGATCCATACAAAATTTTGTGAAGATATAAGGGGTGTAACGATTCATTCGTTTTCTCGATGCATCGATTACAAATCCTGACGATGCATATGCATCGATCTTGAAACATGTATTTTGAATCGTGAATCGTTTATTTCGGTCAATATTCGATTTAAAATGCTAAGAATCGAATAATTTGCGATTCTATAGTGATTCAGTGCTTTAAAATATATAAACAATAAATGACTACATGCGCGAATTAATAAGGCGTTGTGCGGCGTCATTTGGCGTCCTCCCAGCTCTCCTTCACAGATACTCGCTGCACTCTTTACCATCTTTCACTGGATTTCGCTCGCGCTCGGTCCCATATAGCTCTCATCTACAGATGTTTGAGCAGTCCATGTTTGAGCTCTCCTCAGGACAGCCACTGATGTTCACATGAGCAGATGACAGCTCTCTATTGAGAAAGCAAGTCTTGAGTCAAACCGGTCGAGCCATTGATAAAGCTGCCATGTCATTGCGCGGGCACTGCTATGAAACAACGCGTTTGTTGCGTGGAAACGTCGCCGTTATTTTCTTTAAGTTAAGATACTGAAGTTTTACGGAAATGGGTCATACCCGTCCTGAGCAGTTGAAGTAAAACCCCACTTATTCAAGAGTGCGCATTTATTACAGAAAGAGCAAACGCATAATATGTGTCTAAAATGCACACGCTTCCGATGAATGATGAATGAAATTTAACTTAATGTCGTTAAACTGAATGTACGAAGGAAACTGCTGAACTACAATATTAATTACACTGAAATAAGAGCGCGTGGTTTATCCATCAATCAGATGCGCATTAAAGTTGCATTCATAATTGTTACTATAGCACAAGTAGACACCCGGCGCGTTTTCTTTC
>JAPDVR010000015.1:785000-855000 GCA_026230005.1 Gila orcuttii | reverse complement strand
TTGTGTTGAACTGCTTTATCTCTTCCCTGAAACACCCACACACACACACACACGCGCACCCAATGTCAATAGACATTGTGTCATTATTCAAATCAATTCAGTTCAGTAACTGTGTAAAGTTCATCAGTTGTGAAACAAAGTTGATCCAGCTCTACAGAAGACTATAGTCTGTTACACACAATAGTCTCAGCTGTGTTTGCTCTCTGCTCTGACACACACACACCTTCCTTTACTCGCTTCCGTTCCTCGCTTCCTTTCCTCGCTTCCTTTCCTCGCTTCCGTTCCTCGCTTCCTTTCCTCGCTTCCTTTCCTCGCTTCCTTTACTCGCTTCCTTTACTCGCTTCCGTTCCTCGCTTCCTTTCCTCGCTTCCTTTCCTCGCTTCCTTTCCTCGTTTCTTTTACTCTCTTTCCTCGCTTCCTTTCCTCGCTTCCTTTACTTGCTTCCTTTCCTCGCTTCCTTTACCCGCTTCCGTTCCTCGCTTCCTTTCCTCGCTTCCTTTACTCGCTTCCTTTACTCGTTTCCTTTCCTCGCTTCCTTTACTTGCTTCCTTTCCTCGCTTCCTTTCCTCGCTTTCTTTCCTCGCTTCCTTTCCTCGCTTCCTTTACTCGCTTCCTTTACTCGCTTCCTTTACTCGCTTCCTTTCCTCGCTTCCTTTCCTCGCTTCCTTTACTCGCTTTCTTTACTCGCTTCCTTTACTCGTTTCCTTTCCTCGCTTCCTTTACTTGCTTCCTTTCCTCGCTTCCTTTCCTCGCTTCCTTTACTCGCTTCCTTTACTTGCTTCCTTTCCTCGCTTCCTTTACTCGCTTCCTTTCCTCGTTTCCTTTACTCGCTTCCTTTACTTGCTTCCTTTCCTCGCTTCCTTTACTCGCTTCCTTTCCTCGTTTCCTTTCCTCGCTTCCTTTCCTCGCTTCCTTTCCTCGCTTCCTTTACTCGCTTCCTTTACTCGCTTCCTTTACTCGCTTCCTTTACTCGCTTCCTTTCCTCGCTTCCTTTCCTCGCTTCCTTTCCTCGCTTCCTTTACTCGCTTCCTTTACTTGCTTCCTTTACTCGCTTCCTTTCCTCGCTTCCTTTCCTCGCTTCCTTTACTCGCTTTCTTTACTCGCTTCCTTTACTCGTTTCCTTTCCTCGCTTCCTTTACTTGCTTCCTTTCCTCGCTTCCTTTCCTCGCTTCCTTTACTCGCTTCCTTTACTTGCTTCCTTTCCTCGCTTCCTTTACTCGCTTCCTTTCCTCGTTTCCTTTACTCGCTTCCTTTACTTGCTTCCTTTCCTCGCTTCCTTTACTCGCTTCCTTTCCTCGTTTCCTTTCCTCGCTTCCTTTCCTCGCTTCCTTTCCTCGCTTCCTTTACTCGCTTCCTTTACTCGCTTCCTTTACTCGCTTCCTTTACTCGCTTCCTTTCCTCGCTTCCTTTCCTCGCTTCCTTTACTCGCTTCCTTTACTCGCTTCCTTTACTCGCTTCCTTTACTCGCTTCCTTTCCTCGCTTCCTTTCCTCGCTTCCTTTCCTCGCTTCCTTTACTCGCTTCCTTTACTTGCTTCCTTTCCTCGCTTCCTTTACTCGCTTCCTTTCCTCGTTTCCTTTCCTCGCTTCCTTTCCTCGCTTCCTTTCCTCGCTTCCTTTACTCGCTTCCTTTACTCGCTTCCTTTACTCGCTTCCTTTCCTCGCTTCCTTTCCTCGCTTCCTTTACTCGCTTTCTTTACTCGCTTCCTTTACTCGTTTCCTTTCCTCGCTTCCTTTACTTGCTTCCTTTCCTCGCTTCCTTTACTCGCTTCCTTTCCTCGCTTCCTTTACTCGCTTCCTTTCCTCGCTTCCTTTACTCGCTTCCTTTACTCGCTTCCTTTCCTCGCTTCCTTTCCTCGCTTCCTTTACTCGCTTTCTTTACTCGCTTCCTTTACTCGTTTCCTTTCCTCGCTTCCTTTACTTGCTTCCTTTCCTCGCTTCCTTTACTCGCTTCCTTTCCTCGTTTCCTTTCCTCGCTTCCTTTCCTCGCTTCCTTTCCTCGCTTCCTTTCCTCGCTTCCTTTACTCGTTTCCTTTCCCCGCTTCCTTTACTTGCTTCCTTTCCTCGCTTCCTTTACTCGCTTCCTTTCCTCGCTTCCTTTCCTCGCTTCCTTTACTCGTTTCCTTTCCTCGCTTCCTTTCCTCGCTTCCTTTCCTCGCTTCCTTTACTCGTTTCCTTTCCTCGCTTCCTTTACTTGCTTCCTTTCCTCGCTTCCTTTCCTCGCTTTCTTTCCTCGCTTCCTTTACTCGCTTCCTTTACTTGCTTCCTTTCCTCACTTCCTTTACTCGCTTCCTTTACTCGTTTCCTTTCCTCGCTTCCTTTCCTCGCTTCCTTTCCTCGCTTCCTTTCCTCGCTTCCTTTACTCGTTTCCTTTCCTCGCTTCCTTTCCTCGCTTCCTTTACTCGCTTCCTTTACTCGTTTCCTTTCCACGCTTCCTTTACTTGCTTCCTTTCCTCGCTTCCTTTACTCGCTTCCTTTCCTCGCTTCCTTTCCTCGCTTCCTTTCCTCGCTTCCTTTCCTCGCTTCCTTTACTCGTTTCCTTTACTCGTTTCCTTTCCTCGCTTCCTTTACTCGCTTCTTTTACTCGTTTCCTTTCCTCGCTTCCTTTCCTCGCTTCCTTTCCTCGCTTCCTTTACTCGTTTCCTTTCCTCGCTTCCTTTACTCGCTTCCTTTCCTCGCTTCCTTTCCTCGTTTCCTTTCCTCGCTTCCTTTCCTCGCTTCCTTTCCTCGCTTCCTTTCCTCGCTTCCTTTACTCGCTTCCTTTACTTGCTTCCTTTCCTCGCTTCCTTTACTCGCTTCCTTTCCTCGTTTCCTTTCCTCGCTTCCTTTCCTCGCTTCCTTTCCTCGCTTCCTTTACTCGCTTCCTTTACTCGCTTCCTTTACTCGCTTCCTTTCCTCGCTTCCTTTCCTCGCTTCCTTTACTCGCTTTCTTTACTCGCTTCCTTTACTCGTTTCCTTTCCTCGCTTCCTTTACTTGCTTCCTTTCCTCGCTTCCTTTACTCGCTTCCTTTCCTCGCTTCCTTTACTCGCTTCCTTTCCTCGCTTCCTTTACTCGCTTCCTTTACTCGCTTCCTTTCCTCGCTTCCTTTCCTCGCTTCCTTTACTCGCTTTCTTTACTCGCTTCCTTTACTCGTTTCCTTTCCTCGCTTCCTTTACTTGCTTCCTTTCCTCGCTTCCTTTACTCGCTTCCTTTCCTCGTTTCCTTTCCTCGCTTCCTTTCCTCGCTTCCTTTCCTCGCTTCCTTTCCTCGCTTCCTTTACTCGTTTCCTTTCCCCGCTTCCTTTACTTGCTTCCTTTCCTCGCTTCCTTTACTCGCTTCCTTTCCTCGCTTCCTTTCCTCGCTTCCTTTACTCGTTTCCTTTCCTCGCTTCCTTTCCTCGCTTCCTTTCCTCGCTTCCTTTACTCGTTTCCTTTCCTCGCTTCCTTTACTTGCTTCCTTTCCTCGCTTCCTTTCCTCGCTTTCTTTCCTCGCTTCCTTTACTCGCTTCCTTTACTTGCTTCCTTTCCTCACTTCCTTTACTCGCTTCCTTTACTCGTTTCCTTTCCTCGCTTCCTTTCCTCGCTTCCTTTCCTCGCTTCCTTTCCTCGCTTCCTTTACTCGTTTCCTTTCCTCGCTTCCTTTCCTCGCTTCCTTTACTCGCTTCCTTTACTCGTTTCCTTTCCACGCTTCCTTTACTTGCTTCCTTTCCTCGCTTCCTTTACTCGCTTCCTTTCCTCGCTTCCTTTCCTCGCTTCCTTTCCTCGCTTCCTTTCCTCGCTTCCTTTACTCGTTTCCTTTACTCGTTTCCTTTCCTCGCTTCCTTTACTCGCTTCTTTTACTCGTTTCCTTTCCTCGCTTCCTTTCCTCGCTTCCTTTCCTCGCTTCCTTTACTCGTTTCCTTTCCTCGCTTCCTTTACTCGCTTCCTTTCCTCGCTTCCTTTCCTCGTTTCCTTTCCTCGCTTCCTTTCCTCGCTTCCTTTCCTCGCTTCCTTTCCTCGCTTCCTTTACTCGCTTCCTTTACTTGCTTCCTTTCCTCGCTTCCTTTACTCGCTTCCTTTCCTCGTTTCCTTTCCTCGCTTCCTTTCCTCGCTTCCTTTCCTCGCTTCCTTTACTCGCTTCCTTTACTCGCTTCCTTTACTCGCTTCCTTTCCTCGCTTCCTTTCCTCGCTTCCTTTACTCGCTTTCTTTACTCGCTTCCTTTACTCGTTTCCTTTCCTCGCTTCCTTTACTTGCTTCCTTTCCTCGCTTCCTTTACTCGCTTCCTTTCCTCGCTTCCTTTACTCGCTTCCTTTCCTCGCTTCCTTTACTCGCTTCCTTTACTCGCTTCCTTTCCTCGCTTCCTTTCCTCGCTTCCTTTACTCGCTTTCTTTACTCGCTTCCTTTACTCGTTTCCTTTCCTCGCTTCCTTTACTTGCTTCCTTTCCTCGCTTCCTTTACTCGCTTCCTTTCCTCGTTTCCTTTCCTCGCTTCCTTTCCTCGCTTCCTTTCCTCGCTTCCTTTCCTCGCTTCCTTTACTCGTTTCCTTTCCCCGCTTCCTTTACTTGCTTCCTTTCCTCGCTTCCTTTACTCGCTTCCTTTCCTCGCTTCCTTTCCTCGCTTCCTTTACTCGTTTCCTTTCCTCGCTTCCTTTCCTCGCTTCCTTTCCTCGCTTCCTTTACTCGTTTCCTTTCCTCGCTTCCTTTACTTGCTTCCTTTCCTCGCTTCCTTTCCTCGCTTTCTTTCCTCGCTTCCTTTACTCGCTTCCTTTACTTGCTTCCTTTCCTCACTTCCTTTACTCGCTTCCTTTACTCGTTTCCTTTCCTCGCTTCCTTTCCTCGCTTCCTTTCCTCGCTTCCTTTCCTCGCTTCCTTTCCTCGCTTCCTTTACTCGTTTCCTTTCCTCGCTTCCTTTCCTCGCTTCCTTTACTCGCTTCCTTTACTCGTTTCCTTTCCACGCTTCCTTTACTTGCTTCCTTTCCTCGCTTCCTTTACTCGCTTCCTTTCCTCGCTTCCTTTCCTCGCTTCCTTTCCTCGCTTCCTTTCCTCGCTTCCTTTACTCGTTTCCTTTACTCGTTTCCTTTCCTCGCTTCCTTTACTCGCTTCTTTTACTCGTTTCCTTTCCTCGCTTCCTTTCCTCGCTTCCTTTCCTCGCTTCCTTTACTCGTTTCCTTTCCTCGCTTCCTTTACTCGCTTCCTTTACTTGTTTCCTTTCCTCGCTTCCTTTCCTCGCTTCCTTTACTCGTTTCCTTTTCTCGCTTCCTTTCCTCGCTTCCTTTCCTCGCTTCCTTTACTCGTTTCCTTTCCTCGCTTCCTTTACTTGCTTCATTTCCTCGCTTCCTTTCCTCGCTTCCTTTCCTCGCTTCCTTTACTCGTTTCCTTTCCTCGCTTCCTTTACTCGCTTCCTTTCCTCGTTTCCTTTCCTCGCTTCCTTTCCTCGCTTCCTTTCCTCGCTTCCTTTACTCGCTTCCTTTACTCGCTTCCTTTACTTGCTTCCTTTCCTCACTTCCTTTACTCGCTTCCTTTACTCGTTTCCTTTCCTCGTTTCCTTTACTCGCTTCCTTTACTCTCTTCCTTTACTCGCTTCCTTTACTCGCTTCCTTTACTCGCTTCCTTTACTTGCTTCCTTTCCTCACTTCCTTTACTCGCTTCCTTTACTTGTTTCCTTTCCTCGTTTCCTTTACTCGCTTCCTTTACTCGCTTCCTTTACTCGCTTCCTTTCCTCGCTTCCTTTACTCGCTTCCTTTACTTGCTTCCTTTCCTCACTTCCTTTACTCGCTTCCTTTACTCGTTTCCTTTCCTCGTTTCCTTTACTCGCTTCCTTTACTCGCTTCCTTTACTCGCTTCCTTTCCTCGCTTCCTTTCCTCGCTTCCTTTACTCGTTTCCTTTCCTCGCTTCCTTTACTCGCTTCCTTTACTCGTTTCCTTTCCTCGCTTCCTTTCCTCGCTTCCTTTACTCGTTTCCTTTCCTCGCTTCCTTTCCTCGCTTCCTTTCCTCGCTTCCTTTACTCGTTTCCTTTCCTCGCTTCCTTTACTTGCTTCCTTTCCTCGCTTCCTTTCCTCGCTTCCTTTCCTCGCTTCCTTTACTCGTTTCCTTTCCTCGCTTCCTTTACTCGCTTCCTTTCCTCGTTTCCTTTCCTCGCTTCCTTTCCTCGCTTCCTTTCCTCGCTTCCTTTACTCGCTTCCTTTACTTGCTTCCTTTCCTCACTTCCTTTACTCGCTTCCTTTACTCGTTTCCTTTCCTCGTTTCCTTTCCTCGCTTCCTTTACTCGCTTCCTTTACTCGCTTCCTTTACTCGCTTCCTTTACTCGCTTCCTTTCCTCGCTTCCTTTCCTCGCTTCCTTTCCTCGCTTCCTTTACTCGCTTCCTTTACTCACTTCCTTTACTCGCTTCCTTTACTCGCTTCCTTTACTCGCTTCCTTTACTCGCTTCCTTTCCTCGCTTCCTTTACTCGCTTCCAAGGCTGCAAGGAAAGAAAAGGAGGACGGTGGAATTGAAGGACACCCAGATAGCATGGTGACATTGATACAATGTTGAGTTTTGATCTAAACCATCATTTTGGTTGAGATTGACATTTCAATGTTTAAAGTGTGCTGGATCAGCATTGACATTTTGATGAAAGCCAACAACACACATGGGTGGAGACAGTGTCATTGAACTAACAGTGATTTGTAGTTGATGAACACAAGATCATTCAGGCGTATATCTGCAGAACACTAGTGGGTGTTTCTCGATCAGTGGGGCGTTTTCAAACCACAATGGACATTTTCAACTGCTTTACCTGATTTGCTGTAATCCACTGTGGGCTTGGTTTAGGGGTGGGCCTTCGTGATTTTAGCAAGTCTGTTGAAAAATGATTGAAAAACATTTACCTGTATTGTAGTTTGAAATTGGCCACTGATTGGTAAACGCCCATTTTGTCTTTGCATGTGCACTTTTCAGTAGTCTAATGCTTCCTCATTAGAGAGAAAACAGGTGCATCCTATACAGACCTCTTGTTTGTTGAATTACCTGACATACTTACACGACTAGCAGAGTTTCAAACAATGGTACATCTACCTTATTTCTCGGTTCCTTTGTTTTGCGTGCTTATTTGCTTTTGATTTGTGTTGTTACTCACTGTAATTAGATTACAAAGTTATTAAAGTGTTTGAATAAAGCATCTATTTTTCTACATTCTTAAAAAATGCATCTTGCTTTAGTAAAGTTTATTAGGAATTTCCTGAATAAAGTTATGTCATTTAACAGATTTCTTAAGGTGCAAGAGACATGAACATGAGCAAGAATGTTAACATAGCCCATGTCTTGTATCGGTCAGTGTTTGCATGCAGAACACATTGCTCCTTTAGTAGGAGTGAAGATGAAGATGGACAATTAAAAAAGCACCTCCTGATAATGCTGACATTGATCATACACTGAGTTGTTGTCGACAGCATAATCACCTGACCTGGGACTTGATGATATCCTGTATCTTATCACTGCTTAATCAGGTAATCATTCATATTCCTGAATCTGTATTAAATTTGAGAAAAAACTGATTTCCATTCAGTTTAGCTTGTTTCCACTGAAACACAATAACAAAAAAAAACATCTAGTGTTTATTAAGAAAGCGACTGACTTGGCTATTTTGTGATATTTAAAGAGATAAGGGTCTACATAAGGTGAATCTGCAGCTTTAAAGGGATAGTTTAGCCTGAAATTAAAATTATGTCATCATTTATTTACCCTCAAGTTGTTCCAAACCTGTATGAATGTCTTTCTTCTGCTGCACACAAAAGAAGATAGAGTGAAGGATGTTGGCAACCACACAGTTGATGTTAGCCATTGACTTTCAATGGTATTTATTTCCTACTATGGAAATCAATGGCCACCGTCAACTTTCTGGTTACCGACATTCTTTAAAATATCTTATTTTGTGTTCAAAAGGAGAAAGAAACTCATACAGGTTTGGAACAACTTGAGGGTGAGTAAATGATTACAGAATTTTCATTTCGGGTTGAACTATCTCTTTAAAGAAATTTTCATTGAAAAAAAACTAAGATCTTTTTTATTCTACAAGATAAAAGTGTTATTTGAATCCTGTAGTTTCACAGAAAATGAACTGAGAAATGTAATGGCTATAGCTCAGAGGTGTTCCTCTTCATTAGCGCTGGAGATAAATCCGACACCCCTGCTAGTGCTTTCTTTTGATATTAGAGCATTCATAGAAATAAATAAACAGAATTTTACGATACTATAATCGTAGTTAGAATATTTTGTTTTCAGTGACTTAAAAAAAAAGTGAATCATATTGTGTTTAGTTAGTATATTAACATTATTGAATGTGACTGTATGTATGACAACTGATTTGACTTGTTCTTGAGTAACATCATGCTTTCTTTTTCTGATTTCAGAGAACCCAAAGGAAAAGAGGCAGTATCTGATGCAAGACAGATTTTTATAAACCTGAACCGCTGGACCTGTAGTTATGATGACATCAGACTTCTGAAGGCAATTTTATTTTTAAAGGTTGAAATGCTTTTGTCCTATTTCTCCCCCTTTCTTTTTTAAAAAAAGTGATGTTTTAATATATTTGTTGTCATTGATTGATTGAATAAAATAAATTGACTCAACTGCTGGAAAGGTGTCATTTATATTTTAAAAGGTTTTCGACAAAATTTGAAATGGTCAGGAATTTGTTGACGCACCATTGAAGTGTGATTGAAATATTAATGTTGTTTCAACATTAATTGGTACATCAGATGGCAACATTGTTTGACATTCCTTTTCAGTCTGTCAACAAAATGTATTTAGAATCAACATCACATTGTAACATTGATCAAACCATATTACCAAAGATTATTTTTTGTTAATTTCAGTGTTAATTCAACAGCAGTGATGTAGACTCAACATCATAGTGTAACGTTGATTCAACAATATTACCATTGATTATTTTTGTTAATTTCAATATTGATTCAACAGCAGTGATGTATAATCAATCATAGTGTAACGTTGATTCAATAGCATTATTGATTTTTTGTTCAACATAGTTTCAACATTAACTGAGGGTGCAAAAGTGATGTTGATAAAATATCACTTTGTAATGTTGAATCAATACTATTACTATTGATTTTTGGTTGAATTCCCAACATTATTTCAACATTAACTGAGGGTGCAAGAGTGATATTAAAGCAACATTACTTTGTAACGTTAATTCAATGCAATTAGCGTTGACGCGTCAACACTGAGTCAACATTGTTTCAATGATTTCATGCTATCTGGGCAGTTTATTTATACATTGGAATACTTGATCAGAAATTCAAATTAACTAAATTAACAAGCCCTTTTATTGGTGGCCCCTAGCCAATGAAATGGGACTTCTATTGTACGTGATGATAGGCTTGTTTGAGATGAGCAAAATCTGTGCAGAACCGATCAGCTGTGATCACCGTGAGATGCATGCCAGTCAGAAATGTGTCGAGTGCGGTCCGCCTTGCTCTGATGTCATGCTGACGTATGTCAACAAACCGTGTCGGATTCTGCAGTGTCTCTCCACCGACGATGGGAAACGACTTGCTGACGACACAGCTTAATGCTGATTGGTTTAAACAACCGTGATGTATTGTTCTCTTTTAAAATGTTTGATTTTAAAACTCTGATATCATGTTTTATGTGTACATGGTTATGTGTGAATATTCCCAAACTCTCTGACAGTGCAATCTCTATGGGTTATGCAATGTAATTTGAATAAAAAACACATATGTCTGTATATGTCTGTGGTTTTGCAATCCATCCCCTCAGTTTATAAACTGTTCCCTCGGTTTAACAAATCGTGCCCATGGATTAAGAAACCGTACCCACGAGTTCCTACTCCCTGCTCTCAGATTTGTAAACCGTGCCTTCAGTTTTTGCAATCTGTACCCACAAATTCATAAACCGTGCCCACGCTTTCGCAATCCTTTCCCACGGGTTTGTAAACTGTACTCACGGATCTGTGGCTCCTCCCCCAGTCTGTGCCGGATGATTCAACCAGGCCTCCTGTTTAGGGATGTATTTCATTATGTTTAAACTTAATTTTTTTAAATGGATAATTTCTTGAATTTTCTAAAAAACAACATTTAGGCTACTGTATCTTTAAAGTCCCATTTTTGGGCGGAAAAAGCTCAGTATAATAAAATAAGAAAAAAGAAAGAAATATAACACAAACACAAGTTTAGGTTATATAAAAATAAAACATTCATAAATTATTTTATGATTAACATATTACTGTCTTAAGTGAACTCATAGTTATAAACGCAAATAATAATAATAATCATCATTATTATTATTACTACATTTAGGCTACATATTTAGAAGACGCTTTTATACAAAAAAGGAACAAAGTCACATGTCAGTCTTAATACAGGTTATACAGACAATAATAATACAGGGCTAAGATTATCACAAATAAGCACAAGATGCTGACGCATATCCAAGTAAGGAAAATGCAAGTGCTCGCGCCGGTCTCCATCAGTCGCGACTCGCGCGTATTTTCATTTGACGTTTTCCTAACCAGAAAAAAACAGATTGCCCTGCTCTGCCTCTGATTGGCTAGTACTCGTTGCCATCTGGGTCAGAGCCAATTAGAAGCAGGATGTGGGTGGGAAA
The DNA here is from genome assembly GCA_026230005.1 of Gila orcuttii. Lineage (NCBI taxonomy): Eukaryota > Metazoa > Chordata > Actinopteri > Cypriniformes > Leuciscidae > Gila > Gila orcuttii. The sequence goes on along the minus strand of JAPDVR010000015.1, from coordinate 844,421 downwards.
AAACTCTGCTGTCTCCTGTGTGAACGGGGAAAGGGGACAAACTCATTTAAATACTTCTGCTTGACAACTTATTATGGAGCTGGGAACAAGCCCAAATAAGCAACTACACTTTAGAAACAAGCCCCCCCAAAAAAACGCGACTACCAAGATTTGTAAGCGACTTTAAGTCGCTTATAATTAGCGGACTTGGCAACACTGGCGCCTGCTCTCGACTAGTTCAGGAGAAGCGCTTCTCTAACAAGCCTAATGTCACGAACCGCGTCCTCGAGGACATCCTGAAACACTAAAATAGCTTATTGCATTAGACTGATATTAAAAGAAATAAATGATATTATCAATCTCAGTGGAAATGTCAATTTACGGTTTTTCACAGTAAATTATACAATGACTTGTTCTTTTTCACATCCAAAAACTGTAAATGTAATGGTATTGTAAAATTACATTAAATGTATGGTTATATCTATTACAGTTATTCACAGTGTATAGTTTTATACCATAGCACCTAACCCTAGTCTTTTACCAATAAAATCACGATCCTTTTTTAGTAAAAATTATTAATTCATACTCATTCTTATAAAAAATTAAATCTTGTTAAACATGTGGTGTATAAGAAAAATAAAAAAAATATGCGTATGATTATTCTTGTATGGTTATTTATATGATTAATCCTTTCAAACATATTATTCTTGTATTGATCCATTTGCCTTTTGTCTATTGTATCTTTTAATATCATATACTCATAGTCATACTCATATATTCATGTGTTCTATTCAGTCCAGACATTTAGTTTACTTCTACACTGACAAATGTGTCTATTCGTGCTAGACATGCTATGCTGTTTGCTTTTTCCGTTTTCTGCTGAGTGTGGTATCTTGTTTAGATTCGCATGAGATGGTTATCTTACTGGAATTCAGGCACAGCTGTATTTGCACAAGGTGTAGACATGATGGAAATACGTATTTGGCCCGTTCTGCATCTTAGAGCTGGTTCAGAAAGCGGGTTTGCTCTGAAAAACGGAAAAGGACGCGGGCAGTGGAAAGGGGGGAAAGCGCAAGGTCTCGAGACGCGTCTTTTAAAAGTTGAACTTATTTCTTATAATAAGACATTTGTCAGATTTTATGACATAAACACAAACTTAGTTCATATTTATACTTATTTTTTTCATTATTATTATTTTTAAAATGGCTTTGCTGCAGTAAATTGGCTTCCACTTAACACTGCATCTGAAATAGTTTGAATGTGTTTCACTCGTGTTTAATTTTCATACTTAATACTTCTCATAATTTTTAAGTTTAATTTTTAGGATACATTTTCGTATTATAAGACTGAAATTCTTGGACAACAGTGGGTAAAACAAATTAAACAATCATATGTCCAGACCAGCTTGTTTCTGTTCGAAAATACATGAGTTGATGGATGACCGCACTGAGGAGGACAGCCGAGTGTGGGAGGGGCTACACGCCACGCCCATCACGCGCAGACTCCGCCCACAGCGCGAGTGGTGCCAGTGAGTGGGCGGGGCTGCAGTCGGAGTCCTTCACTTTCGCTGCAGGTCAGCTGTTTGTGTGTGTGTGTGTGTGTGTGTGGAGAGAGCACTGACTGCACGGTAAGCCGTTTTTTTTTGTCTAGTTACTTGTAACTTCTTGTTTTTAACTGTGCATGCCTCGCTTACAAAGCAGTCTCGCTGGAATATCAGCTCAAAGTCTGTGTTTTAAAGGGAAATGTTGCGAATCAACGCCTATTGAAACTAATGTTTTCACTCTCACGCGTAGAATCTCTTGTTTAGTGAGAGAACACCCAAAACACAACTCAAAACCATTGACAAAAAGCAGAACATTTGCAAATAAAAGCTATTTAGAGTGAGTGAATGCCTGGACTTGTCTTGTGAATCATTGATGAGAGATTTCAACAAGTCAAACAATCCTACAGGAATTTGAACTGGATCGCTGTTGGAATCTCATCAAGTCCTGAAGGATAGAGTCGAACACACAACAAAGGCTGGGTTTGTTTGTTGTTTGTTTGTTTGTAGGCCTAAAAGTCGTTCTCTGATGAACATTACAATATCTAATGGAAATTGTGCATTTGTTAAATTTAATTTTAAGAATTTATCTGGTGCAATCTTATTCTTATAATGATGTTTAGGGTCAATGCTTGTTTGACTGGTACTCTACATTATCAGATCAGAACAGTCACATTACTCTTTCACATTAAACCTTTCAGAATAAATCATTAACCTTCTACACTACATTCTTCAGTTCTTGTGTTCTGGTTCTCATTCAAATACTAAAAGTTTGCTTGCGTTAGCCTTGCCTAAATGAACTATTATTGATCCTGATTATAATAATCACTATATTATATATGCTGTGTGCTGTTTTGAATGTAGGAGCATCTACATAATATTGAATATTGAATATTAGCACGCTGTGATTGGATCGTAAGTAAATGCAACTGCTCTGATATTCAGAACAACAACACGACTGTGTGAGTGTTATATTACTTTTATACAACAGTTTAATGGAGTTAATATTAAGAAACTGACATTTTAGAAACAATGGGTCTCATTCATTAATAATTGCGTGTATTTGTACGCACAGGAGAAGTTATCCGCTTAATTCGTTCGCACATGAATTTGTTCTTCACCTAGTTCTGATGTTATATTAGTGAATGAGCGGACACGTGTACAAGTCATTTGCATAAAACACGGTGAAACATCTCCATATAAGGCTTTCCGCTCACGCTCTCCTGAAGCCTGACGTCACGCTCGTCAAACTCGCAGTTTTTAGACGCGCTTTCGGCCGATCCTCGAGTAAAGACAAGTGTGCCGTTCTCCAGTTCTCACAGTAAACATCTGTACACAGACCCACATTACAGAGCTCTCATTAGCAGCTGTACACACGCGTTAATCTGCGTTATTCAGAGAAACCTTGCAGCTGAAGCTATAACAAGCTTTTCTTACTCTTTAAAAGGGATAGTTCACCCAAAAATGAAAATTCTGTCAGTAATTACTCTTCCTCATGTTGTTCAACCCCGTAAGACCTTCGTTCATCCTAGTTCACACTACATGATTTTAAGCCCGATTTAAGCCCGATTTGCAAATCGTTGAGCTCGCCGACAGATCAGGGTGTTATCGCGTGCAAATCGCGGGGGATTAGCGGGCGATGAACGCTCGCCAATCTGTTAGTATGAAAGAGCCAACAACGCATCAAAGACGCTCGCAGACGCCTCGCAGACGCGTCGCCAAGCCTAGAAAAATATCTAGCATGCTAGATATCCAGAGCTGTCGCACGACTCAATCTCACTGATGTCATGAGCAACAGCCAATCAGAGCAAGTAAATAAATTAGGGCTGCAACAACTAATCGATATAATCGATAATAATCGATTATGAAAATCGTTGTCAACGAATGTCATTATCGATTAGTTGCTCTGCTTACGTCACAGGGAGCATTTACTGGTGATTGGTTGAAAAAGGCCTATCATGATGCGGCACACACGCACACACACGCAAGGTCTCTCTCCCTGTGCCGCTCTGTCGTGCGCGCGCTACACAGTTTGGACTTTGGAGCACTCTCTTCTGTCTCGCATGCGCTCTCTTGCTTGCACGCTCTAGATTCCGGGAGTTTGAACTAATTTGCGGGCATCAGGGAGCCGCTATCAATATGCGGGAGACTCCCGGAACTTCCGGGAGACTTGGGATGTCTGTATTTTGTCTCGGGCATCAGGTTGTGCAATCATTTCGCTCGCAACATAAGTGATGGATTAAAATAGCGCTACGCAGAAATAGGCTAAATTAAAACGGTGTTTAGAAAGTGAAGCACTAAATATAAAGGCAGTTATTAACAGCAGCAGTAAAAGATTGTTTTTTAGTCACTGTAGTCAGTGGTTTTCAGCGAATGCTTGTGCACTAATGCATCATTTTCTTGTCCTTTTAATCAAGCCTGTTTGCTGCGTCTCCATTCCGTTCTCTTTTTATAGCATTTGTCTTCTATTAAGTTTTAATTGTTTTACAAACGCGATCTACTGCGGCTCTACTACATTCACACGCTTTTTTTCAGTCTTTCTATATTTATTTTAGCAATTTATCCTTATAATTAATTTAATCTTAAATAAAAATTAAATGAATTATGTACTTTACATGTTTTTGGTTTCTATCTTCACATCTGAACATGTCTGTGTAAATTAGTTTTTAACAAAAATTATGTTAAAACAATGTTGTATATAATTTAGATTTTTTTGTTTTTCATGGTTGTCAACTTGCCATCAGCAATTATCATTAAAAACAATGCAAATATTGATATTAGTAAAACTCAATGTGTGGCTTTTGTACACTTTTACACATAAATACCATGATTAAGGGTTTTATTTAGTTGTAATAAACAAAAAATCAAATTGAAATTTTATCCGATTAATCGAAAAAATAATCGTCCGATTAATCGATTATGAAAATAATCGTTAGTTGCAGCCCTAAAATAAATACACGGTAAATACGTAGGGTAAATACGCGGGTAAATACGCAATTTTTGCCGTCAGCCAAACATAAACATGCAGCTACATCTCCGATATAAACATGCTGTACTCACCTCCAACTCTCTCTGTAGCACAGACCTGCTGTTCGCGTATGCACATCCACTCTTTCGCCCATACTCTCTTATTTTTTCTTTTTTTGCGTTTTTTCTCAGAGCAAATCATCGCGCAAACAGTTTGCAGCACTAGTTTCTGTCTGACGTCCATATTCGCGTGTTGTATTCTTCTTCGCTGTGTATTGGCGCGCATGCTGTTTCGCGTAAAGATAGACATTAGACAGATAGATTTGTAGACAAGATAGAATCGTTGGATGACAGAGTTGTTAACTCGTGTAGTGCGTTACCTCCTGTTGCGGATCAATCACGTTGTGTCGTGTGGTGTGAACAGCTCAACAACTTGAACACTCCTGATTTCTCAGAGAGCAAGTCATGTAGTGTGAACCGCACAGTTCAGCCCGACGTTTTAAAATCATGTAGTGTGAACTAGGCTTTAGGAACACGAATTAAGATATTTTTTATTAAATCTGAGAGCTGGATCACTCCTCCATAGGCTTCTAAGGGATTGACACTTGTTCCCCGAAAAGTTATTACAGTGGAAACATAAAAACATCGTCATTTTGTTCATACAGGATATCGTTCAAACTGCAAAGTGTTTACTTATATTTGTGTACACTCGCAATAAAACACAACATTGTGCTTCTGTCACACTCAAAACTCTTGTCAAACTGTAACCTACAACTGTATATTCTATCTAGCTGCTAACGTTAGCTATATCTGCTAACGTTATGCTGTCTGCCTATCTCTCTCTATACTTGACTATCTATATATCTAGTCTGTCTCTATATCTAGTCTATATATATATCTCGTCTATCTATCTCTCTATATCTATGTATTTATCTATAATCTGCGCTATTTGAATACTCTCGTCGCTCTCAACAAGGCGGGCAGCGGCTTTGGTAAATTCTCTCCCCAAGGTGACGTAATGCAATGCATTGTGGGGGAAAGGAGAATCGTTGCAAACCGCTGTAAGATAGTACCTACTTTTTTCGTTTTGTGATACCCAACAACATAAAATACAATGGATAACAGTTTAAATGTTTATTACCAACAAGCAAATTGCACAAATTCGTTGAAAAATTAAACCTGCAACATGGCCTTTAAGATTGAGCCACTGTAGTCACTTGGACTATTTTAACGATGTCTTTAAAGGGTCATGAAACCCTAAACCAAATTTTCTGAGATTTTAACAGAGGTATGTGTGTTGAACACCATTGAAGACAATGTTAGCATCTGTTAGATTTAATAGTAGGGTGAAAATGGTTAAAGGGTAAGTTCGGCGTTTTACAAGTAAAGCCCTGTTTTAAAATCGTTTCTGATGAAATCGAACGGTTAAGATTAAAATTTGGACACATGCTGCTGTCCCGAGAATTTTAGGTTTTTGTGTTAGCACCCCCCCCACCTATACAATGGTTTCATAGGGGCACTGGAACAATCATTCATATAAACGCATTAAACTTTAGTTTACAAAGACGTGAAACTCACCGAGTGGTCTGGGGTGTTCACTGAATTGCAAAAATCGCTGCAGAAGATGCTTTCCAACAGGTTTTATCGTAGTTTTTGGAAGAATGTCCGGTTGTGAGGCGTTGGAAAAATAGGTCCACAGTTTTACAACGAATAGTAAAACACCTGTTGGAAAGCATCTTTTGCAGCGATTTTTGTGTGAGCATATCAGTGAACACCCCAGACCACTCGGTGAGTTTCACGTCTTTGTAAACTAAAGTTTAATGCGTTTATATGAATGATTGTTCCAGTGCCCCTATGACACCATTGTATAGGTGGGGGGGTGCTAACACAAAAACCTAAAATTCTCGGGACAGCAGCATGTGTCCAAATTTTAATCTTAACCGTTCGATTTCATCAGAAACGATCTTAAAACAGAGCTTTACTTGTAAAACGCAGAACTTACCCTTTAAATTTTAGTTTTTTTTCCGCTATTTTCATCTTCCAGGTTTAAAATCTTCATCGCAGGCTGTGACGTAGCAGAGCACTGTATAGTGCGTTGATGACTCATCGGTCTCTCATAATTATTAATGAGACTGAGTTTTTATATCCTATGAGAAGACACTGTCTCTTAATTATTCATGACACCACGTGGATCTTTCCAATGACAGACATGTCAAACTGTGATATCGCGTAGTAATGGAGAGAGACAATCATGGGAAGCAAGTGTTTGTTTTCGTGGTGCAGAAGTTCAAGTGCGTTGAATATGTTTCCCCACGGACACATCTAAACTATATGTGAACAACAAACATTTTACCCGAGAGAGCTTCGAGAACTGGAGATCGGTGAACTTCGTCCTTGTTGACGACCAATGCTAAGTTACGTCTTGCGAGTAATGCGGTACCAAGTCCCGAGGACTTTTCTATCCCTTCAGATGTGTGTGTGTGTGTCTAAAATGTAACCCTGGTCATTTTACTTGCCTTTTGTTAAATAAGCGCTCGTTATTAAAATTTGAAATATTTTGATAATACTTCAATTGTATGTTTAATTCGTGTAATTAAATGTCATTGGGGTTCAGGGGACGCGTAGATCTAGGCTATGCACGGAACGTTTTTTTAAGCGGAAAATTAATTATTTTCAAATATATGCATTTATAGTGTGTATATAAACAAATATATATTTTATAATGACATTATAATTAGACATGTACATTAATATGTTTTAAATAGAATTACGATTACTGTAGGCTAATATAGCAGGGCATTCAGTTATTTTTGAAAGGACAATAATAAAGTGTCAGTGTATTTCATTAGACTTTAACTTTGCCAGCTATAAAAAAAATCTAGCATTTCCTCACGTTTTACCGCTGATTTTTAGTGACAGTCGATATGCATGAGCCACTGGCTGATGACAGCCCAATCCCCCGCCCCCCCCCCGCCGTGACACACCACACACACTCCCTCCCTTCTTCACCCACTCCCTTCCTTCTTCTCACAGACATCCACGCCCATTTAAATTGCATTTTTCAAAAAGATTGTGAGCTAGACTTGAGCTGAAAGAGGGGGGTTTCATGACCCTTTAATAAATTTTCAGGCCTTGCAAGTTTCAATCCCTTAGAAGCCTATGGAGGAGTAGGGAGTTTTGAGAAAACGTTGACTTAGCCTGAAAATTTGAACAAGCATAACTTACAGGTCCAACCCCCTTGCTCTCTGCTGCACTACAGCCCTCCCTCCTCAGCTCCTCCCCCACAGCTCCTCCCTCCACAGCTCCTCCCCCCACAGCTCCTCCCCCCACAGCTCCTCCCCCACAGCTCCTCCCCCACAGCTCCTCCCTCACAGCTCCTCCCCCCACAGCTCCTCCCCCACAGCTCCTCCCCCACAGCTCCTCCCTCCACAGCTCCTCCCCCACAGCTCCTCCCTCACAGCTCCTCCCCCCACAGCTCCTCCCCCCACAGCTCCTCCCCCACAGCTCCTCCCTCCACAGCTCCTCCCCCACAGCTCCTCCCTCCACAGCTCCTCCCTCCACAGCTCCTCCCTCCACAGCTCCTCCCTCCACAGCTCCTCCCCCACAGCTCCTCCCTCCACAGCTCCTCCCTCCACAGCTCCTCCCCCAAAGCTCCTCCCTCCACAGCTCCTCCCCCACAGCTCCTCCCTCCACAGCTCCTCCCTCCACAGCTCCTCCCCCACAGCTCCTCCCTCCACAGCTCCTCCCTCCACAGCTCCTCCCCCACAGCAGAGCCTGCCGTGAACGCGCAGGCTAGTAAGCAGGGCCACCGATGACAGCGGATAAACAGTTATGGCTAGGGATGGCGAAAACTAAAATTTTTCTTGACCGACCACCGAGCCTCATTAGCCGGTTGAAACCGGTTAACCGATTAGTTTAAAATATTCTACGCTATTTGAAATAACAGCCATTTCGAGCCGCCCCTGCAATTTCGCAACTCTGTCGCATCTCTCTGCTGCTCTGCCTCCCGCTCACACACACACTGCCCCCCGCTCACACACACACTGCCCCGCCGCCGCCCTTCCACTCACCTCACTTTCTTTAAATCTCCTACAGCGCGAAACATGAGTCCCGCAAACGCGGCGCCGAGGAACTTGTATGTAATCGGAGGACTAATGGCTCCTTAGTTTCAAAATGGTTTGGGTACAAGGTGATCGCGTTGAAAATAAAGGCGTTAGTCTAGCGTTAGAAGCTCATTTGAAACACTGCCGCGGCTCATTTAAGAAAATGACAGCTCCGAAGAGACGCCGCTTTAGTTTGAGGTAGTGCTAACAATAATAAAGAAAGATGATGATCATCATCACCTTATCTGTTACCACTGAAATGTAGATGTAATGTATTTCCAAATCTAAGCCCATCTTATGCGGAATGTTGCCTAATAGACTGCAACACGATAAAACCAATGGATAAAACAGGCACCTTCAGAATGCGTAAAAGACGCACCGGCCAAGGCAGGTCTAACTCACTGTGTGCCTTCTAATAACGGACAGAACAAGTTGCAGTTTCAGGTGATACATTATAGATGATGTAGGCCTACTGTATTTAAGCACTGTATCACACAAGTTACATCTGTGTCATTCTTTTTGGTGAAATGGTCCCACACACTACTTTTCTTTGCACGCTTCATCCTGTCGTCTGCCCTGGCTCGAACCTCGAGTGTTTTAGCCTGTAGCCTTTACTTTTCGCAAACCTTCTGAGCGTGCGAACCCAAACGCTGTGACCTCGCGCCAAACGTTTTTATTGGTTTATTAAGTACAAACAGGTGAGTTATGAAAAATTGTGTGTGAGGGATTTGTTCACTTCACACAAAAATATCTTGGAGTGAGATGGCTAACTGCAGTAGCGTTTAGTCCACTGTCTATACTAGCCTAATTTAGAGATCACTTTTTTTTTTTTAACCGACTACCGACAACTTTGATCGGTTAACGTTGATACAGTCAACCATCGGTCAAACGGTCATCGGTTAACATCTTTAGTTATGGCACATTCACTAATAGGGATGAAACATCAACAATATGTTTTACATTGACTATGGCCTGCCCATACTTTGACTACAAACTTGGTCCTCAAATCATTATGTATTTTGCAATACATGTAACTTTATAACGTTGCACTCTTTCTATAAGTTATAAATAGCTAGTAAGATAACGTTAATATAACGGTAACTAACGTTATAGTATGTAAGTAATTATTCTAGCGATATGTAATGCTAGATAAGGTTTGCTAGTACATTATTTCAGCAACATGACAAGCCAGTGAATTAGCAGGTTTCAATTGTTGCTTAGCACAGTGCGTGACATTTTATCTACATGTTATGCTGCTAGAGTTTTGACACCGAGTCAATGGGCTCTGTCTAATTCTTTCTTTTTCGCTTGTTTATCGTCATCGGTCTTTTTCCTTTTACCTCTTTGTTTTATGAGCAGGAGCCACTCGAGAAATTGGCAGTTTAGGTTGTTTCTCCGCCATTAGCACAGCTGCAGCACACCTGCAATCTTGAGTTTGAACGACGGTACGCGCTCGCACTGTGCAAGAGAGGGGTGATCAGCGCGTACACGAGCGTGATTGACACTGCGAAGACATTCCTCCTGGCTCTGATTGGTTGTTTCTGACCGGGAGCGGTGTATTTCTGCAAATGGCAATAGGACCACTGGGAGGAGCCAGAGGAGCTTGATTTTTTCACAGATGATCTGTCTCATATTCTACTGTCAGGACATAATGACAGTTTTAACAAATAAGTAAAAAATATTTTTTTTACAAAAGTTACCTACAGCAGCTTTAATTTGTGTTCCGAAGATGAACAAAGGTCTTACGGGGTTGAACAACATGAGGGAGAGTAATTACTTACATTTTTGGGTGAACTATCCCTTTAACTGTGATATAGGCCTATGATGGAATGTATTTAAGATGAAAGTAAATTGTATTATTATTTTATTATATTATTTTATATATGGATTATAATACAATTATTGCAACATCAATAATGGTAGTCGTGATAGGATAAATATAACTTCTTAACACGATTATAAGGCCGTACAGAGTATGTGCTTTTTGCGCGCGTGTGGTTTCAGTTGTTCCTATATTTTTTCGTAAATTTAGAATTAATTTTATTACGAAATTTGTGGTGAATCATGATTTGTTCTTAAAGGGTAACTAAACCCTTGGTCAGAGCCTGACTCCACCGACTGGCAATGTTTGAAAAATGCTGGAACAGTGGGCGGAGCCCAGCGGAGGGGGGCGTGCACCTGAGACGTATCGCGAGGGCGTGGTCAGCTGGTACTCTGACCTCAGAGGGTACCACAACTTCCAATAGGAAAACTCAACTGCAGTAGCCACCGTTCAACCTGAAGAGGGCAGCACTCAGACGTTTTTACACCATATATTGTAGAATTAAAACACTTTAAACCCAAATGTCAAAAAATATACTCGAATCAATGAACAGCATTTATGAAGCCCCATTCTTACAGATCATTAACAAAAAAAAGTTGTTTTAGTGTTAAGTTACCCTTTAATATCCGTACGCACATTTCACGCACAGATTTGTGTGTATGCATGCTTAGTGAATGAGACTCATTATTGCCAGTTAACCTGTTAATTTGTATGTTTTTGTTCTGCCAATGAAATTAGTGTGACGTGTGTCTGAGAAACACAGCAGTGGTGCTTCATTCTTAATTGAAACCATGTTGAACGAATTGGTTGAGTGAATTACTCAATGACTCGCTTATAAAGATCCTGAATAAATCACTGCATTTGAATGAATCAGCTGAATAAATTATTCAATTACTCACTCATAATTCATTTGTTTCTGAACTAAATGGTTGAATGAATGATCCAGTTCCCACCGCACTGACAGACCAACCCGATCTCACGGCAATTCGTACAAATTTTTACGATGTGGCTAATTCGTTTGAATTCATACGACCTCACTCGTTCCAATTTTGTATGATTTTTGATAAATCGTACATATTTTACGAGTTGTCCAATTTGTATGAATTTGTACGAATGACCAACCCCTGACCCCGCCCCTAAACCTAACCGTCACTGGGGTTTAGACAAATCGTACAAATTCGTACCAATCAGCCACATTTTACTCACTCGTACGAATTGGTCGTGAGATAGCGTTGGACAGACAGCAACAGGCACTTCGTGGTGTTTTGTCGAATATCTCTGTGGGAACTTGTTTTCACCGATTGAATTTTGTGACTGTCAGCTTTGGCCTATAAAGACACCATCTGCCATGACAATTTAACCTGCAGAAAGAATCATTAAAGTCTCCCTGTGGTGAAAATTATATTGGCCATTATATTGGTTTACTGATGGTAGCTTTTGGAGCAATCAGTTATAAGGGAAAATCAACAGCAATAGACGGCTTGTGTGATTGTAAACGGCGATGATGTATTCCGTGGGCAGAAACTGACAGTTCTGCAGAATAACTTTGATATTGATTTGACAAGTTACCGACTAGAAGGAATCAGTAGTCATGCAACTCATATTTTGAGCGTAGTTTAAAGGGGTCTTGAAATGGATTTTTACAATTATTTTAATATGTTCCTTGAGGTTCACTTATAATGTTAATAAATTTTTTTGCACAAAAAAAGCCCAAATATATGTGTAAAAACAATCTTTCTGACGCTATATCTAAAATGATGTGTTTTTTCGAATCTCTCTGTGGCTTAGCTCCAGATTATTTCTCTGATTTAATTAGTTTACATCAACCTTTGAGATCTCCTCGCTCCAGTGATCAGCTGTGTCTGACGGTTCCTTGATCGCGCTTGAAATGTAGAGGTGATAGAGCTTTTTCTGTAGCAGATCCTATAGTATTTGTTTATTTTTGTTATTCATGTAAAGCACTTTGGTACCCATTGTGGTTTTTGAAAGTGCACTAGAAATAAAGTTGAGTTGATATACATATTTTTTAATAAATCCTTATCCTGTAATAATGAAAGGAAAGTGTGGGAACCCAACAGCAAGCACTATAAATGCACTCTATACTTAAATTTAACAGCTGACAGATATTCAACCTAATTAATTTGAGACAGTCTAGTACAGGGGTGTCAAACTCAGTTCCTGGAGGGCCACTGTCCTGCAGAGTTTATCTCCAACCAGCTCCAAAAACACCTGCCTGGAAGTTTCTAGTAATCCTGAAGACCTTGATTAGCTGGATCAGGTGTTTAATTAGGGTTGAAGCTAAACACTGCAGGGTTGTGGCCCTCCAGGAACTGAGTTTGACACCCCTAGAAAGATGGACAAAACCAGTGAAATATCAACTGAGTTCTTGTCATATTTTATTACATTTTCTAAACTATAGCGAATAATAATGTGAAAAATGTTGAAGGTGTCTGAATAAATGTTGACCCTGGACCACAAAACCAGTCACATGGGTAAATTTTTTTAAATTGATATTTATACATAATCCGAAAGCTGAATAAATAAGCTTTCAATTGATGTATGGTTTGTTATGATAGGACAATATTTGGCCGAGATACAACAATGAAAATGAAAATCTGGAACCTAAAGTGTAAAAAAAATCGAAACATCGCCTTTAAAGTCGTCCATTTATGTTCGTGATTATGCTGCATTCACTCACAAAAATAAATGTTTTATATATTTACGGTAGGAAATTTACAACATATCTTCATGGAACATGATCTTTACTTAAAATCCTAATGATTTTTGGCATAAAAGAAAAATCTATAATTTTGACCCATGCAACGTATTGTTGGCTATTGTCACATATATATCCGTGCGACATGTGACTGGTTTTGTGGTCCAGGGTCACATATATATATATATATACATGTTTTTTAACTGTATCCCCTTGTGTGTGTTTAACAGTGTTCTCTGCCTTTGCTCCTCAAGCTGCCGATGAGCATCCGTGATCTGTGATCTCCGTCAGTATGTGGTGTTCCTCGTCGTCTACGAGGCTCGGGTCTCTTCGCAGGAGCATCGGCGTCACACACACACGTGCAGCGCTGAAACAAGCCCTCGTCCGTCAGCACAGGTCCAGCAGCACGGCAGTGAAGAAGAGCACCGAGTCCTACAGTTATGTGATCGTCGGAGCCGGGTCCGCCGGCTGTGTTCTGGCCAACCGTCTGTCGGAGAGCCCGTCGGAGTCAGTGCTGCTTCTGGAAGCCGGACCCAAAGACAAGCGTCTGGGAAGCACTCGCCTGTCCTGGAAGATCCACATGCCCGCCGCTCTGACCTATAACCTCTGCGACGACAGGTACAACTGGTTTTACCACACGCTACCTCAGGCACACATGGAGGACCGGGTGATGTACTGGCCCCGGGGTCGGGTTTGGGGTGGGTCGTCCTCGCTCAATGCCATGGTGTACATCCGGGGCCACGCCGAGGACTATAACCGCTGGCAGAGCGAGGGAGCCGAGGGCTGGGACTACGACCACTGTCTGCCGTACTTCCGTAAGGCTCAGACTCACGAGCTCGGGCCGGACCGGTACCGGGGGGGAGACGGCCCGCTGCATGTGTCCCGAGGGAAGACGGATCACCCTCTACACCACGCGTTCATCTCTGCGGGCCAGCAGGCCGGATACCCCTTCACCGAGGACATGAACGGGTTCCAGCAGGAGGGAGTGGGCTGGATGGACATGACCGTACACAGAGGTAAACGTTACGACCGTGGGAATTAGTTCAGCCAAAAATGTACAAAAAAAGTCATTTACTCACCCTCACGTCGTTCCAAACCTATAAGACTTTCGTTCATCTTCAAAACAGTTTTAATGAAATCTGAGCGATTTCTGTCCCTCCATTGAAAGTTTGTTCAAAACGTTCATTAAGACATCATAAAATAAATCCAAATGAATCGAGCTGTTTAATCCAAGTCTTCTAAACAGACACGATTGCTTTATATTAGGGATGTACCGATAATTCTGTATATTTGAGAGCCGATACCGATATATTGGCCCGATAGATCTAAATCCAAATTTTTAAATAAGGAGTGGGCTGGATGGACATGGGGAATTAGTTCACCCAAAAATGTAAAAGAAAATGTAATTTACTCACCCTCACGTCCTTCCAAACCTTCCAAAACCCAAAGACTTTCGTTCATCATCAAAACACTTTTAATGAAATCTGAGCGATTTCTGTCCATCCATTGAGAGTTTGTTCAAAATGTTCATAAAGTAAATAAATCCAAATGAATCGAGCTGTTTAATCCAAGTCTTCTAAACAGACACGATTGCTTTATATTAGGGATGCACCGATATGAACATTTTCGCCGATACCGATAATTCTTTATATTTGAGAACCGATATATTGGCCGATAAATCTAAATCCAAATTTGTGTCATTTTTGAGAGTCCGATTACAAAAAAGCCACGTCCCAAGAACACAATTATGATGTTCTCATTGTAGTTTTATGTAGCCGATATGACAAACTTACACTGCACATGTTGCACTGAACAGTATTCTCCTTTTCTGAAGTGATTCCAATCATATTTCAAGCAACTCAAACCCATCATGTAGAACAGTGCGCATCTGAAGCGCCTCAGCTGAAGGAAATAATACATTATTTATCGGCTTTAATATATCAGCCAAAATTCTCTTATCGGGCCGATAACGATAACATTAAAAATGGATATAAATCGTCCGATACCGATACGATGGCCAATATATCGAGCATCCGTACTTTATATAATTTAGTTTGGGGTTTTATTCACATATAAACACTGATCACATCACCTGCATATAGTAGAGCACTCGAATATGGTAAATTGAAGCTCGATTTTTAAGCATCTGCCAGGAGAAGAACGAAAGTCTGGTCACTTATAGGGATAAGAGCAAAGCAAATTGCAAACAAGAGGCAAATACAACACAACAAAGAGGCAAATTAAATAAAAAAATTTCAGGTATTGTAGGTTTATTTAACTTTTGATAAGAAATACTACAAATTGAATAGTCAGATGTAAAAATAATACACTGCATAGTCTTCACTGTATGAATTTATTATAAATTGATTCTTATTAAAAATAGTCTTTCAGTCAGGAGCAGTGAGTGGTCTTTTATTGTTCATTCACATTAATGACAGGTTTATTAGGCTGCTGTCACTTTAAAACTTAATGCACGGATCCAATATACTGATACATCCGGTTTTCATCCAGCGGTTTACGTGCACTTTAGACCTAACAGACCGTGTTTACATGAATACTCCACATGATCGTGTGTATATTTGACCATTCAGCTGCAATGAGCCGTGAAAGAGAACTGATTTCTTGATTGCTGTGCGGATCGGGTGTCTGTCAGTCAGCGCACGAGTCAATCGTTGAATTCGTTTTTCATGGCTTATTGTGCTTAATAACTGTTTTTATCTTTAACTATCTTTAACTGTTTTAATCTTTATTTTTAACTGTTTTTAACATCATAGACATCCTGTTTTTAGTATTCTCATTCAGGAATGTTTCTTTATCAGTCAAAAGTGTCAATAACTGTAATACTGTGCTACGTGGAAATGACGATAGACACTTTATTTCATTGTTGCCACAATACATATCATCATTCCGCGCAGAACTAGTCCCTTAGCAGAGCATTAGCACACCGTTCCCTGACACATGATCTGAGGAATAATCATGTCTGTAGCAGTTTAACCCCTTTAATGGATGAATGATTCACCAAACATTATTACATGTTCGGGTCTTTAGAGACCCTGATCTATATCTAACACGAACAGATCTCTAACTGCCGCAATAGTATAAAACTCTCCTGATATTTTAATAACAATTACAAAAGAACAAAGCAAAAAATATTTCGTTACTGTTTGGAACTTGAATATCACGTCATCATAATGTATCAGACATCGCAACCTTGACTGCCAGAATGAATTATTGTTGCGCAGAAAAAATATACTCGCACTATTACATTCCTCGGGTCACTACACTTTCTGTGTACTCTTTTTACCAAAAAATTTATTACAAAACAGACATTATTTTATATATATATTTTTTTATTGTTATATTGTTTATTGTGAATAAATTGAGCAATACTAAGAAGGTTAATGTTTAACTGTAAACTTGAATGAGGATGAGGGTAGTGAATGACCTGGGTCAATAAAGACCTGAGCTGTGAGTTTAAGGGTTAGTACTTGAGTATAGCGCTAATCCTGTGCTGGAGTCTGATGAAGCTCCTCTGTGTCCTGGCACAGGGAAGCGATGGAGCACAGCTAGCGCTTATCTTCGGCCCGCGCTGGCCAGACCCAACCTGAGCACAGAAGTGCACTGTATGGTGACCCGAGTCCTGTTCGACGGGACCCGCGCGCGAGGGGTCGAGTACCAGCAGAACGGACACACCAAACAGGTAAAAACATGTCAAATGATCTTCACACTGCACTAATGTTTAGGACATACTTTGTTCCTGGCTGGCTTCAGTCTGTGTGTCGCTTAGTAGAGCTGGGTAAAAAATATACATTTCTTGATAAAAAAATAAATAAAAAATTATCGATTCTCATTTTACGAACCCATATCGATTCTTAAGTCCCAAGAATCGATCTTATAGTCTGTGCTGTTTTCAGTTAATCAATGAACAAAACTTTGTAGTGTTGCCTCCCATTCAATAAATCCCAATTATCTTTGTGCTTTGTTACTTCTGATATAAAACAAACACTCAGCTTTCAAATTCTGCCACTGAATCAGTCAATAAATGTGTTTAATGTGTGTGACAGATGAACCGATCATCTCTTCCTGTTTACTGCTAGTTACAGCAGCAAATAAACATCATGAACATCAGAAGGAATGTTTAAAGATACAGAACAACTGAAATCAATCATGTCTCATGTAATCCATCAATCAGTGTTTCGACCGCAGAAACACCTCAATATGAGAAAAATAATGTCACGTAACGTCACATTTACCTCATTCAGTCACTATAAACTCAATAGTCCGCTAAAAAGGATAACTCTAGAGACGAGCGTACTGATACATATATATGCACTATATTACATATTCATAATTTTTTTACTGAACCTGTTAGTGATGTTTTCATTATGTAATGTATTTTTGTCTAAATCTCACTTATTACAGTTTATTAAAGGTTTATATCTGACCAACAATCTAGAGTAGAAAAATTCTGATATTAAAAAGTTGATATAAAAACTGCCTTATGTGCATTTTAATGTTTGTACCACTCAGTTTTAGCACACGTTATTTAGCGCACTTTAGTTGCATATGTGAGTGATTTACACGTATTGTAGAAGGTGGATATGGATGGGTTTGTTTTTAAGTAGTAAAGTCTTGTTTGTAGTGTTGAACTGTATCACTTGTTACGTTTAAAATAAAGTTGAGTTAGTAATTTCTTCTCTATTGTGTCGTATGTCGAGTGAAACGCTTCTTGAACAAGAACAAATGTGGGCGGGGCTTGATTGTGTCTGTGGGGAATTGATTGGATGGTTGTGGTTTGCTATTGGCTGATCTCATGTGAGTGACAGGTTGCCACGCCCACATCATCAGAGAAGAGAAGAGATGCTGCAAGATTATTAAAACAAATAATGATGGTGCACCCATAATCCCATCATTTACGATAAACATAGCAATATTCCAATTTGATTTCATGGTGAATTTAAACTTGTTTAAATACTCCAAACAGGTGTTTTCTCCGCTGCCCAGTCTGGCCATGACTTAACAGACTTGCTTTTGCTGTTTCACTCCTTCAAGCCTTCAGAAAGCCCTCAAACGAGACTGTGGGATAGTGTCAGGCAACTGTAATGAAGGACCCTCAGTAGACGGCAGTGCTGGACCAAGTACACTTATCAAACACTTGAGTAAAAGTACAGACACCCTATTAAAATATTACTCCAACCAATATCACTTGAGTAAAAGTACAAAATTGATTGATTTTTAATTAACTTTTATTATCAGCAGTTATAAGAACGATGAGTGCAGATGTCTGCAAATAAGCAAACCTTTTATTCTTAACCAAAACTTGTTGTATATTATACTTATTATATCATTTTACAGTAGATTTAGTTCACAAATAACTGATCTAATTATGATTTTCATTTACTATAATCAATGCTAATATTTGGCATTGATAACTAACTTTTCACCCCTTTAAGATCCGGCAATATCCCGGTTGGTTTTGACCGGATCATTGAATCAGTGAGTCGCTGACTCCAGAGCTGCTATCAGATCAATCCGATTCATCAATTAATCTTTCAGTGCTATTTGTGAACCAATTCAACAGGTTCATTGGACAGAATCGACTCATTCGTGAATCAGAAACCGCTGTCGCGTCTCGGCCTGGGTATCGGGTGACGATTTCCTCAGTTCAAAATAACAAGGAGCAATACGTTTCAATTAAATGTAGTGGAGTAAAAAGTATGATATTATGCTTTGAAATGTAGTGATGTAAAAGTTTCCCAAAAGAAAATCACTCAGATAAAGTATAGATATTTTAAAAATGTACAGTAACTGTGTTGTTACTGTCCACCGCTGGTCTTCTGGCTGTGAACGCTTCATTGTCCTGGATCATTCAGTTCACTTTCAGCAGCTGAAGAATCAGAATCATCTCGTGACTGAGAGAAAGCTTCAGCAGGCCGGCTGTTTAATCTGTGATCGGATTAATCTGATCAACCTATATAATAGGTCACAGGTGCGGTTTTGGGTCTTTTCCCCATCCGCTCTGGAAATAACAGACTGCTGATAAGAGATTGTGTTGACGTCTGTTCCTCTTCCTGTGGCTTATCTTCAGTCATCACTCTTTCACTCTCACTCATTTCTTCTGATGTTATATATGAAGAAGTTTGTTGAGGCGTGAGCGGCAACCTTCCTCTCTCTCTTGAGTCCAACACTGAAGTGACTTAAACTGCAGTTCATCGACTGGCCACTAGAGGCTGCAGAAGAGAGTCAATCCCATTAACCCCCATGTTAAAATGCCAAACTTTACAGAACAAAAACATGTTTACAGTCTGGTGCAAAAAGTGGTTTTGGTCTTTATATCTAATTTGGCTCTTCATGACATCTGTGAGGGGGGTGACATTTTTTCATAACTCATCCGTTTAAATTATATTAAGCCTTAAAGTTCTGCATAATTAAGGGCGTGGCCACTTGAGTGAGAGGTGGATTGCCGCAGATGTCACTCCTAGCCATTTGTCTTCTAGCGTTAGCGTCACCTCAGCTAATCTGCCTCGCTGCACATTTTCGTTTATCCGGGAGTTGCCAAGATGGCGACGGCTGGCTCCGCCCACTTTGGGCTTCAGTAATGCTCTTCAGAAACACTACGGGTGACGTCACCGACACTACTTCTATGTTTTTCACAGTCTATGGTTGAGGCGTGAGCGTCTCTCTTGTTTGCTTCAGGTGTTTGCTGATAAGGAGGTCATTCTCAGCGGCGGAGCCATAAACTCTCCACAGCTCCTCCTGCTGTCTGGAGTGGGAAACGCAGATGAGCTTCGCAAACACGATATCCCGGTGACACAGCATCTCCCAGGTGAACTCATTTCCTCCTTTCTGTCCTCCAAGATCTCCCCTCTCCAAAGATCACTCTTTATGCTCCAAATGTGAGTCCATGCTGGCTTTGGCGGGAGTTTCTGGCCATGACCTCTACTGATGTTGGGATCTCAGGTGAGTTCATGGTCTTGTGGTGTGTGTCCAGGTGTGGGCTGTAATCTTCAGGACCACCTGGAGCTGTACGTGCAGCATCGCTGTACTCAACCCATCACTCTCTACAAAGCCCAGAAGCCCCTCCACATGCTGAAGATCGGCCTGGAGTGGCTGCTCAACTTCACAGGTATATCTGAATGTCCCATATTTGTGTTTCATATCAAGTGTTGGGGAAAGTTACTTTGAAAAGTTATGCATTACAATATTGGGTTACTCCCTTAAAAAGTAACTAATTGCGTTTAGTTACTTTTATAGAAAAGTAATGCATTGTTACTTTTGCATTACTTTTTTCCCGACTGGGCTGGGATTGTTTTTTTATAACGAAAAAGTTATATTTTGGGCAAATATAAAGAACCTTTCTCACCAAAAGTGAAATAAGTCTTCTCAGGCTGAAGGAAATGCAGATTCACTCCTGTACATTAGAGGGCACCGCTCAAACCTTTCAGCTGTGCTGCCATGCTGGATTAAAGAACAATAGGATACAGGAGAAAGAAGTTTAACACTTACTTTACCAAAAAAAAAAAAAAATCTATAGTTATTTTTGCTTATTGTTTAACTGAAACATCAAAGGTCAGAAGCAAGTACATTGGTCAATAAAGTGAGATTAAATACATAGAAATGTATGTTTTATTTAACATATTTAGTTATTGGAGGTTTGGTTAGTATTCTGATCCTGCATTTCACTGATTTTATTTATTTTGAGGAATATTTAATCTTTTTTTTGTGCAAGTGAAATGAGTAAATGCACACATTTAGTCTAGAAATACAGTAATCATCATGTATATACACACACACACACACACTTCGATTTGTCTCAACGTGGACAGGAGAGCTGTCAGTCAATAAAAGTGAAAACAAACTAACTTGCGTTACTTATTTGAAAAAGTAACTCCGATATTTTGTTATAAATTTTAAAAGTAATGCATTATTAGTTACTTGAAAAAGTAATCTGATTACTTAACTCAAGTTAATTGAAATGAGTTACCCCCAACATTCACCCTAACAAAAGAGACATTTTTATTACCATAATACAATCTTCTCATTACTGAGATTAAATTGTGTTTAGTTCTAAAAGCTTTTATAAATGGGTCACTTTATATTAGGTGTCTTTAACTACTATGTATTTAAATCAATGCATGAATTGTGTTTATCTCAACCTGGTGCCTCAATGTGACTTAAATGATTAACAATGAGACAAAACATTCAAAAGAAAGACTTGAAAATAAGATAAGAAAACTATTCAAAATGGACCTGGAAAAGTCATGCAAGTCTTATAACTTCATGGGCATTTTTATAATAAATATAAAGTTTAGTCCACTAAATCACTATCAACTAGAATAATCATTGGGCCTTTCTATCTTGTTGTAGGCAACAGGGAGTCAGAAAAGTTGAACAATAGGATACAGGAGAAAGAAGTTTAACACTTACTTTACCAAAAAAAAACTAAAAATCTATAGTTATTTTTGCTTATTGTTTAACTGAAACATCAAAGGTCAGAAGCAAGTACATCGGTCAATAAAGTTAGATTAAATGCATAGAAATGTATGTTTTATTTAACATATTTAGTTATTGGAGGTTTGGTTAGTATTCTGATCCTGCATTTCACTGATTTTATTTATTTTGAGGAATATTTAATCTTTTTTTTGTGCAAGTGAAATGAGTAAATGCACACATTTAGTCTAGAAATACAGTAATCATCATGTATATACACACACACACACACACACACACATGCTGATGAACATGCATGTTTTTGCATTATTCTTATATTTAAAAACACCTGTGTTTCTGTAATTCCATCTATAATTACACTGTTGACACACCCTTAAACCACCAAACCTGTCCTAACCTGACCCGTATCCACCCTCAATAGAAGCACATGTGTTTTACAAAACAACATCAACACATAAGCACACAGTGTACTTAAATATTATTTTATTTAACATACAGTTGTAATCAAAATTATTCAACCCCCATTGCAAAACAGGTTTATTTGCATAATAAAAACTTTCAGCTGTCTGCAATGAACAAATCAAACAAAAGTAATTGAAATAACTCAACAAATGTTTCCCCAAATTCAACTGAAAATGCAACTTTTATTGACTTCTGCAGTCTCAAAATTATTCAGCCCCCTGAATAGAATACCTCATAACAGTACAGATCTGCAACACGGGTGTTGTCTCGATAATCAAGGGCTTCATTAGCTGCACCAGGTGTGCTTGAGCTAGAACACACGAAATATCTGAACTGGTGAGGTTTGTTGAGTATCACTTTGACTGCATGTTGGCTAAGTCCAAAGAATGGTCCAAAAAGTTAAGAGAAGATATCATCGCCCTTCACAAACTAGAAACAGGATACAGAAAGATAGAGAAGACACTAAATGTTCCTCGAGACACTGTTGGAAGCCTAGTTTGCAAGTTCACAGTTAGAGGAACAGTGGATACACTCCCTGGACGGGCAGAAAAAGGAAGCGATCAACGGTTCAGAGAAACCCTGGAGTGACTGCAGAAGACCTGATGGCCACACACACTGAGGTTTCAGATGCACAGTAAAGCACATGCTAAATGCATGCCAGAACTCCAGGACTACACCACTACTGACCCAAAGCACAAGAAAAGTTAGTTTTGGGATTCTGTGAAGTGATGAAACAAAACTGGATCTTCTCGTCCCTCTGGATCAGCGGTGTGTCTGAGGAAGAATGAAGCATCAGCTGATGAGAGCTCTGTCTACAGTTCAGCATAATGGGTCAGTGATGGGTCAGTGAAGATGGGTCACTATTTTAATTACTTTTGTTTGATTTGTTCATTGCAAACAGCCCATAGTCTGTACATTCTGCCAATCAACCTGATTTGCAATGGGGGCTGAATAATTTTGATTACAACTGTAAGTATGTAGTTGTTAAACACACCTCATGTAAAGTTTGACCCATTCATGTATAAATAAACATGGCTCAAACAATAGATTGCCTTGGGTTCAATTCCCAGGCCTGAACTGATAAAACATGTGTCTCCAATGCAATGCAAGTCACTTTGGATACAAACGAATAAAACCTCAGGAAGATCTAATAACAATTAACAGTCCTGATTTATTTTGTGACCTCAGCATGTTTTCATGAGATTCACTCAAATAATGCTGAAGGTTTTCAGTATGTTCAGTTCTAATGGAAGCATAATGATTGTCTACTCCCCCCATGGCCATACAAGATTTTCTTTCTTCAGCCGAAGAGAAATGAAGGTTTTGGAGGAAAACATTCCAGGATTTTTCTCCATCTAATGAAAGTGAACGGTGCTCAACGTAGAGCATTTCTGATGGTCCAAAATCCATAGTTCGGCAGCTTTAAAGGGCACATGTGCTCTAGCAAAACCATCAGAATAACATTAAAAGATTACACACTTTTAACTACAAATGCTCGGCTTGGTCCAGCTCTGTGAAGAGCGTTCACGAGACGGTTGGGCATCTTGACCACCATTCACTTGCATTAGATGGAGAAAAATCCTAGAATTTGCGCATCAAAAACATTAATTTCTCATGGACTGAGGATAGAAAGTCATGTGCATCTCAGATGGCCTTGGAGTGAGTAAACAATCAGGAAGTTTTCCCTTTTGGCTGAAGTCTTCCGGTAACAGGCTTGTGTTTCGCTGTAGGTTACGGCGCTACGGCTCATCTGGAGAGCGGCGGATTCATCCGCAGTCGTCCCGGCGTTCCTCATCCTGACATCCAGTTCCATTTCCTCCCCTCTCAGGTCATCGATCACGGACGCGTTAACTCCCAGATTGAGGCCTTCCAGGTCTGTTCCATACAATCCTGCAGTGACACTGATACTCAGGCCTAAAGATGTGTTCACTCAACGACTGTATCTTTGTGTAGCGGGTGTAACCTTACATTCACATTCTGGAGAACAGACTGTTTGTACATAAACCGCAGCATAAGTCACTCACAATGCTGGTGATTTCCAGTTAAACCAGCTTTATTTCTACAGTACAGATGCTTTTATAGCTGATTCACAGTGATAAACAGGAAACTCAATGATGCAAAGCTAATCAACTATGAAGACCGGACTACAGAAGACTATAGTGTCGTTATTCGGCTCAAATCAATAATATTATTGAATATTAAGGATCTTTTAAACCCAGACTGAACAAGCCAAAGGTGGAGAGCAGAGAAAATCATATAAATGACTCGTAGTAACATGAACTTGATCACCTTGCAATGAGGTTTGACTTTATGTGTGATAGTGTTCATTTTGTCAGCTACTTTTTAATTTAGTCTTAGTCTTAGTCTGGTTAACACTTTAGTTTAAGGTCCAAATCTCACCATGAACTAGTTTCTTATTAGCATGCATATTACTAGGATATGTGCTGTTTATTAATATTTATAAAGCATTAATGCCTCATTCAGCACAACCATATTCTACATCCTTAATCCTAAACTTAACAACTATTAATAGACAGAAATTAGGAGTTTTACTGAGGCAAAAGTCATAGTTAATAGTTAGTGTGAATTGGACTATAAAGTGTGACCCTTAATCCTGTGTAAAATATACTTTTTAGTTTTTATCATGTTTAGTCAACCTTGTCCTGTTTTTGTCAATGAAAACTTAATCACATTTTCGTCATTCTGAATAATGTTTAAATTGATAATCCCAATTATTTTGCTCAAAATTATAATAATTTCAGTAAACAGAGCTTAAGTCTCAGTAAACAGAGCTTTAGTCTCGATAAACAGAGCTTTAGTCTCAGTAAACAGAGCTTTAGTCTCGATAAACAGAGCTTTAGTCTCGGTAAACAGCTTTAGTCACAGTAAACAGAGCTTTAGTCACAGTAAACAGAGCTTTAGTCACAGTAAACAGAGCTTTAAAGTAAGTAAAGTTAAGTAAAAGTTTATTTATATAGCACCTTTCACAGGTATAAGGCCACAAAGTGCTTCACAACAAAAACATTTATATCATAAAATACACACAATAAAAGCATAGACAGTACACGATCATATCAACCCACAAGCAGCTAATTAAAAGCCTGAACAAATAAATGAGTCTTTAGTCTGCATTTGAAGGCATCAACAGAGTCAAGAGAGCACATAGACGGTGGGAGGTCATTCCACAACCTAGAGGCAACAGCCTGAAAAGATCGGTCACCTCTAGTACGATAGCGAGTGCGTGGAACCGTCAACAGGTTCTGATCCACAGACCTCAGAGCACGCACAGGGGTATAACGCTGAATCAGGTCACTAATATAGGGGGGTGCCTGACCGTGCAAAGCTCTGAAAACTAAAACCAAAATTTTAAAATTTATCCTAAAAGACACTGGTAGCCAGTGAAGTTCTTTTAGGACAGGGGATATGTGAGACCTCCTATTAGTACGTGTTAGAATTCTAGCTGCAGAGTTTTGTACTAATTGCAGTCGAGAGAGCTCCTTCTGGTTTAGGCATGAAAATAAACTATTACAATAGTCTGAACGCGAAGACACAAAGGCATGAATGATAAGCTCCAAATCATTTTCCTTTGGATTTTCCTTAATTGAAAGAAGCAGTTTCTCGTCAGCTGCTTGCAGTGCTGCACTAATGACATGTCTTTGTCCAGGATAACTCCCAAATTTCTAAGACTTGTCTTAGCAGACTGGCCTAAATCACCCAAGTATTGTTTAATCCCAGGGATTGCAATCCCAAGTTGGATATCATCAGCAAATAAGTGAAAAGAAACATCACTGAACCTTTGTATAATCTTTCCCAAAGGGATCAAATACAACAAAAATAAAACAGGGCCCAGAACAGAGCCTTGAGGCACTCCACAGAGCAAGTCCGCAGTCTCAGACCTTATTTGGTTAGCTGTAACACTGAAACTACGCCCAGATAAATATGAAGTGAACCACTCCAGAACTGACCCTGACAGCCCTACTTAATCCCTTAATCTTTTCAGCAAAACCTGGTGGTCGACAGTGTCAAAGGCTGAGGACAGATCCAAAAGAACTAGAACAGTGTGTTTTCCAGAATCAGCAGACATCATAATGTCATTTGACACTATCAGTAAAGCCGTTTCGGTAGAGTGTTGTTTACGAAAACCTGACTGGAATGGCTCATGGATGTTATTTTTGTCTAGGAAAAATGTCAAATGTTCGCAGACTACCTTCTCAATGATCTTGGATAAATACGGGAACTTAGAAATAGGCCTGAAACTATTAAAATCCGACGGGTCCAAACCTGACTTTTTTAGTAACGGTTCCACTATAGCATGCTTAAAAGCATCTGGAAAAACGCCAGTAGACAGCGAGAGGTTAACCATTTTGGTTACACAAGGGCCAATTTCTTCAAACACTTTTTGGAATAATCTGAAAGGAATGACGTCCGATGAACAGGAAGATGGCTTCATCCTGGTCACCAATTCAGAAATATCAGAAATCGTTACAGTCCTAAAAGTGGACCACATGCTGGAGACTGGCTTAAAGACAGCAGCGGTACCCCACGAATGGGACGGGATTTTATCTTTAATCATTTTAATTTTATGAGTGAAAAATCCCAAAAAGGCATTGCTGTCAGCTTCACAAAAAACAGGGATAACTGAGGCAGCAGGGCAAACAAGTGTATTGATCGTTTCAAACAGCACTTTAGGATTTTTTTTATTTAATGTTACTAGATGACGGATATAGTCAGATCTGGCTTTTCCAATCGTCACATTATAGGACAACACAAGATCCCTGAGATACAGCCTGTGCACCTCAAGGCTAGTGGATTTCCACAGGCGTTCAGTCTTTCGACACAGTCTCTTAAGATTTAAAATCTCTTCATTTATCCAAGGCCACATTTTTTTCCGAGTAGACAAGTTTGATTTAACAGGGGCCACCTGATCCAGAATTTTTACACAGTGATTGTTAAAACAGTGAAGGAAATCATCCACATCAAGGCAGTCCATAACTAGAGCAGGATCAAACAAATCAGAAAATGTATCTGCAGTATTGGCCGTGATAACACGTCTCTGAGACCTAACTACTGAAGGCTTTGGGTCAGAACTGGAATGAAGATCAAACAGAACAATATTATGATCACTCATATAGACATCATTTACAGATACGTTTAATATATCTAGGCCAAGTGTAAAAACTAAGTCTAAAATATGGCCTTTTTGGTGAGTAGGCCTAGATACATGCTGCTTAAAATTAAAAGTTTCAGTCAATGATAATAATTCCATTGCGGGGCAAGATGAGCTGTCATCAACATGAAGGTTAAAGTCCCCAAGGATTAAGACCGATTCCAGCTTAATTATAGAGGATAAGAAATCACTAAAATCCCTAAGAAAAACAGCAGCAGGGCCAGGAGGTCGATAGACCAAAATACAGTAGAAGGAGGATGAGAAACCCACCTTGACCATCTGCAATTCAAAAGAGGAGAATTTTTGGGGCAAGATTTCATTACATTTATGGATGTCTTTATGCACAATAGCCAGTCCACCGCCGCGACGACAAGGGCGGGGCCTCCCAATAGCAGAGCAACCAACTGGGCAGAGCTCATTTAAATGAATAAGCTCTTCCTCTCTCTGCCATGTCTCTGACAAACACATAATATCCAGGCCTTCCCTTGTAAAAATATCGTTTAATGAGTGCGATTTATTCGCAATAGAATGAGCATTCAACAGGCCAACATGAATTTTAGGGAACGTCACGGAGGCAGTGTCCCTGTTTAGCTTTAGTCTCGGTAAACAGAGCTTTAGTCTCAGTAAACAGCTTTAGTCTCAGTAAACAGCTTTAGTCACAGTAAACGGAGCTTTAGTCTCAGTAAACAAAGCTTTAGTCTCAGTAAACAGCTTTAGTCTCAGTAAACGGAGCTTTAGTCACAGTAAACAGCTTTAGTCTCGGTAAACGGAGCTTTAGTCTCAGTAAACGGAGCTTTAGTCTCAGTAAACAGCTTTAGTCTCAGTAAACGGAGCTTTAGTCTCAGTAAACAGCTTTAGTCTCAGTAAACAGCTTTAGTCTCAGTAAACGGAGCTTTAGTCACAGTAAACAGCTTTAGTCTCGGTAAACGGAGCTTTAGTCTCAGTAAACAGCTTTAGTCTCAGTAAACAGCTTTAGTCTCAGTAAACGGAGCTTTAGTCACAGTAAACAGCTTTAGTCTCGGTAAACACAGCTTTAGTCACAGTAAACAGCTTTAGTCTCAGTAAACAGAGCTTTAGTCACAGTAAACAGCTTTAGTCTCGGTAAACACAGCTTTAGTCTCGGTAAACACAGCTTTAGTCTCAGTAAACGGAGCTTTAGTCTCAGTAAACAGCTTTAGTCTCAGTAAACGGAGCTTTAGTCTCAGTAAACAGCTTTAGTCTCAGTAAACAGCTTTAGTCTCAGTAAACGGAGCTTTAGTCACAGTAAACAGCTTTAGTCTCGGTAAACACAGCTTTAGTCACAGTAAACAGCTTTAGTCTCAGTAAACGGAGCTTTAGTCACAGTAAACAGCTTTAGTCTCGGTAAACACAGCTTTAGTCTCAGTAAACAGCTTTAGTCTCAGTAAACAGAGCTTTAGTCTCGGTAAACAGCTTTAGTCACAGTAAACAGCTTTAGTCTCAGTAAACAGAGCTTTAGTCTCAGTAAACTGAGCTTTAGTCTCAGTAAACTGAGCTTTAGTCTCAGTAAACTGAGCTTTAGTCTCGGTAAACAGCTTTAGTCTCAGTAAACAGAGCTTTAGTCTCGGTAAACAGCTTTAGTCTCGGTAAACAGCTTTAGTCTCAGTAAACCGAGCTTTAGTCTCAGTAAACTGAGCTTTAGTCTCGGTAAACAGCTTTAGTCTCAGTAAACAGAGCTTTAGTCTCGGTAAACAGCTTTAGTCTCGGTAAACAGCTTTAGTCTCAGTAAACCGAGCTTTAGTCTCGGTAAACAGCTTTAGTCTCAGTAAACAGAGCTTTAGTCTCGGTAAACAGCTTTACTCTCGGTAAACAGAGCTTTAGTCTCAGTAAACAGAGCTTTCGTCTCGGTAAACAGCTTTAGTCACAGTAAACAGAGCTTTAGTCTCAGTAAACAGAGCTTTAGTCTCAGTAAACAGCTTTAGTCCCAGTAAACAGAGCTTTAGTCTCAGTAAACAGAGCTTTAGTCTCGGTAAACGGCTTTAGTCTCAGTAAACAGCTTTAGTCACAGTAAACATAGCTTTAGTCACAGTAAACAGAGCTTTGGTCTCAGTAAACAGAGCTTTAGTCTCGGTAAACGGCTTTAGTCTCAGTAAACAGAGCTTTAGTCTCAGTAAACAGAGCTTTAGTCACAGTAAATAGAGCTTTAGTCTCGGTAAACAGAGCTTTAGTCACAGTAAACAGAGCTTTAGTCTCAGTAAACAGAACTTTAGTCTCGGTAAACGGCTTTAGTCTCAGTAAACGGCTTTAGTCTCAGTAAACAGAGCTTTAGTCTCAGTAAACAGAGCTTTAGTCACAGTAAACAGAGCTTTAGTCTCGGTAAACAGAGCTTTAGTCTCGGTAAACAGAGCTTTAGTCTCAGTAAACAGAGCTTTAGTCTCGGTAAACAAAGCTTTAGTCTCAGTAAACAGAGCTTTAGTCTCGGTAAACGGCTTTAGTCTCAGTAAACAGCTTTAGTCACAGTAAACAGAGCTTTAGTCTAAGTAAACAAAGCTTTAGTCTCAGTAAACAGAGCTTTAGTCTCAGTAAACAAAGCTTTAGTCTCAGTAAACAGAGCTTTAGTCTCGGTAAACGGCTTTAGTCTCAGTAAACAGCTTTAGTCACAGTAAACAGAGCTTTAGTCTCAGTAAACAAAGCTTTAGTCTCAGTAAACAGAGCTTTAGTCTCGGTAAACGGCTTTAGTCTCAGTAAACGGCTTTAGTCTCAGTAAACAGCTTTAGTCACAGTAAACAGAGCTTTAGTCTCGTTAACAGCCTTAGTCACAGTAAATAGAACTTTAGTCTCGGTAAACAGAGCTTTAGTCTCAGTAAACAAAGCTTTAGTCTCAGTAAACAAAGCTTTAGTCTCAGTAAACAGAGCTTTAGTCTCAGTAAACAAAGCTTTAGTCTCAGTAAACAGAGCTTTAGTCTCGGTAAACGGCTTTAGTCTCAGTAAACAGCTTTAGTCACAGTAAACAGAGCTTTAGTCTCAGTAAACAAAGCTTTAGTCTCAGTAAACAGAGCTTTAGTCTCGGTAAACGGCTTTAGTCTCAGTAAACGGCTTTAGTCTCAGTAAACAGCTTTAGTCACAGTAAACAGAGCTTTAGTCTCGTTAACAGCCTTAGTCACAGTAAATAGAACTTTAGTCTCGGTAAACAGAGCTTTAGTCTCAGTAAACAAAGCTTTAGTCTCCGTAAACAGAGCTTTAGTCTCGGTAAACAGAGCTTTAGTCTCAGTAAACAAAGCTTTAGTCTCAGTAAACAGAGCTTTAGTCTCGGTAAACGGCTTTAGTCTCAGTAAACAAAGCTTTAGTCTCAGTAAACAGAGCTTTAGTCTCGGGTAAACAAAGCTTTAGTCTCAGTAAACAAAGCTTTAGTCTCAGTAAACAGAGCTTTAGTCTCGGTAAACAAAGCTTTAGTCTCAGTAAACAAAGCTTTAGTCTCAGTAAACAGAGCTTTAGTCTCGGTAAACAAAGGTTTAGTCTCAGTAAACAAAGCTTTAGTCTTAGTAAACAAAGCTTTAGTCTCAGTAAACAGAGCTTTAGTCTCGGTAAACAAAGCTTTAGTCTCAGTAAACAAAGCTTTAGTCTCAGTAAACAGAGCTTTAGTCTCAGTAAACAAAGCTTTAGTCTCAGTAAACAAAGCTTTAGTCTCAGTAAACAAAGCTTTAGTCTCAGTAAACAAAGCTTTAGTCTCAGTAAACAGAGCTTTAGTCTCGGTAAACGGCTTTAGTCTCAGTAAACAGCTTTAGTCTCAGTAAACAGCTTTAGTCACAGTAAACAGAGCTTTAGTCTCGTTAACAGCCTTAGTCACAGTAAATAGAGCTTTAGTCTCGGTAAACAGAGCTTTAGTCTCAGTAAACAAAGCTTTAGTCTCAGTAAACAAAGCTTTAGTCTCAGTAAACAGAGCTTTAGTCTCAGTAAACAGAGCTTTAGTCTCAGTAAACAGAGCTTTAGTCTCGGTAAACAAAGCTTTAGTCTCAGTAAACAAAGCTTTAGTCTCAGTAAACAGCTTTAGTCTCAGTAAACAGAGCTTTAGTCTCGGTAAACGGCTTTAGTCACAGTAAACAGAGCTTTAGTCTTAGACTAAACGGAGCTTTAGTCTCAGTAAACGGCTTTAGTCTCAGTAAACAGAGCTTTAGTCTCAGTAAACAGAGCTTTAGTCTCAGTAAACAGAGCTTTAGTCTCAGTAAACAGAGCTTTAGTCTCAGTAAACAGAGCTTTAGTCTCGGTAAACAAAGCTTTAGTCTCAGTAAACAAAGCTTTAGTCTCAGTAAACAGAGCTTTAGTCTCAGTAAACAAAGCTTTAGTCTCAGTAAACAAAGCTTTAGTTTCAGTAAACAGAGCTTTAGTCTCGGTAAACGGCTTTAGTCTCAGTAAACAGCTTTAGTCTCAGTAAACAGCTTTAGTCACAGTAAACAGAGCTTTAGTCTCGTTAACAGCCTTAGTCACAGTAAATAGAGCTTTAGTCTCGGTAAACAGAGCTTTAGTCTCAGTAAACAAAGCTTTAGTCTCAGTAAACAAAGCTTTAGTCTCAGTAAACAGAGCTTTAGTCTCAGTAAACAGAGCTTTAGTCTCAGTAAACAAAGCTTTAGTCTCAGTAAACAGAGCTTTAGTCTCAGTAAACAGAGCTTTAGTCTCGGTAAACGGCTTTAGTCTCAGTAAACAGCTTTAGTCTCAGTAAACAGCTTTAGTCACAGTAAACAGAGCTTTAGTCTCGGTAAACGGCTTTAGTCACAGTAAACAGAGCTTTAGTCTTAGACTAAATGGAGCTTTAGTCTCAGTAAACGGATTTAGTCTCAGTAAACGGCGTGAGCGGCTCGTGAAGGAACACTGACTGAACGCCGCTTCCACAGAAGTTCTCTAACAGAGATCTCTGAACTGTAGTTTGTTTGTCTGTGTTCAGATGATCAGCGCTTCTTCAGCAGTGTAGAGAGAGCACAGGGTTGCCAGATTACAAACATATAAGTAAACACCAGGTAGGAAACTTTCTTTTAACAGTAAAGCTCTGATTGGGGGATTTAAATTCATGAAATCTGGCAACTGTATTTTTAAACTAGTATTTTTTTTCGCCACTGATATTGCATGTTGATATAGTCAGTTATCGTTTCGTTTAATGACCTTACCGCCTCGTCAACAAACATTTTCCGTCAAAGATTTCATTAAGGAAATGAACAGTAATGTGTGAACACCTACAGCTGAGGAAGTGATGTCGTCTCCTGACAGATCATTATAATGCTTCAGTCCTTGCCTGCAGAGGTGATCTGATGTGTGTGTGTTTGTGTGTGTGTGTAGGTTCACGTTGGACCCATGAGGAGCACGAGTGTCGGCTGGATCAAGCTGAAGAGTAAAGACCCGAAGGCTCACCCGATCATCCAGCCGAACTACCTCTCCACCGGTGCGTTTACTCATCCGGACTCATACTCTTAAGGCCCGCTCACAGCAAGGGCGATAACGATATTTCTAAAAATCATTCTCAATATTAAAGATTAGCAGAGTTCACTCCACAGCTATAACGATATTGAGGAACGATATCATTGGGATCAATTACGGAACGATTTTTTTCCAGCTGTTGAACTATAAAACACTGACAGCCAATCAGAATCCACTCGAATTTAAAGGTCTTGCGCATTTAAAATGACAGACGACATTGTGAAGTTAATCGCCGAGGTCCAGAAAAACCCACCGCTGTTTGGCGAGTCAAGCCCCTTTTCAAGAAAATGGATATGGAAAATAATCGTTCATACCCTCTGAATAAACAGAGAAGTTTTACCTCAGATGTCCAGCGCTCGCTTACACAACATTGTCTTGCTTCCTCTGAAGTTGCGGTGATAAAGACTAGGTGTTGTTTTTATTCTACTATATTAACTACGTCAGCTAAATTCACTGTTAGAATATTAGATCATAACACTAGCTTCACTCGAAACACAGTATGTGTCACATATGTCACAGTAGGACATCTGCTGGTTAAAGCCTGTAAGTGCAACAAGAGCAGCAAAAACATGTTCAATGAGTTGTACACACTTTGAAACCACAGCGCATGAGCTTAGAATAAACAGACCATTATCGTTTGTTAGTGTGAATGCAAATATAGTTATTGTTATGGCTATCTTTATAGTTATCGTTCTCGGTGTGAACGGCCCTTTAGGGCAGGGAATCGTATCATTCTTCATCCCCTCACTCCAAAAAGTGATCAGTTGACTTAACTTAAATTTAGGAAACCCGTTGCCTTAAAATTATTTAGTGAATAAACTTCATGCTTAATCAATAAAGTTTACATAACCTAATTTTTTTTTAATTAAGCATTACGTTTATTTACTTAATAATTTTAAGGCAACGGGTTTCCTCAATTTTTTTTAAGTGAACTGAACACTGCAAAAAATGCTTTTCTTACTTAGTATTTTTGTCTTGTTTCCAGTCCAAATATAAAGCCTTTAGTAGAGAAGTAAAATGAGATAAGAAATTCTATCTTGTTTTCTGATAAAAAAAAAATAAAAATAATTGAGTTTTTGCTTACAAGCTAAATTATCTGCCAGTGGGGTAAGAAAAAAAATCTTGTTTTCCATTTGAATTAAGATTTTTTTTCTTTGCCCATTGGCAGATCATTTTGGTTGTTTTAAGTAAAAACTCATAGTGTGGATGCCAGCTGATCTTAGCCCCGCCCACAACATTTGAGGATGGGAAGTTCGGTCTGGACTTGATCTGTTGTGAAGCAAGTATGCCCGAACCAGAGCTGTTCGGACCAATCAAATAGTCAGGGCGGGCTTTATAAGATGATGGACAGATCAACCGTAACGTAATTATCCACATCACCAAAGAGTGCTTGGGTTGAATTCGTTTAAATTTAGATGTGTAGATTCCGCCATCGCTTCTGTTATAGAAGATGTAGACAGCGCATTCATTTTAAAAGAAGAACAGAGAACCGCGATCAAGGCATTTGTTGATCCAATTGAGTGCAGAGGCATTTTCTTTCCTGGATCGGTTGAAACACCCCATAATCACAGCCCAGTGGAGCAGTATCAGACTCATTCTGACTGGAATCTGAGTATGACGACGTCAGGCTAAAAAACTCACTTAGTTTTAATTTAAACATTTATTTTCAGAAAACAAGATATTTCAATTTCAATTTATTTATAAAGCACAAATAAACACAACTTTCGTTGACCAAAGTGCTGTACAAAGAAAGCATAACAATAAAAACAACAACAGGACAGTTGCTTCAACATTGAATTTGCATACGACAGATCAAATAAAAATGTCTTTAACCTCCCTTTGAAGATGCACAGGGTTGGTGCAGCTCTGATTTCTGGAGAGAGGCTGTTCCAGAGTTTAGGAGCGGCACTAGAAAAAGCCCTGTCTCCTCTAGTCTTAAGTTTTACTCTCGTAACCACCAGAAGGCCTAGGTTCGCAGACCTAAGAGCTCTTGATGGTTGATGAACAGACAATAGGTCCGTGAGGTATGATGGAGCCATCCCATTTAATGACTTAAAAACTAATAATAAAACTTTAAAAGTGATTCTATGTCGCACTGGCAGCCAGTGAAGTGACTTAAGGACAGGAGTTATATGATCTCGTTTCCGAGTTCCTGTCAGAACTCTTGCAGCGGCATTCTGGACTATTTGAAGGCGGTTAATGGATGATTCGCTGATCCCCACATAGAGCGAATTACAATAGTCCAGCCTTGTAGAGATAAAAGCATGTATAACTTTTTCGAAGTTAGAGACAGAGTATAGACTTAATTTTTACCAGGGTTCGTAGTTGGTAGAAGCTTGATTTTACAACTTGATTAATCTGTCTATCCAGCTTTAGGGCACTGTCCAGTACCACTCCTAGGTTTTTAACATATGGCTTCACATAGGGTGTCAAGGTACCAAGGTTTATATTTGTTGCATCATCTAAGCTGGAAGGTGTAAACACTATAACCTCAGTCTTTTCCTCATTCAAAATAAAAAAAAAATGCGACATCCATGTCTTCACATCCTCAAGGCAATTAGTCATCTCTTCTAGATTTTTCCCATGGTTAAGGGGAAAATACATTTGTGTGTCGTCTGCA
The DNA here is from genome assembly GCA_026230005.1 of Gila orcuttii. Classification (NCBI taxonomy): domain Eukaryota; kingdom Metazoa; phylum Chordata; class Actinopteri; order Cypriniformes; family Leuciscidae; genus Gila; species Gila orcuttii. Next base: position 809,170 of record JAPDVR010000015.1, on the reverse strand, counting down.
TAGCAATGATAACTCAAGTCATATTTTTAAAAAATAGTACTCAAAGGAAGCATGTATAAAGAAAACAACATCGGAGCCAGTGTGGAGCCTTGAGGAATTCCACATGTTAACTTTACCGATGTAGATCGGTAGTTACCAATATTGATTGAAAAACTCCTGTTTGTAAGATAAGTCAAGTCAAGTCAAATATATTTATATAGCGCTTTTCACAATACAGATTGTATCAAAGCTGCTTAACAGTATCAATCAAAACAACTTAACAATGTTTGTTTATTACTGGAAAAAAGACATCCAAGTTTGGTAGAGCTGATCAATGGTATGATTGGTTAATTAATTTGAATATCCCCAACTGAGCAAGCCAAAGGCAACAGTGGCAAGGAATCGAAAAACTCCATCCAGTGACCTAATGGTGTCCTAACACCCCATCAGATGATCCAATGGAGAAAAAAAACCTTGTGAGAACCCAGGCTCAGTCGGGGGCCAGTTCTCCTCTGGCGTTTATGAACTAGAGGCCGAATTTACAGTAACTGTAAGATAAAAAATGTATATGAATGCCTGGCTAAATAGATGCGTCTTCAGTCTAGTTTTAAACTGGGAGAGCGAGTCTGAGCTACGAACAATATCAGGAAGGCTATTCCAGAGCTTCGGAGCTAAATGTGAAAATGCTCTGCCTCCTTTGGTGGATCTGGATATCCTAGGAATGACCAGAAGCCTCGAATTTAGTGATCTTAAAGAGCGCGATGGATTGTAAGGCGATAGAAGATCCGTTAAATAGACTGGAGCTAAACCATTTAGAGCTTTATAAGTCAAAAGCAATACCTTGTATTTAATACGGAACTTTATAGGTAACCAATGAAGTGATGATAAAATCGGTGTTATATGATCATATTTTCTTGATCTAGTAAGAACTCTAGCGGCTGCATTTTGGACTAACTGTAGCTTGTTTATTGAAGATGCAGGACAACCAGCTAATAAAGCATTACAGTAATCTAGTCTCGAGGTCATGAATGCATGAACTAACTTTTCTGCATCAGAGACTGATAGCATATTACGTAGCTTAGCAATGTTTCTAAGGTGGAAAAAGGCAGTTTTTGTAACATGAAATATGCTTTTCAAAAGACAGGTTGCAGTCTAATGTAACACCCAGGTCTTTTACTGTAGCGGATAAAGTAACAGGGCATCCTACTATGTTAAAGTCGTGCTGTAAAAAGGTTTTGTGTACGGTTTTTAGAACCGATAAGTATTACCTCTGTCTTGTCTGGATTTAATAAAAGAAAATTATGCGTCATCCAATCTTTTATATCTTTAACACAATCTGTCAATTTGGATAATTTAGCGTATTCATCTGGCCGTGATGAAATATATATTTGAGTGTCATCAGCATAACAATGGAAACCAATTCCATGTTTCCTTAGAATATTACCAAGTGGCAGCATATATATTGAGAATAATAAAGGGCCTAACACAGATCCCTGCGGCACTCCATAGTTTGCCGAAGTTATAATCGATTTTTCTCCATTTAAGTAGACGAAATGGTAGCGGTCAGATAAGTATGACCTGAACCAGCTTAATGCTTGTCCTTGAACACCAGTGTAATTTTGTAGTCGATCTATTTTGTGTGATCTATAGTATCGAACGCAGCACTAAGATCAAGTAAAACTAGTACTGAGATACAGCCTTGGTCCGAAGCTAAAAGTAAATCATTTGTGATTCTAACAAGCGCAGTTTCAGTGCTATGATGTGGCCTGAATCCAGACTGAAACTTTTCATAGATGACGTTTTCTTGCAAGAAAGAGCCGAGTTGAGCGGACACAACTTTTTCTAATATTTTTGACATAAATGGAAGATTCGAAATGGGTCTGTAATTTGCTAGGTTATTTGGATCTAATTGTGGTTTCTTAATAAGAGGTTTTATAACTGCCAGCTTGAACGTTCTTGGAACATGACCTAAAGATAAAGATGAGTTAATAATATTGAGAAGAGGCTCTTCCACTATAGGTAACACTTCTTTCAGTAGTTCAGTTGGTATAGGATCTAATAAACATGTTGTTGTTTTAGATGAAGTGATAAGTTTATTTAACTCTTTTTGTTCTATGGTTGTAAAGCATTGTAATTGTTCTTGCGGGATGATAATTGCGGCCGAATTATAAGGCGCGAGCAAAGATCGAACGTTTACGATTTTGATTCTGATGCTTTCAATTTTCTCGGTGAAGAAGTTCATGAAATCATTACTACTAAACTGTAACGAGGTATTTTGTTCAGACGACGTCTGTTTATTTGTTAGTCTAGCCACGGTATTAAATAAAAACCTTGGATTATTTCGGTTGTTTTCTATTAATTTGCTGAGGTGCTCAGCCCTGGCCGATTTAAGTGCCTTTTTATAAAGTGACATACTGTCTTTCCACGCGATTCTAAAGACCTCTAAATTAGTTTTTTTCCATTTACGGTCTAAATTACGGGTTTCTCTCTTTAAAACATACGTAGTATTATTGTACCATGGTGCTATACTTTTTTCTCTGACCTTTTTTAATCTAATGGGTGCAACAATATCCAATGTTCTAGAGAGAATGGTGCTCATAGTGCTAGTTAGTTCGTCTAATTCATCTGTTTGTTTGGGTTCAGGCAGCAGCTGAGACAGATCAGATAAGCTATTTGAGAAATGATCTATGGTGGATGGACGAATTGTTCTACCTGGTCGATAACGTGGCGCAGCATGACATATTACAGCAGTGCGTAATATGCAAGTTACCAAGTAGTGGTCAGTGACATCATCACTTTGTGGAATGATATCTATATCGGTTGGTTCGGTTCCATATGATATAATTAAATCGAGTGTATGATTAAGACGATGAGTTGGTCCGGTGATGTTTTGCTTGACCCCGAAGGAGTTTAATAAATCTGTAAACGCAGCCCCTAACGCATCATTTAAATTATCTACGTGTATGTTAAAATCTCCAACAATTAATGCTTTATCGACGTTGACCAAAAGATCTGATAGAAAGTCAGCAAACTCTTTTAGGAAATTGGCGTAAGGCCCTGGAGGTCTATATACGGTAGCCAATGCTAGAGATAATAGGGATTTTTTTCTTACATCTAAGAGCGTAACATTTAGCACAAGCACTTCAAACGAATTAAACCTATGACGAGTTTTCTGAGTAACATTAAGGATATCTCTGTAGATTGTTGCAACACCGCCGCCACGACCGATCAGATGGGGATCATGCTTATAACAGTATCCTGGCGGAGTAGACTCATTTAGACCGAAATAATCATTTGGTTTAAGCCAGGTTTCAGTAAGGCACAGAACATCGAAATTATTATCTGTGACCATTTCATTTACAATAACCGCCTTAGGTGTGAGCGATCTAATGTTTAGAAGACCTTGCTTTAGAAATTGTTTTTGTTCACTAATAGCGAAATTTTTTGTTTTAATAACAATTAGATTTTTTCTAGATCCCGCAGTAGATTTATTATTTGATCTTAGTAAACGAGGAATAGACACAGTTTCTATGCAATGTTCTACACTAGTATTAATATCAATTAAATTGGTGCAGTAGAGACTGTGATTTGGATTTTTGGTTACTAGTCAAATGGTATTTAACATCTTGGAGATGTTATCCGGAAGATGATCTGCCCCGATTCTACTTGGGTGTAAGCCATCAGCGCGGAAGAGCCTTGGTCGCTCCCAAAACAGATTCCAATTATTTACAAAAATCAGTTTCTGCTCATTGCACCATGACAATAATCATTCATTTAGCGCGAATAATCTACTGAACTTTTCATGCCCTCGTCGGTACGTAGGAAGCGGTCCAGACACAATAATCGATGTTTCAGGCGATGTGCTGCGTACCGTATCGATAAGGCTCCTGAAGTCTTTCTTCAGAACCTCCGTCTGTCGCAGCCTAATGTCGTTAGCTCCCGCGTGCAGCACAACAGCTCCGACGCGCTCGTCACCGTTCAAGATCTCAGTTACCCGCGCAGTGATATCGAGAACACGAGCACCAGGAAAGCAGTGACTGTGCACCTTACTTTTACCTAACGTAGCGTGGACGTGTCGGACGGTGGAATCGCCGATGATCACAGCATCGCGTTCCGTTTCGCGAAGAGGGGAGAAGCGGTTCTGAGTGGAGATCTCGAAAACCGGGAGGGGCGAAAAGATTCTTGTCCTGGCTCGCGGCTTCCGCGGAACCACCCAGGCTTCGTGGTGGTGTGTTGGAGCCGGAGTGAATGAAATCATGGCTGATCGTGACCTGGACGCTCGGGACCAATGCTGAGAAACGCACGGAGTAGACGAGGTCAGCGTCAGCGTGTTACTAACGTTAATCACTGATCCGTGTGCATCAGCGCGTGATGTTTCAAGAGCTAAACGCCGGTCTCTCTGCTCAGCTTGTCTCTCTAGAAGGTCACGGATCTGCTTTTCTACAGCTTCTAATTCAGACTGCACCGCGAGCAATTCAGATTTGTTCTCATCTGCACCAAAAGGTAGATAACATACACCTGATATATTCGCCATTTTAACAGATAGACAGTAAGTTAGCAATGATGCAACCAGTGATCCTATTAATATTTATATTAATTTATGACTCAAGTCTTGGGTAAAAACCGTCTTTGTAGTGGTATTGGTGTAATGTAGACGCACGATAGACGGGAAAACAAACAAACTCACAGCGGGCAACGAGGCTGACAAAAGCAGTCGATCGCAGGGCGAACAGCAGTGAAGCGGTGTCTCGCTCTACGACCAACAACCAATGTTCAAACCGTATTTGCGCAAACAAACAAACGCAAACAAACAAACTCACAGCGGGCAACGAGGCTGACAAAAGCAGTCGATCGCAGGGCGAACAGCAGTGTAGCGGTGTCTCGCTCTACGACCAACAACCAATGTTCAAACCGTATTTGCGCAAACAAACAAACGCAAACAAACAAACTCGCAGCGGGCAACGAGGCTGACAAAAGCAGTCGATCGCAGGGCGAACAGCAGTGAAGCGGTGTCTCGCTCTACGACCAACAACCAATGTTCAAACCGTATTTGCGCAAACAAACAAACGCAAACAAACAAACTCACAGCGGGCAACGAGGCTGACAAAAGCAGTCGATCGCAGGGCGAACAGCAGTGTAGCGGTGTCTCGCTCTACGACCAACAACCAATGTTCAAACCGTATTTGCGCAAACAAACAAACGCAAACAAACAAACTCGCAGCGGGCAACGAGGCTGACAAAAGCAGTCGATCGCAGGGCGAACAGCAGTGAAGCGGTGTCTCGCTCTACGACCAACAACCAATGTTCAAACCGTATTTGCGCAAACAAACAAACTCACAGCGGGCAACGAGGCTGACAAAAGCAGTCGATCGCAGGGCGAACAGCAGTGAAGCGGTGTCTCGCTCTACGACCAACAACCAATGTTCAAATCGTATTTGGGGTTCCAGCCGTATAATGGCTTGAGACGCGTCTGGCCAACAGTCCGAGTTGTAATTATGAGTTTAATGATGGTTCAGAACAGAATAAAGAGAGAAATACGGAAAAACAGAAGGAAATACGAAACTAATACGAGGCTTAGACAGCCACGACGCAAACAAACTCACAGCTCACAGCAGGCAGCGAGGCGGACAAAAGCAATCAAGCAAAGAGCAAAGATAAGACTGAGATAAGATAAGAGACAAGATACTGAGACAAAGATAAGACTGAAACCAATGTAAGACTGGGTCTCTAATGCCCACTATGTGTTCTAAACGAGATAGCAGGACATTGTGGTCTACCGTATCAAACGCAGCACTTAAATCCAGGAGTATCAGAGCTACCGAATCTCCAGAGTCAGTGGCCAGAAAAATGTCATTGAGCACTTTAACAAGCGCCGTTTCTGATATCATTTTTTATGTTATTTTACCTCTCTAGTAAATGCTTCTTGATTTTAGAATTTTATATTATATATAAATATTTGGACTGGAAACAAGACAAAAACACTAAGTAAGAAAAGCATTTTTTGTAGTGCACTTTTTACAGTAAGGGTTATGAAACGACTCATCCTCATGATCACACCCAAGTTACACATCACCAAATACTAATAAACGTTCTCCGTCCCACAGTTGCTGACGTGTGGGAGTTCAGAGAAAGCATTGTACATTATATTCAACATTATATATAGTACTGACACTAAAACTGAAAACTTGAATTTTTTTCTCACACAGTAATTTTTATTTTGGGTGAATTACACCATAAATATTGTCACTTTACGATACATATTGTTGCATTTTTGTATTGCAATATATTGTTACACCCCTACAAATCCCCAAATACTAATAAACGTTCTCCGTCCCACAGACGCTGACGTGTGGGAGTTCAGAGAAAGCGTTAAGCTGACACGGGAAATCTTCGCTCAGGAAGCCTTCGATGCGTTCCGGGGCCCCGAGGTTCTGCCGGGCCCCGATGTCCAGTCCGACGCTGAGATCGACGCGTTCGTGCGGCGTAAAGCGGACAGCGCCTACCACCCGTCCTGCACCTGTAAGATGGGCGCCCCGGGGGACGGGGGGGCAGTGGTGGGGCCGGACCTGCGGGTGCACGGGGTCCAGGGCCTTCGGGTGGTGGACGCCTCCGTCATTCCCAGCATGGTCAGCGGGAACCTCAACGCCCCCACCATCATGATCGCGGAGAAGGCGGCGGACGCCATTAAAGGCCTTCCCTCGCTTCACGACCTGGGGGTTCCCGTGTACCAGCCCGCCAGTCTCCACGCGCAGAGATAACACCATCAGACCAATAACATCCACGCGCAGAGATGACATCATCAGACCAATAACATCCACGCGCAGAGATGACATCATCAGACCAATAACATCCACGTGCAGAGATGACATCATCAGACCAATATCATCCATGCGCAGAGATGACATCATCAGACCAATAACATCCATGCGCAGAGATGACGTCATCAGACCAACATCCACGCGCAGAGATGACATCAAACCAATAACATCCACTCGCAGAGATGACATCATCAGACCAATAACATCCACTCGCAGACATGACGTCATCAGACCAACATCCACGCGCAGAGATGACATCAAACCAATAACATCCACTCGCAGAGATGACATCATCAGACCAATAACATCCACTCGCAGAGATGACGTCATCAGACCAATAACATCCACTCGCAGAGATGACGTCATCAGACCAATAACATCCACTCGCAGAGATGACGTCATCAGACCAATAACATCCACTCGCAGAGATGACGTCATCAGACCAATAACATCCACTCGCAGAGATGACATCATCAGACCAATAACATCCACTCGCAGAGATGACATCATCAGACCAATAACATCCACTCGCAGAGATGACGTCATCAGACCAATAACATCCACTCGCAGAGATGACGTCATCAGACCAATAACATCCACTCGCAGAGATGACATCATCAGACCAACATCCACACGCAGAGATGACATCATCAGACCAATAACATCCACTCGCAGAGATGACGTCATCAGACCAATAACATCCACTCGCAGAGATGACATCATCAGACCAATAACATCCACTCGCAGACATGACGTCATCAGACCAACATCCACGCGCAGAGATGACATCATCAGACCAATAACATCCACTCGCAGAGATGACATCATCAGACCAATAACATCCACTCGCAGAGATGACATCAGACCAATAACATCCACGCGCAGAGATGACATCATCAGACCAGTAACATCCATGCACAGAGATGACATCATCAGACCAATAACATCCACTCGCAGACATGACGTCATCAGAACAACATCCACGCGCAGAGATGACATCATCAGACCAATAACATCCACTCGCAGAGATGACATCATCAGACCAATAACATCCACTCGCAGAGATGACATCATCAGACCAATAACATCCACGCGCAGAGATGACATCATCAGACCAGTAACATCCATGCACAGAGATGATGTCATCAGACCAATAACATCCACTCGCAGAGATGACATCATCAGACCAATAACATCCAATTTTCGCACGTTCAAAAATAAATACGACCTCACGTTGTGTCAATCAAGTTTACACACCGCCTCCAAAACATCCGTCATAAAAAAATTTGGATCGGGTTCCATTTTCTGCGTCTTTCGCATCCGTAGCAAGTAATTTGAAATGCGTTTCGACAATTCACGGCTACCGAATGACGAATACGAAAAAAATGCATACGATAATAATTTTGGACTCCGTGTGCAAGGACCTAGCTTCGCTTTGTCCTGAAATCAATACATCCTACATTCAGACGGATATTAAAGGATTAGTTCACTTAAAAAATGAAAATTCTGTCATCATTTACTCGCCCTCAAGTTGTTTCCAACCTGTAGGAGTTTCTTTCTTCTGCTGAACACAAAAGAAGATATTTTGAAGAATGTGGGTAACCAGACAGGTGATGGACTCCATTGACTTCCATTGTATTTTTTTCCTACTATAGAACTCAATGGGGTCCATCAACTGTTTAGTTACAGACGTTCTTCAAAATATCTTCTTTTGTGTTCAGCAGAAGAAAGAAACTCATACAGGTTTAAAACAACTTGAGGGTGAGTAAATGATGATAGAATTTTCATTTTTAAGTGAATTATTCCTTTAAGACGGAAAGTTGCTGAATTGGCATCATATTGTTTTTTTCTCCTCAGAATAAGAATATGAAGCTTGTTTTAGGGCCATACAGATTAGTTGACATTTTACTCTCAAAGTCTTATTATTGAATTCTCATAATTCTCAAAGTTGAGTCTTATTAGCTTCTCGTTCCTGTAAAACATTAAAGCGCATAGGGTAATGGTTTACAATGTTTCATCTGATATCAATGAACAACACTAATGTTAACGAAATCTTGTACAATAATTATTTGATGGTATATCATATTTTTTTAATATTACAGTGCAGCTCAGTACTTTAATGGTCCTGAAATGGGTTTAATGATCAGTAGCTGTTCATTCTTTTGATTTTGAGGTGAATTGACCAAATGTGATCTTGATCTTAATGAAAATCATATATTTCCACATCATCATCATTACAGAATTATGAAGAGTGAATAAAACACTAATGATAGGAATCGAGCATCTGTGCAAAAAACTCACAAGAGAGACTTTTACACCTCTTCTTTTCTTTATACTGTATCATGGGTTTGAAACACTTTTTTAAAATAGAATAAGAAAAATAATATAATAAAACGCTGTTTAAAAGTTTAGAAATGCATGTAAAATCACTACAATAAATGGTCTTTTAAATCAAAAATAATAAAATGATTAAATTATAAGTCTCCTGAGTATTGATTTGAATGATTAACCCTTGTATGGCCTGGAATAATCTGCACAACACCGAAGAGCTTTGCTTCGTCTTCATTTCAATATTGCCAGTAAAGGAAATCAAATGCACTGCGATTAAAACACTGTAACGAGTCAGCTCAGAGGGGAAATATTAATAATCAATAATAACTGGTTATGATTAATTATGAATATTTGGGTCAGTTAATTGTATTAACTTGATGTAGCTAACTTAATATTACAATCAATGAATCAGTTCGTCTAACGAACTCTTTTGATTATTCATTTATTCTAAGAAAAGGGTATCTTCCATGGCCATGGAAGAATAATTATTTCTTAGCATGTACAGCGCTTTGAGCATGTAACAAGATCATAAATCATATAAGAGACTTTGTTTTGCAAGCAGTGAAGTCGAACCAAATACATATTGTGCACAAGTTTTAACTAAATCACAAACATAACTAAACTAAACAAACATGCATAGAAACCGGAAATGGAACTATGGAGAAGATCCGTGTAACTATGAAAAGAACCATCAGCTTATCATTTTCAAAGTACCTCATTAAATGTATATACTTGCATGGCATTTGCAGCGGACACATTTCTTGAAGAACGTGGAAAAGGATGAAGATGTTTCCTTTGAATGTCAAACATTGAAGTTGCAATCGTATTCTTCTCCGTTGGATGAAGATAAGATGAACTTGCATGGGTAGTTCGACTCTGTTCTGGATGAAGGTTTTCTCTCTCTCCGTAAAGCACATGGCTGAGCACATGCAGATCGTGGCCTGCTGGCCCTGGGCCTGAGAGGACATGCAGAGCAAATGGTGGGAGTTGCGATGGACTTCTTCTGCGTTGAATGAAGACGTTAGCCAAACTCCTGAGGTTGTCCTTGATGCTGTTGTGGTTGAAAGAGTCATCTCTCTTTTGAATGAGCACATGGCTGGTTGTGAGTCAAGGCCTGCTGCCCTGGGGCCTGGGGCCCCCCAGGACAGCAACCTGAACGTATGAGAGAAGGCCAGGTTTAGAAGGTTTATGGCTCTTTGTTTCAAGCGTGCTCATTTGCATGTGCACCCTGGATGGCTGGTAGCTGTGAAGAACTGTGAAAGATTCTTGTAATACTAATATGTTGTTGTTATCGACATATCATGTGCACATTCATTTCTATCTTCAAAGTACCAAGTTATAGAGATCAAACATGCCACACATCTGATTTTGGTTAACCATGGTTGCAAAGTCTGAAACATTAACCCATTAGAGTTTACAAGGAAACAACAAAAGGAAAATCATGAGATGGGAAAATTAGATACATGTTTATACATTTCTCAAGTGTTTATATATTTAGAATATATAGGATTAACAAGGCTTAAATCTCCTTCTCAGTAAGATTTAAGAGTCACATCTCTCAGGAATTCCAGGGTCGTAAAATTCTTGTCAATGTAACTGGACACTGAGTTCTCCCAGTGGTGTTAGTTTCAGGGGAAATTGGCCACATGTCTTAGTTGGGAGAGTCAGTTTGCCGGACTATTCATTAAATATGAATAATTTGTGTGTGATTGGTCCAGACGCTACAACACTGTCATACTGTATACATGAACCTGTTAATCCATAAGAATGAATATTCTGTCATCGTTTACTCTCTAAACCCAAACTACTGTATTTCTTTGTTGAAGCTTCCAAAAACCTATTACATTTAAAATTAATTAAATCTGACTGACTTGTGAACTGGATCAACTTATTTATTGAAATGATTCGTTGCTGTGGAGTCGTAGGAATATAGTCCTATTCTATAATACTTTTATGATGCTTTTGTTCTGTTTTAATCATGATGGAACGACATGAGAGAGTAAATGATGACCATGGCTATATGTTTAAACGACACAATGCATTCACTTCCACATATTTTACAAGCGTGGTTAGCGTGGTCATACAATTCATTATATAGTTTACAAGTTTGTGAAAATTTACAATGAAAAAGGGACAAGAAATAAACGCGATGCATATATGTCTGTGTGGCTGCATAACGCGTCGCCAAAATAACGGTCACCTAAGAAAACTCAAGCTGGGGGCTAGAATATAGAGCCCCTATAGAATATACAGCACTTATAGAGGATAGAGCCCCTAGAATATAGAGCCCCTACAGAATTTACAGCCCCTAGAATATAGAACCCCTAGAATTTAGAGCCCTTACAGAATATACAGCCCCTATAGAATATACAGCCCCTAGAATATAGAGCCCCTAGAATATAGAACCCCTAGAATATACAGCCCCTATAGAGGATAGAGCCCCTAGAATATACAGTCCCTATAGAATATACATCCCCTATAGAATATACAGCCCCTATAGAGGATAGAGACCCTAGGATATAGAATATACAGCCCCTACAGAATATAGAGCCCCTAGAATATACAGCCCCTATATAATATAGAGCCCCTATAGAGTATAGAGCCCCTAGAATATACAGCCCCTACAGAATATAGAGCCCCTATAGAGGTATACAGAATATACAGCCACTATAGAATATAGAGCAACAAAAGTCAGCATTAAGGGAGGAGACAGGACCCAGCAAAAAACGTAGGAAATATTATCCTGATTACTTAAAGTTAGGTTTCATCTGGTCGGGGTCCGAAGCTGCACCTCTGCCGCAGTGTGTGGTCTGCAAGAAGGTGCTAGCAAATGATAGCATGAGACCATGCAAACTTCGGCGTCACATTGAAACTAAGCACACGAATTTAGCAAACAAGCCAGTTGAGTTTTTTGAGAGGAAGCTTGATGATTTGCAGTCACAAAAAAGCATTATACAGTCGTTAGGCACTATTAACATGAAGGCGACAGAAGCATCTTATTGTGCCGCACTACGTATTGCGAAGGCAGGCAAACCCCATAACATCAGCGAAACATTGCTACTCCCTGCAGCTAGAGATATGTGTTCAGTGATGCTGGGAGAAGCAGCTGCTGCTAAACTTGACACAATCCCTATCTCTGACAATACCATCCAGCGTCGAATATCAGACATGGCTTGTGATGTCAAAGAGCAGGTCCTGGCCTGTGTTCGTGAAAGCCCCTTTCACGCCATTCAGCTGGATGAGTCCACTGACGACACTGTGCTCAATTGATGGTGTACGTTCGGTTTATCAGAGAGCTCAGTATGCAGGAAGATTTTTTGTTTTGCATTCCTCTACCCGCCCGCACAACAGCTGACAAACTTTTCAAGGCCTTTAATAACTTTTACCAGGCTAATTGCCTTGACTGGGGCCGGTGTTGTGGGATATGCACTGATGGGGCAAGAGCAATGACTGGCCGTCACAGCGGTCTCGTAAAACAGGTGCAGGCAGTTACCCCTGCGGTTATCTAGAAGCACTGCATTATCCATCGCCAGGCTTTAGCAACAAAAAGGATGCCCCAAGAATTGCGTGCCGTTCCTGATGAGGCTGTCAAAATTGTGAACCTAATTAAATCGCGTGCCTTAAACGTCCGTCTGTTCTCAATCCTCTGCAATGAGATGGGCACTCTGAGAGTCCATCTCTCAGATGGCTCTCTCGGGGCAAAGTCCTCACCAGGCTGTGCGATTTGCACGAGGAAGTCCTCCTCTTCCTCACCGAGATTAACTCCCCACTGGCAAAACATCTGGCAGACATGAACTGGCTTGCTATGTTGGCCTATCTCTCCGACATCTTCGATAGGATCAACTCCCTCAACACCTCTCTTCAGGGCAAAGAGTGCCACGTCTTTTCGGCACACGGCCAAGTGTCTGGGTTCAGGAAAAAGCTGGACTTGTGGTGTGCTTGTGTTGAACAAGGTTCAGTGGATATGTTCCCAACCCTGGAGGATGTTGCGGAGAAGACAGGGCTGCCTCTTAACCCTGTCCAACCGGTCATCACTGCACATTTGAATGGGTTGCGTGACCAGTTTGGCGAGTATTTTGGAGAGGACGCAATGGTAAATCAGTGGTTGAGAAATCTGTTCTCTATCCCCGCCACACCCCGTGATGGACTGAGCCTCCAGGAGGAGGTGGTCCTGGTCGAGCTCAGCTCGAATATGGACTTGAAGCAGAGACTGAGAGAAATGCCGATCATGTGTTTCTGATTGTCTGTGGAGAGTGAGTTCCCCCAGATCTCCACTAAGACTATGAAAGTCCTAATCCCCTTCACCTCCACCTACTTGTGTGAGTGTGGGTTTTCCGCAGCCCTGCATCGAACACCTCTGTGCATCAAAAGCGCGGCCTCATTGTTCCCACTGAAATGGACGATTAAATTGAAACACAAAGTTGTGTTATCTTGAATGCATAAATTGGTTGGGCCATAGGGTTGATGCCGCTCTTGTAGCGCAAATGACGTGAATGGCGCATTTTGTTTGTTGTTTAAATCTGAGGTTTTATGTGGTTGAAATCGTTGAAAAATTTGATGAAAATATGTGAATCTGTTCGATCTGATAACATGCCTTCAATGCAGTTAACTGTTTAATGTTATGTGTTCCATGAACAAACAGCGTTGTCGTTCATTGATCAGAGAGCTGTCCATTGTTCTGATTTTGTTCGAGACGCTGTGCATCTCCTTCAAATGTGCGCTTAAGGCCCAGACATACCGCGCCGATTTCAGCCATCGTCGGTGTCGTCAGCTTTGGCGGCGATTACACATGTTAAGCATGTTTTGTTGACTTGTGGTTGAGCCTACTGATGTTCAGTGATTTTAAAAGTAGCCTCAATTAGGCCTGCATGTTGGAAATTATTTGTTGTTGCCAAGAATCGTTTCTGAATGCACTTTTTAAAAAGTTGTGGTAATAAAATGTCTTCAAATACAATATAAAAAAATATTTACATTTTATCAGTTTTTATTGAAACTCATTATTGCCTGTAACACACAAAAGATGGCATTTACTGCAGAGGTGTGTGTGGGATAGGGCAGGGGGACGGGATTTTGGGCAGGGGGACGGGATTTTGGGGATGGGGAGGGGGAGGGGGGTTGGTTCGTCTGTCCTTACCTACTCTAAGTGGAGGCTCACATTCACCCAATTTGAAAACCCCCGCCCTACAATATACAGCTCCTAGAATATACAACCCCTAGAATATACACTCACCTAAAGGATTATTAGGAACACCATACTAATACTGTGTTTGACCCCCTTTCGCCTTCAGAACTGCCTTAATTTTATGTGGCATTGATTCAACAAGGTGCTGAAAGAATTCTTTAGAATTGTTGGCCCATATTGATAGGATAGCATCTTGCAGTTGATGGAGATTTGTGGGATGCACATCCAGGGCACGAAGCTCCCGTTCCACCACATCCCAAAGATGCTCTATTGGGTTGAGATCTGGTGACTGTGGGGGCCATTTTAGTACAGTGAACTCATTGTCATGTTCAAGAAACCAATTTGAAATGATTCGAGCTTTGTAACATGGTACATTATCCTGCTAGAAGTAGCCATCAGAGGATGGGTACATGGTGGCCATAAAGGGATGGACATGGTCAGAAACAATGCTCAGGTAGGCCGTGGCATTTAAACGATGCCCAATTGGCACTAAGGGGCCTAAAGTGTGCCAAGAAAACATCCCCCACAACATTACACCATCACAACCAGCCTGCACAGTGGTAACAAGGCATGATGGATCCATGTTCTCATTCTGTTTACGCCAAATTCTGACTCTACCATCTGAATGTCTCAACAGAAATCGAGACTCATCAGACAGGGCAACATTTTTCCAGTCTTCAACTGTCCAATTTTGGTGAGCTCTTGCAAATTGTAGCCTCTTTTTCCTATTTGTAGTGGAAATGAGTGGTACCCGGTGGGGTCTTCTGCTGTTGTAGCCCATCCGCCTCAAGGTTGTGTGTGTTGTGGCTTCACAAATGCTTTGCTGCATACCTCGGTTGTAACGAGTGGTTATTTCAGTCAAAGTTGCTCTTCTATCAGCTTGAATCAGTCAGCCCATTCTCCTCTGACCTCTAGCATCAACAAGGCATTTTCGCCCACAGGACTGCCGCATACTGGATGTTTTTCCCTTTTCACACCATTCTTTGTAAACCCGGTTGTGCATGAAAATCCCAGTAACTGAGCAGATTGTGAAATACTCAGACCGGCCCGTCTGCCACCAACAACCATACCACGCTCAAAATTGTTCAGGAGATCGTCTTGACCAGGACCACACCCCTAAATGCATTGAAGCAACTGCCATGTGATTGGTTGATTAGATAATTGCATTAATGAGAAATTGAACAGGTGTTCCTAATAATCCTTTAGGTGAGTGTACAGCTCCTAGAATATACAGCTCCTAGAATATACAGCCCCTATAGAATATACAGCCCCTATAGAATATACAGCCCCTAGAATATACAGCCCCTTTAGAATATAGTCTCTATAGAACAGAGGTCTTCAGTCCTGCTCCTGGAGTGCCACTGTCCTGCAGAGTTTAGTTCCAACCTGCTTCAGCACACCTGCCTTTGTATATTCAAGCGGTCCTGAAGAGCTTGATGAGCTGATTCAGGTGTGTTTGATTAGGGTTGGAACTAAACTCTGCAGGACACCAGCCCTCCAGGAGCAGGATTGAAGACCTCTGCTATAGAATATAGAGCACCTACAGAATTGTAGATGCCCTGCCCACAGAACCAAATTCTGGAATAATGATTCAAGGTTTCTCTGAAGAATAACGTTATTGTAAGTTTTTCAATTGCATATTTGCACCCACAGAAAAAAAATTCTTGCACTGCAGACTCGTCCAACAATCATTTCCAATATTTTGTTTATTCAGATTTGTAATTATTGACCTATGGTAAAGTTCCATCCTTAACCTCTTCATCTCTTTCTTCGCTGTTTTTTTTACGTTTTCGCATGTACTCCTGACATGTGCTTCTTTCCATCCATCGTGTTCTTTTTTGTGACTCGTAATGCGCTGTATTTTAAAGTGACGAGAGGGTGTGCTCACGTTCACTTCTTACTTTCTATAATTCACAGATTTTACTTTATTTTACTACAATATTATTAGTTAACTTGTTTGTGTATTAAACACACACACACACAAAATAAATCCAAAATCGTGATTTGGGGCCCCCTAGCGTCCTGGGCCCATTTAACTTTAGTTAACTATAATAAACCCTTTAGTGTGCATAATTCATTTTTAAAGTTTCTTACATTTCAAAAATGATGAAAAACAAACTAAATATATGGCCTATATCAGATTCACTAACACACACAGTTCCTCATGAACTCGAACGATGTGTGTGTGTGTGTCAAGTCAAGTCAAGTCATGTCACATTTATTTATATAGCGCTTTTTACAATACAGGGTGTTTCAAAGCAGCTTTACAGAGATAGCAGGAAATTAATGCAAAAAAAGTTTGCTTCCTGAAGAAAATAGCGTCACAGTCCAGCTTAAAGGTGCTCTAAGCGATGCGGGGGGACGTCATTTCTTGTTGACAATCAAAGTATTGTCTAACAAAACGGAGGCTAGCTAGATCCTACCTCCTCCTCATCCGCGCACTAACCCCCCAAATCCTTCTTGTCGGTTATTGGCTGGAACAGTTTGTTATGTTTCGTGGTGCGGGTTAGCTCAGTTTGTTTTTGTTGCCATGTGTGTAGCCTGGGGTGTCTGCAGAGACCGCGTGTTTTTACAGTGTGTTCAGGGGACAGGCAGCTAGCGGATAGTGAAGAGATGTTTGCTGTATGTGACAAAAAATGTTTTGGCCTAAAAAACGTGTGGCATCGCTTAGAGCACCTTTAAGTAAGTTCAGTGATGGTTAATTTTTGTTTTAAAAAGTTATTAATTTAGTTCATTTATATATATATATATATATATAGCCGCTCCGGAGTAAACCGTGATGTCATCGTCCAGCTCAGTTCAGTTCTTGTATAATAGTGTCAATGCAGGCAGATCAATAATATTGTTGAATATTAAATTAAACGTTACATTTAGGGCGCTTTCACACTTGGTTCGATTGCCTGTTCCGAACCCGAGTTCGATTGCTCCCCCCTCCCCCTGCCCCCGATGGACTGTGTTCACAGTATATTATTTGTATCCGAACCGTGGTACGCTTGCGTCATCAAGCTGCAGCTGGCGCGTAATCGTGTTGCTTGGTAACCGGCACTGCTATGAATGAAAAGGCGTCAAAATGGATAGAATTGCTCGCTTCACATTTGTTCTTCTTTTTTTTTAACCTTGGGTTTTGTTTTCAAAGAAAACATACAGAAACACACTTGCGTCTCTCTGCCGCAAAAGTACTAAAATCGTTCCAAAGACAGCTGGCTGTCAGCCGAAGACAATTTTTGCGGACGCAAGCATTAATCATCTCTCTGCCACCCGCTTGCAGTGCGTCAATCCCGCTTTTCGTCAAGGTAAGTGTATACACACACACACACACACGACTGTCCTGTCGACCACATTATACATTATACGTCATCAATAGTGGTTCACTTCCGCGGTTTGGTTCGATTGGTTCATATCAGCAGCGAACCGTACTGGAGTTCACATGAACCGTACCCCAGGCCACCTTTTTAAGCGGACCCGAGTACGGTTCGCGGGTGCGCACCCGAGTTCGGAAGACAGCGTTCACATCATCCAAACGAACCGAACTCTGACGTCATTCGAACCTGGGTGCGCACCAAAAGTGCTAGTGTGAAAGTCCCCTTAATGTCCCCAACTAAGCAAGCCAAGCCAATGGCAACAAAGGTGGTAAAAGGCGACAGTGGCAAGGAACCAAAACTCCATCAGTGACAGAATGGAGAAAAAAACCTTGGGAGAAACCAGACTCAGTCGCTCAGTTCTCCTCTGGCCAACAAACGAACAGTGTATGATTATGATTCAGGCAGATTGTTTTGGAACAATCATTATATTATGCAGTTCATCTGGTTGAAGATCGGAGTCATGTGCGTATGGAGACGAGTTTGTTGAGGATCAGATGTGGTCGTGTCTAGGCGCAGGTCCACCATCTGATCTGGATACGGCCTGGATCCGGCTGACTACATCATGCGTTGTGGTCGTGTCTAGGGGCAGGTCCACCATCTGATCTGGATACGGCCCAGATCCGGCTGACTACATCATGCGTTGTGGTTGTGTCCAGGCGCAGGTCCTCCATCTGATCTGGATACGGCCCGGATACGGCTGACTACATCATGCGTTGTGGTCGTGTCCAGGCGCAGGTCCTCTATCTGATCTGGATACGGCCCGGATCTGTTTCTGTAGCTTCGTATATCTTTCTGTTTTTAATCATTATTTACTACCATTCCCTGTTGTTTATACTGCTAAATACAAATTACTCAACATCACATAGTAACCTGACATCGCTAGCTTCAATCTAAATCGTTGCCAGCACAACAAGCTACTAATTCGCTAGCCTGTTAGCGTGTCATCCTTGTGCTCTTTATTTATTTATTTAGCTCGCGCCTTTTACAAATCCATCAAAGCTGCGGTAAGTAGATTCAGTCAACAAACACGATGAGTCATGTCATCTTCTCCTCTTATTGTGACTTGCACTTCATGTAACATGTTTAGCATAGCCTTCTACGTCTGCACAGGATTTACATGTGATAAATGCAGGGAGATAGTGAAGCTGATGGAGAAGATTTCAGTACTAGATACATGCATCCAAACTTTAATTGAGGTTAATTGTAAGAGTGCAAGGGCTTTAGATACTGCTTTGGATGCGACTAGGTTAGAGAACACTGTACATTGTTCGGTTCCGGCTGTAGTAGAGCCTGTGCAGCAGGGCAATTGGGTGACGGTGAGGCGCTGTAGTCGCGGGACAAAACACCGCTCTTCCGTTCCGATTACAACATCAAACAGATTCTCCCCCCTCAGTGAAACACCCACTGAGAATCCTGTTGAATGTGCCCTAGTTATTGGCGATTCTATTACACAGAACATGAAAATGGAGACACCAGCCACCATAGTCACATGTTTGCCGGAAGCCAGAATGCCTGACATCAAAGCAAATTTAAAAGTGCTGGCTAATGCTAATCGTAAATTCTCTAAGATTATTATTCACGTCAGCACTAATGATGTTCGACTTGGCCAGTCGGAGAGTACGCAAGTACGATGTCAGGCACTGTAATTTGCTCTAGCCCCCTTCCTGTTCGAAGGAGTGATGAGATAGTTAGCAGATTGTCATCACTCAATGGCTGGCTGTCTAAGTGGTGCCTACAAAATAATATAGAATTCATAGACAATTGGAAAAGTTTTTGGGGCAGACCTGACCTGTTTAAAAGAGATGGTATTCATCACTCCTGGGATGGTGCTGCTCTTCTCTCTAGTAATATGGCACATAGTCTTAGAGTTCAAACATGACAATCTGGGGCTCAGGTCAGGAAGCAGACAAACTGGCTAAACCGATCGTCTGCTAGCTGTCTCACGCCACTGAGGTCAGATAAATCCCATCACATAGAGGCTCTTTCAGCTAGATATCATCATATAGAGACTGTGTCTGTTCCCCGAATTAGGAAATACAAAAAACTTCCAAACCCATCTAAGGGTAAAAATTTAATTGATGTTCAACAAATAAAAAACAGAAATAATACAAATGATAAAGCTTGGGTTGCTGAATATTCGATCCCTTACTTCAAAAGCACTTATTGTTAATGATATGATTACAGATTATAACCTAGATGTGCTGTGTATGACAGAAACCTGGCTAAAACCAAACGATTACATTACTTTAAATGAGTGCACCCCGCAAGATTACTGTTATAAACATGAACCTCGTCTGAAAGGCAAAGAAGGAGGTGTTACTGTAATTTATAATAATATTTTTAAAATTACTAAGAAGGTTAGTTTCAAATATAATTATTTTGAAGTGTTGGTGCTTCATGTAACAATATATAGTGCAAATGATAAGTCACGTTTAAGATTTGTGCTGGCTACTGTATACAGGCCACCAGGGCACCATACAGACTTTATCAAAGAATTTGCTGAATTTCTATCAGAGTTAGTACTGGCTGCAGATAAAGTCCTAATTGTTGGTGATTTTAATATACATGTAGATAATGAAAAAGATGCATTGGGATTGGCATTTAAAGACATTCTTAACTCTATTGGAGTTAGACAACACGTGTCAGAACCTACTCATTGTCGTAATCATACTCTAGATCTAATATTATCACATGGAATAAATGTTGATGCTGTTGAAATTCTGCAGCAGAGCAATGACATCTCAGATCATTATCTAGTCTCGTGTAAACTTCATTTAGCCAAGGCTGCAAAGCCGACTCCGTGTTACAAATATGTTAGACCTATCACTACTTTCACAAAAAATTGCTTTATTAATAATCTTCTGATAAGTTTCATCATCTCGGCATCCCAGATAGCCTAGAAGAACTCGATATTGTGACAGAAACTTTTAACTCTCTCTTTTCCAGCACTTTAGACACAGTTGATCCATTGCGCTTAAAGAAGATCAAAGAAAATAGTCCAACGCCGTGGTACAGCGAGCACACTCACACACACACACACACACACACACACACACACACACACACACACACACACACACACACACACACACACTCAGGCCCTAAAGAGAGCAGCCAGAAAAATGGAGCGCAACTGGAAGAAAACAAAACTAGAGGTATTTCGCATTTCATGGAAGGAGAGCTCGATTGCATACAGAGAGGCCTTAAAAACTGCTAGATCTGCTTATTTTTCAACCCTATTAGAAGAAATTAAACAAAACCCTAGGTATTTATTTGAAACCGTGGCTAAACTAACGAAAAATAAAGCTTCAAACCCAGAAGTTTGCAAGAAACACAGCAGTAATGACTTTATGACCTTATTCACTTATAAGATTGATAATATCAGGAAAAAAAATTATAACTATGCAACCGTATACAACAGTATCGCATCAGACAGTGCATTGTAGTCTCACTGACGAAAAATTCGTTTCATTTATTGCTATAGGAGAGGAAGAATTTTCTAAACTCGTTAAATCATCTAAATCGACAACATGTATGTTAGACCCTATACCGACTAAACTACTGGAAGAGATGCTTCCAGAGGTCATAGATCCTCTTCTCAATATCATTAATTCATCTTTGTAACTAGGATACGTACCAAAAACTTTTAAGCTGGCTATGATTAAACCACTTGTTAAAAAAACGCAACTTGATCCTACAGAATTAGTCAATTACAGGCCGATCTCAAATCTACCTTTTCTGTCAAAGATACTAGAAAAGGCAGTATCCTCACAACTATGTTCCTTTTTAGAAAGAAATGGTATCTGTGAGGATTTTCAGTCAGGATTTAGACCATATCATAGTACTGAGACAGCTCTCATTAGAGTCACAAATGATTTGCTCTTATCATCCAATCGTGGTTGTATCTCTCTATTAGTGTTACTCGATCTTAGTGCTGCATTTGATACTATTGACCACAACATTCTTTTAAATAGACTCGAAAAGTATGTTGGCATTAGTGGAATTGGTTTAAATCATACTTATCTGACCGTTATCAGTTTGTAGCTGTAAATGAAGAGATGTCTTATCGATCAAAAGTTCAGTATGGCGTCCCACAAGGCTCAGTATTAGGACCGTTGCTGTTCACTCTGTACATGCTTCCCTTTGGAGATATTATTAGGAAGCATGGCATTAGTTTTCACTGTTATGCTGATGATACTCAGCTCTATATTTCTTCAAGCCCTGACGAAACTTACCAATCCACAAAATTAACGGAATGCATAGCTGATATAAAAGATTGGATGACTAGTAATTTCCTACTACTTAATTCTGAAAAAACAGAGATTCTAATTATTGGACAAAAAACTTCCTCACGTAATAACCTAGAAGACTGTCTAACACTGCTCTGTCAAGTCCTTGCCATTAGTTAGGAACCTGAGTTTGCTCTTTGATAGCAATCTTTCATTTGAAAGTCACGTGTCTAGTATCTGTAAAACCGCATTTTTCCATTACGTCATATGCTCTCAATGACAAATGCAGAACAATTAGTTCATGCGTTCATGACATCAAGGCTAGATTATTGTAATGCTATTATGGGTGGTTGCCCTGCACGCTTAATAAACAAACTACAGCTGGTCCAAAACGCAGCCGCTAGAGTTCTTACCAGAAACAGGGAGTATGACCATATTAGCCTGGTTCTGTCAATACTGCATTGGCTCCCTATTAAACATCGTATAAATTTTTTAATATTGCTGATTACTTACAAAGCACTAAATGGTTTAGCTCGCCAGTACTTGAGCGAGCTCTTAACGCATTATAGTCCTTTACGTCTATGGCGATCTCAAAATTCCGCCAGTTGATAATACCTTGAATATCAAAATCGACTGCTGGCGGTAGATTCTTTTCCTATTTAGCACCAAAACTCTCCTTAACATTGTCCGGGAAGCAGAAACAGTCTGTCAGTTCAAATCTAGACTAAAAACACATCTCTTTAACCTGGCATACACAGAAAATTGTACATTCCTATTATTAGAATCAGTAAAATGATTATAAGGCTGCATAAATAAGGTCAGCCGGATCCGGGAACACTTCCTATAACACCTGATGTACTCGCTAAATCATAAGAAGAATGGCATCTACGCTAATGTTAGTCTTTCTGTTTATTCCGAGGTTAACTGTATTCAGCAGTATCCGGGCCGTTTACAGATCAGATGGAGGACCTGCGTCTAGACATGACCACAACGCATGATGTAGTCAGCCAGATCCGGGCCGTATCCAGATCAGATGGAGGACCTGCGCCTAGACACGAGCACAACTCATGATGTAGTCAGCCGGATCTGGGCCGTATCCAGATCAGATGGAGGATCTGCCCCTAGACATGACCACAGCGCATGATGTAGTCAGCCGGATCCGGGCCGTATCCAGATCAGATGGTGGACCTGCGCCTAGACACGACCACAACGCATGATGTAGTCAGCCGGATCCAGGCCGTATCCAGATCAGATGGTGGACCTGCGCCTAGACACGACCACAACGCATGATGTAGTCAGCTGTATCCGGGCCGTATCCAGATCAGATGGTGGACCTGCGCCTGGACACGACCACAATGCATGATGTAGTCAGCCGTATCCTGGCCGTATCCAGATCAGATGGAGGACCTGCGCCTGGACACGACCACAACGCATGATGTAGTCAGCCAGATCCGGGCCGTATCCAGATCAGATGGAGGACCTGCGCCTAGACACGAGCACAACTCATGATGTAGTCAGCCGGATCTGGGCCGTATCCAGATCAGATGGAGGATCTGCCCCTAGACATGACCACAGCGCATGATGTAGTCAGCCGGATCCGGGCCGTATCCAGATCAGATGGTGGACCTGCGCCTAGACACGACCACAACGCATGATGTAGTCAGCCGGATCCAGGCCGTATCCAGATCAGATGGTGGACCTGCGCCTGGACACGACCACAACACATGATGTAGTCAGCCGTATCTCGGCCGTATCCAAGTCAAGTCAAGTCTCCTTCATTTATAAAGCACTTTTAACAATATGGACTGTTTCAAAGTAGCTTTACAATGATAATAGGAAATTAAAGTAACAGAGATTGTTTTGACTTTACAGCAGCTCTAGAATAAAGTTATTGTCCAGCTAAAGTTAGTTTTGATTGATTCACTTCCGTCGCAACGATCATTAGTTATTAACTTAGGGGCCGCTAACACGACACCGCTCTAACAGAAAATTCTTTAATGCGATCCGGCCGCTCATTTGCATAAAATAGTGTCTGGTGGCTCTGAGAATTTTTTATCGCTTCCGCGTAGCCACGTGATTCGGAATTATCCTGTCAACGTTTTATCAGTATAGAGGTAAATGGAAGGGGGCCTTCACTAGGGAGAGACTAGTGACACTTCAGGACTGCGTTGTCGTCATGTCCAGGCGCAGGTCCTTCATCAGATCTGGATACGGCCTGGATCCGGCGAACTGCGGTAAACCTCGGGATAAACAGAGAGACAAATATTAG
>JAPDVR010000015.1:740000-777500 GCA_026230005.1 Gila orcuttii | reverse complement strand
TGTGCTTATTATCTTCAAAACATCACCCGTGACACCTCAAACACGAACATATACATTCTTTAAAGTTCATTTAAAACGTACACTCTAAAAAAAGTTCTGGGGTGTTTTAACCCAATTTTGGGTCAAATATTTTAACCCAAACGTTGGGTTAAACATGTAATTTAAAAATGTAACCCAACGGCTGGGTTTGTCCATATTTGACCCATTTTTTAAAGTGTATTCAGCGAATGTGTGGCGACTAGAAATGGTCCGGTTACGTATTATCAAAACATCACCTATAACTTCAAACATGAAATATATAGGCTATGCTTTAAAATTATTTTAAAATGTATACTCTAAAACAATCTGGGTTTTTAACCCAATTTTGGTTCAAATATGGACAAACGCTAACGTTCCCAGCAAGCAATTTTGCGTTTAATAGCCGTCCAAACACAGCCTGATGTCGAGGCTAAAACAAGAACATTTGTGCCGTCAGTGAAAGTGTAATAGAGTGTAACCATCGCCCACGAATAGTCTAGTCATCCATTAGATAACAAAGAAATGAAACCAAATGTCTTGTAATCACTGTTGACTTTGCTTACATGACAAGTTATTTAGGCAAAAATGACGTAACCAAATTCAAGGTTATTTTGGCTAGAAATGTGTTACTCATAGCCGGACTATATGGGTCTATAGTTAACCTAGACAGTGACATGACGGCTATTGCTGGCTGGGTTGGATTAAAAATCTAATTAAAAAATTTAACCCAACAGCTGGGTTTGTCCACATTTGATAAAATTTGACCCAAAAAGCATTTTTTGAGCTTATTCGACTATAAATGGTGACCAGCATATAAATGAAACTTTCCTTTATTGTGAGTTCCGCCTTACGTTTCACACTGATTCACTTTTCAATATCAAGAGTCAGTCAAAAAGTAGCCTAATGAACAACTGCATTATTATAAGGGAAATGTTTTTTATACCTGACAGTGAATGTGATGAAGTTAAATTATTTGTTTTTACGCGGTTGTGTGGAGTTTTGTGGCAGACCTGCAAAATTCTATGTTTTAATGACATTTATGTCTATTTAAGTCACAGCCTGTATATCTGCTATAATCTCTAAATCTCTGTTAGAAATAAAACACAATGCGTAAGTGTGTTTAAAGTAATCATCGCCATAAATTGCAATAGTGGGAGGATATAATAAACTCAAAGAGCTTTCATCAAAACTACTAAAACTCTTACTTTTGCATCAGATCCTGATCCATGAACTATTAAACTGCCTATAATAGAATAAAACAGAGTCAGAGTTAAAACACTGAGAGGGAGTTTCCACTGATTTCTGGACGATGTGTAGAGCCGGATGAAAATATGACACTTTAAAAAAGTTGCCTTCAATTTTTATGTACAATCACCTTGGATGTTTAAGTAATTTCAACGTAAATTACATTAAACTGACTTTAAAAAAATAGTTGAATCTAGTATAACTTAAAATATAAAAAAGTTAAAAATTGCTTAACTTATTTTGATGGGTTAAAGCAATGTAAAAACATAGTGTATGTTGTCATAACTTATTGATAATCATATATTTTTTACTGTGTTGATGTTTTAGCAGTTATTGGTTATTGAACTGAATGTTTCTTTCTGGTCTCAGCCATAATAATATACAACATAATCCGTCTCAAACATTACAAGCAAATCTGATGTGGATTTAAAATCCTGTAACCGTGAAGCTGATTCTGGAAACATGCTGTTGTTATTAGTGAACGCTGCGGTTATAAGAAGCATGTGTGTGTGTGTGTGTGTGTGTGTGTGTGTGTGTGTGTTCATTCAGCGCATGGTTTCTGTTCTCTTACGTAACTGAGCCCGATGACATCACAGAGTCACTAAGGCTGGTGAAGTGTGTGCTGTGTGTGTTTGTCTGTGGTGAAGTGTGTGTGTTTGTCTGTGGTGAAGTGTGTGTGTTTGGCTGTGGTGAAGTGTGTGTGTTTGAATCTGGTGAAGTGTGTGTGTTTGGCTGTGGTGAAGTGTGTGTGTTTGGCTGTGGTGAAGTGTGTGTGTTTGAATCTGGTGAAGTGTGTGTGTTTGGCTGTGGTGAAGTGTGTGTGTTTGGCTGTGGTGAAGTGTGTGTGTTTGTGGTGAAGTGTGTGTGTTTGGCTGTGGTGAAGTGTGTGTGTTTGAATCTGGTGAAGTGTGTGTGTTTGGCTGTGGTGAAGTGTGTGTGTTTGAATCTGGTGAAGTATGTGTGTTTGGCTGTGGTGAAGTGTGTGTGTTTGGCTGTGGTGAAGTGTGTGTGTTTGTGGTGAAGTGTGTGTGTTTGGCTCTGGTGGAGTGTGTGTGTTTGGCTCTGGTGAAGTGTGTGTGTTTGGCTCTGGTGGAGTGTGTGTGTTTGGCTCTGGTGGAGTGTGTGTGTTTGGCTCTGGTGAAGTGTGTGTGTTTGGCTCTGGTGGAGTGTGTGTGTTTGGCTCTGGTGAAGTGTGTGTGTTTGGCTCTGGTGGAGTGTGTGTGTTTGGCTCTGGTGAAATGTGTGTTTGGCTGTGGTGACATGTGTGTGTTTGTGGTGAAGTGTGTGTGTTTGAATCTGGTGAAGTGTGTGTTTGGCTGTGGTGAAGTGTGTGTGTTTGAATCTGGTGAAGTGTGTGTGTTTGGCTGTGGTGAAGTGTGTGTGTTTGGCTGTGGTGAAGTGTGTGTGTTTGGCTCTGGTGGAGTGTGTGTGTTTGGCTCTGGTGAAGTGTGTGTGTTTGGCTGTGGTGAAGTGTGTGTGTTTGGCTCTGGTGAAGTGTGTGTGTTTGGCTGTGGTGAAGTGTGTGTGTTTGGCTCTGGTGAAGTGTGTGTGTTTGGCTCTGGTGGAGTGTGTGTGTTTGGCTCTGGTGGAGTGTGTGTGTTTGGCTCTGGTGAAATGTGTGTTTGGCTCTGGTGAAGTGTGTGTTTGTCTGTGGTGAAGTGTGTGTGTTTGAATCTGGTGAAGTGTGTGTGTTTGGCTGTGGTGAAGTGTGTATATTTGGCTCTGGTGAAGTGTGTGTGTTTGGCTCTGGTGAAGTGTGTGTGTTTGGCTCTGGTGAAGTGTGTGTGTTTGACTGTGGTGAAGTGTGTGTGTTTGGCTCTGGTGAAGTGTGTGTGTTTGTCTGTGGTGAAGTTTGTGTGTTTGTCTGTGGTGAAGTGTGTGTGTTTGTGGTGAAGTGTGTGTGTTTGGCTCTGGTGAAGTGTGTGTGTTTGGCTCTGGTGAAGTGTGTGTGTTTGGCTGTGGTGAAGTGTGTGTGTTTGGCTCTGGTGAAGTGTGTGTGTTTGTCTGTGGTGAAGTTTGTGTGTTTGGCTCTGGTGAAGTGTGTGTGTTTGGCTCTGGTGAAGTGTGTGTGTTTGTCTGTGGTGAAGTTTGTGTGTTTGGCTCTGGTGAAGTGTGTGTGTTTGGCTCTGGTGAAATGTGTGTGTTTGTCTGTGGTGAAGTGTGTGTGTTTGAATCTGGTGAAGTGTGTGTGTTTGGCTGTGGTGAAGTGTGTGTGTTTGGCTGTGGTGAAGTGTGTGTGTTTGGCTGTGGTGAAGTGTGTGTGTTTGAATCTGGTGAAGTGTGTGTGTTTGGCTGTGGTGAAGTGTGTGTGTTTGAATCTGGTGAAGTGTGTGTGTTTGGCTGTGGTGAAGTGTGTGTGTTTGAATCTGGTGAAGTGTGTGTGTTTGGCTGTGGTGAAGTGTGTGTGTTTGGCTGTGGTGAAGTGTGTGTGTTTGGCTCTGGTGAAGTGTGTGTGTTTGGCTCTGGTGGAGTGTGTGTGTTTGGCTCTGGTGAAATGTGTGTTTGGCTCTGGTGAAGTGTGTGTTTGTCTGTGGTGAAGTGTGTGTGTTTGAATCTGGTGAAGTGTGTGTGTTTGGCTGTGGTGAAGTGTGTGTGTTTGGCTCTGGTGAAGTGTGTGTGTTTGGCTCTGGTGAAGTGTGTGTGTTTGGCTCTGGTGAAGTGTGTGTGTTTGGCTCTGGTGAAGTGTGTGTGTTTGGCTCTGGTGAAGTGTGTGTGTTTGTCTGTGGTGAAGTTTGTGTGTTTGTCTGTGGTGAAGTGTGTGTGTTTGTGGTGAAGTGTGTGTGTTTGGCTCTGGTGAAATGTGTGTGTTTGTCTGTGGTGAAGTGTGTGTGTTTGAATCTGGTGAAGTGTGTGTGTTTGGCTGTGGTGAAGTGTGTGTGTTTGAATCTGGTGAAGTGTGTGTGTTTGGCTGTGGTGAAGTGTGTGTGTTTGAATCTGGTGAAGTGTGTGTGTTTGGCTGTGGTGAAGTGTGTGTGTTTGGCTGTGGTGAAGTGTGTGTGTTTGTCTGTGGTGAAGTGTGTG
Source organism: Gila orcuttii (assembly GCA_026230005.1). Lineage (NCBI taxonomy): Eukaryota > Metazoa > Chordata > Actinopteri > Cypriniformes > Leuciscidae > Gila > Gila orcuttii. The sequence continues at coordinate 773,216 of JAPDVR010000015.1, read as the reverse complement.
TGTTTGAATCTGGTGAAGTGTGTGTGTTTGGCTGTGGTGAAGTGTGTGTGTTTGAATCTGGTGAAGTGTGTGTGTTTGAATCTGGTGAAGTGTGTGTGTTTGGCTGTGGTGAAGTGTGTGTGTTTGGCTGTGGTGAAGTGTGTGTGTTTGGCTCTGGTGAAGTGTGTGTGTTTGGCTCTGGTGGAGTGTGTGTGTTTGGCTCTGGTGAAATGTGTGTTTGGCTCTGGTGAAGTGTGTGTTTGGCTGTGGTGAAGTGTGTATATTTGGCTCTGGTGAAGTGTGTGTGTTTGGCTCTGGTGAAGTGTGTGTGTGTGTGTGTGTGTGTGTTTGAATCTGGTGAAGTGTGTGTGTTTGGCTGTGGTGAAGTGTGTATATTTGGCTCTGGTGAAGTGTGTGTGTTTGGCTCTGGTGAAGTGTGTGTGTGTGTGTGTGTGTGTGTTTGGCTCTGGTGAAGTGTGTGTGTTTGGCTCTGGTGAAGTGTGTGTGTTTGGCTGTGTTGAAGTGTGTGTGTTTGTCTGTGGTGAAGTTTGTGTCTGGCTGTGGTGAAGTGTGTGTGTGTTTTTCGTGGTGAAGTTTGTGTGTTTCTCTGTGGTGAAGTGTGTGTGTTCGGCTGTGGTGAAGTGTGTGTGTGTGTGTGTGTTTGGCTGTGGTGAAGTGTGTGTGTTTGTCTGTGGTGAAGTTTGTGTCTGGCTGTGGTGAAGTGTGTGTGTTTTTCGTGGTGAAGTTTGTGTGTTTCTCTGTGGTGAAGTGTGTGTGTTCGGCTGTGGTGAAGTGTGTGTGTGTGTGTTTGGCTGTGGTGAAGTGTGTGTGTTTGTCTGTGGTGAAGTGTGTGTGTTTGTCTGTGGTGAAGTGTGTGTGTTCGGCTGTGGTGAAGTGTGTGTGTCTGGCTGTGGTGAAGTGTGTGTGTGTGTGTGTGTTTGGCTGTGGTGAAGTGTGTGTGTTTGTCTGTGGTGAAGTGTGTGTGTCTGGGTGTGGTGAAGTGTGTGTATTTGGCTGTGTTGAAGTGTGTGTGTTTGACTCTGGTGAAGTGTGTGTGTTTGGCTGTGGTGCAGTGTGTGTGTGTTTGGCTCTGGTGAAGTGTGTGTGTTTGGCTCTGGTGAAGTGTGTGTGTGTGTGTGTTTGACTGTGGTGAAGTGTGTGTGTTTGACTGTGGTGAAGTGTGTGTGTTTGGCTCTGGTGAAGTGTGTGTGTGTGTGTGTGTGTGTGTGTGTGTGTGTGTGTGTGTGTGTGTGTGTGTGTGTGTGTGTGTGTGTGTGTGTGTGTGTGTGTGTGTGTGTGTGATAGATCACAGGAGGTCAGGGCTGTGAGAGAGGAACTCGTGAGAAACACTGCCTCCCCCGCTCCAGTTCCCGTCACCCCTCCGTGAACCTCTCCGTACTCGAGCCAGCACTCAGGACACACACTGTATAAATCTGTTGGTTTCTGAGCTTCAGTCTCGGTGTCTGCAGTTCTGCTGCGCTGGGTTGTTTTAACCCAATTTTAGGTCAAATATGGACAAACCCAGCCATTGGGTTACATTTTGAAATTACATTTTTAACCCAATGTTGGAGTTTGTCCATTTTGACCCAAAATTGATTAAAACAACCCAGCATTTTTTTTCAGTTCAAAATGACAGTTGACAAAAGTATCCAGTTTTAACCGGTTTGGCACAGACTATCCAACATTGGGTTACACTGACCCAGCCCTGAGTAGACATGTGATGACCCAGCAGCTGAGTTACAGAAAAACTACCCAGCACTGCGTAAAAATATTAAAAACAACCTAATAAAATGACCCAGCAGGCTGAACCCTGCATTTGGGTTAAAAATAACCCAGCATTTTTTAGAGTGTGGTGTTTATAACCTAATATGCAGTAGTTCAGTTATATAACCTGATCAAGAGCGCTCTTTTCCTGAATATCAGCATGATCGCAGATGTGATGGGATTTTATACAACAGTTCAACAGCAGGTTCATCATAATAATTGACCCTTTTTAGACACAACATTATCAATTTTGACTGTTTTTGCTGTATTTCGCCAACAAAAATTGTTCCAAACAAAGCGTTTCCCAGAGCATTTCATGTTTCATTTTTGAACAAATTGGGAGAGTCAAACTGATCCAGTGACTCTATCATTAAGTGGCCACTTGCTTGTTGTATGAATGAATCAGCACTTCTTCTTTCGATTGGGCCGATGTAAACGTGACAATGGCTGTTGTGTTCCAGCTTCAGGAGGAGCAGCTGAACTGCGGGGCCGCGCACCTCCAGCACCCGCTGGCCCTGAGGAGGCCCCTGAGGGCCCGACCCATCTATGAGGCCCCGGGGCTCAGCTCTATAGCGGTAGACAACGTCCACAACCACACCGTGCTGTTCCTGGGGACGAGCCGGGGCCGGCTGCGCAAGGTGATCCTCCTCACTACACACACACACACACACACACACACACACACACACTGCAGAGGAGATGTACGAGAAGTGGTGATCCTCCTCACTACACACACACACACACACACACACACTGCAGAGGAGATGTAGAAGTGGTGATCCTCCTCACTACACACACACACACACTGCAGAGGAGATGTAGAAGTGGTGATCCTCCTCACTACACACACACACACACTGCAGAGGAGATGTAGAAGTGGTGATCCTCCTCACTACACACACACACACACAGTGTTAATTTCGTCAGACGAGACGAGACTAAATATGTTCGTCAACGAGCTTTTTTTCCATGACTAAGACGAGACGATGACGAGACTGCACCAATGTCCAAAAACGATGACTAAGACTAAATTAACATGCATTATTGTTGACGAAAAAAGACGAGACTAAAATGTTTTGCAGAAAATAAAAACTAAGATAAAATCTCTTTTCATTTTCGTCTACAATCGTCTTTTTCATCATGAGATAGAATATTCAGCGGTTACTAGGGATGAGTCACGATTTTCGAATATTCCATTAGTTGATTTTATTATAGAATATCGAATAGGTTGTTCAATTGTCGTCTATAAAAAATCCCCATGTTTTCGGGTCTGATGCGGTGACACGTTCATGTAACCAGAGGGTGACGATGCCAATAATGCTTCTAAAAGCTGTCAATCAACTCTCAGACAACAGAAGAAGATACACATTGTCTCACACCAGAGCATGTGAGCGGAGTTTATTTACTCTAGAGCGGAGAGCACATTTCTGAATCAGAATCAGAAAGAGCTTTATTGCCAAGTGTGCTTGCACACACAAGGAATTTGTTTTGGTACTGAGGCTTCCAGTGCACATATACAAATACAGATACAACAAGTAATAGTAATACAAATAGTAATACAAATTCTACGAATAATATTATAAAAAAATATGAAAGTACTATAAAAATATATGGTCACAGTTGGGTTTTGTCAGAATAAACATTTATAGATAATGAACATATTTACAGTATTTTGTATAGTATGAATAAATATAAATATAAATATCACCTGAATTTTAAAGATATTGCACTAAACAGTGGGAGTATTGCACTGAAGGCATATGCCTTGGGAGGAATGTTAACTGTTCAGAAGGGAAATGGCCTGTGGGAAGAAACTGTTCCTGTGCCGAGATGTTCTTGTGGCCAGTGATCTGAGTCTCCGTCTTGACGGTAACAGTTCAAACAGGAGGTGTCCAGGGTGAGTGGAGTCTGTGATGATTTTACCTGCTCTCTTCCTCACTCTGGAAGAGTACAGGTCCTGGAGGGATGGCAGGGGGGCACCAATGATCCTCTCCGCAGTCCGGACTGTCCGTTGTAGTCTCCTGATGTCTGATTTGGTAGCTGAACCAAACCAGACAGTGATGGAAGTGCATAAGACAGACTCAATGACGGCTGAGTAGAACTGAATCAGCAGCTCCTGTGGCAAGTTGTGGCTCAGCTGGCGAAGGAAGTACAGTCTCTGCTGGGCCTTTTTCACAGTGGAGTCAATGTGATTGTCCCACTTCAGGTCCTGAGAGATGATAGTGCCCAGGAACCTGAATGACTCCACTTCACATTTCTGAAGATTACGCGCCGCTCGCTCAGAACGCCCACAGTGGCGCACAAAAAAACGTCAAAAGTAATGATGCATTAAACATTTGATTTGTTTATTAATAAACTAGTGTTTTATGTCAGTGTTGGCTGCAAAGATAAAGTTGACGATGCCGACTCGCCATCTTCGCAGTAGTGAACGCGCCTATAGAGAGAAATGCACACTTCATAGCCTACGGATTAGCCTACATAAACAGAGAGCAGCCCATTTCTTTTCGTTTTGAATTGTTTTGTTTAAAAGTAGGCCTACACATTTCAAGCTTTCTATAGATATTCTTCTCAGGTCTGTGAGGCAAGTATCTTATAAGCTGAGTTTCAGTTCATTTATGAGACGCGCTCCAGTTCACGCGCCCGCGCCTTCGTGTCCGGATTATATTGTGTACTATTTGCTTCTTCTCGTTTATTAATCCAGGCAATTTGTTGATGAAACATTTATTAAAAGGAAGATACAATTCATACAAAACGAAATTCACTTTAAAGAAAGGCTTTCTACAAAACAAAACTTAATAAGTGGTCAAAATCATGTGTCATAACTGACGGGAAGCACTGCGGACGGGGGAAAACATCTACGCTGTAAATCAACCAGTCACCTAGCAGAAATATTAATTGTTAATCCTTGCAAAATCTAATTTGTTTGTTATTTCTCAAGACCAACCTAGAATGTAAATAGGTTGTATTTTAGGCCTATAGTAGGCTACAGTAGGCCTATTCTTCTCAGTTTTTCTGGGTATATACTTATTTCTGCTCTGAACAGAAAAATGAGACACAAGGCAACCAAAAACAGTTTTAAAAACCTTTGTAACTTGTCAATAGGAGTCTGTTGGGCCCCAGCTTTTGAATTGTGTTAGTTCAAAATGACATACTTTTCAGAACAACTTTAGAAAACCAGACACGTTTACAAAGTTGCATTCAACAAAAATCCTTAAACAAGTGTATTTTGTCAGGTAATTGTGACATTTAACCAATATTTGAGAAGCGTGAAACACTATTTGACTGAAATGGTTATCAGAAATAATCTCAGAAATGATTTGTTATTTAAAAAAAAGACTAAAATGTTTTGACTAAAACTTGACTAAGATATATTGAGTTTTCTTTTGACTAAAACTAGACTAAAATTATGAGACTTTTAGTCGACTAAAACTTGACTAACAAAAAAAGATATGTGAATGACTAAATATGACTAAAACTAACAAGGACATTTGGCACAAGACTAAGACTAAGACTAAATTAAAAATAGGTGACAAAATTAACACTACACACACACACACACACACACTCAAACACACACACACACACTGCAGAGGAGATGTAGAAGTGGTGATCCTCCTCACTACACACACACACACACACACACACACACACACTGCAGAGGAGACGTAGAAGTGGTGATCCTCCTCACTACACACACACACACACACACACACACACACACACTGCAGAGGAGATGTAGAAGTGGTGATCCTCCTCACTACACACACACACACACACACACACACACACACACACACACACTGCAGAGGAGATGTAGAAGTGGTGATCCTCCTCACTACACACACACACACACACACACACACACACACACACACACACACACACACACACACACACACACACACACTGCAGAGGAGATGTAGAAGTGGTGATCCTCCTCACTACACACACACACACACACACACACACACACACACTGCAGAGGAGATGTAGAAGTGGTGATCCTCCTCACTACACAGACACACACACACACACACACACACACACACACACACACACACACTGCAGAGGAGATGTACGAGAAGTGGTGATCCTCCTCACTACACACACACACACACACACACACACACACACACACTGCAGAGGAGATGTACAAGTGGTGATCCTCCTCACTACACACACACACACACACACACACACACACACACACACACTGCAGAGGAGATGTAGAAGTGGTGATCCTCCTCACTACACACACACACACACACACACACACACACACACACACACACACACACACACACACACACACACACACACACACACACACACACACACACACTGCAGAGGAGATGTAGAAGTGGTGATCCTCCTCACTACACACACACACACACACACACACACACACACACACACACACACACACACACACACACACACACACACACACACACACACTGCAGAGGAGATGTAGAAGTGGTGATCCTCCTCACTACACACACACACACACACACACACACACACACACACACTGCAGAGGAGATGTAGAAGTGGTGATCCTCCTCACTACACACACACACACACACACACACACACACACACACACACACACACACACACACACACACACACACACACACTGCAGAGGAGATGCAGAAGTGGTGATCCTCCTCACTACACACACACACACACACACACACACACACACACACACACACACACACACACACACACTGCAGAGGAGATGCAGAAGTGTGCAGAACCGACGCTTTACTGCATTCGTATGATTTCCTGTGAACTCTTTAAAGGACAGTCCCTCCAGAAAAACGTGATCATGTGATCGCATAATTGAATGCATAATCAGCCAAAGTCCGCATTTTTTCAAATACGTCGCACTTTCGCCACATAAATTGCCGATTTCCTCACAAAATATGCGGGGCTCGCATGATTTCATAATCCCCGCATTTTCATTTCAAAAAAGTCACATATATCTCAGCAGAAAGTTGAAATGTTGTTTGCTTCACACACGAGCAGCCGTTTCCCCTGTTGCCATGGGAACGGTATGAAGTGACGTAATTACGCGACGTGAACATAATCGAAAAGCTGTAAAACAGGAAGCACACATTTTGTTTTTTATATTTTATTTATTCATTTTTACGGGAGTTGTAGCATATTCCTTGTGTAAAGCTACAGAACTTGTTTGACTGTAAGTGTTCTGTAAGTTTGATCCGTGTGTTTATTAAGGTCCGAAATAAAACAAGATGAGATTTAAATGTTCCAGCACTTTCTGTGATGTGTTACGCTTGCTTATCATAGGAAGGAATAAGAAATTACTCTTTACATTAAGGCAGTGGCCTAGTGAGAACAGTGTGTTCACTTTTTTTTCTCTTTTTCATCAAACTGCAATTTTTGCAAGTTCCTGCAATTTCATCGCATAAAATTGCATAAATATCCCACATATTCCATCGCATTTTTTAAGAAAACGTGCCGCATAATCAAGGATTTTTAACCGCAACAATCACAAAAAAACTCAGCATTTTTCTGGAAGGACTGAAAGGGGTGAAAGACTTTACAAGATGTAAAATAAGTCTCTGTTGTCCCCAGAGAGTGTGTGTGAAGTTTTAGCTCAAAATACCCCACAGATCATTTATATAGCATGTTAAACTTGTCCCTTTTTGAGGGTGAGCAAAAACACATGGTTTTGTGTCTGTCCCTTTAAATGCAAATGAGCTGCTGCTCCCGCCACAGGGGGCGGAGCTTCAAGAGCTTGTGTGTGTGTGTGTGTGTGTGTGTGTGTGTGTGTGTGTGTGTGTGTGTGTGTGTGTGTGTTAGCGGCTCCGGTTACCTCTTCTCATCATAGACTCACCCCCTTTGATGTGTTTTCTGGGGGGCGGGGTTTATGTAAATTTTAGGGTTTGTGATGTCACTAACCCCTGAAGAAGCTCATTTTAGTCCCCATCAGTCGTTTGCTGTAGTCCTTAAAAAACGATTTCTTTAAAAGTAAATCTCTCCCTTTGCTTTGAACTCTGAGCGCTGTAACTTTGCAGATGTTGTTTATGCTCAAACAGAAACATTACACACTAACTACAGTTATATAAATCATAATCAAGGACCGCTTTAAGCGTCTGCGCTGAATAACTGCGATCTGAACCTGTGGTTGGATGCTGTGGACTTGTGCTGGATCTGCTTGTTGGAGTCAGTATGACACAGCTCATCTTTTCCTCCCTGTTGTTTATACAGTCAAACCAAAATATATTCAGACACCTTCAACATTTTTCACATTATCAGAGTTTATTCGCTATAGTTTAGAAAATGGTAATCTCAGTGAGGGTTGTGTAGTGTTTTACTCTCAGTGTGTTCTGAGTGACAGTGTGTGTTATCTCAGTGAGGGTTGTGTAGTGTTTTTACTCTCAGTGTGTTCTGAGTGACAGTGTGTGTTATCTCAGTGAGTGTTGTGTAGTGTTTTTACTCTCAGTGTGTTCTGAGTGACAGTGTGTGTTATCTCAGTGAGGGTTGTGTAGTGTTTTTACTCTCAGTGTGTTCTGAGTGACAGTGTGTGTTATCTCAGTGAGGGTTGTGTAGTGTTTTTCCTCTCAGTGTGTTCTGAGTGACAGTGTGTGTTATCTCAGTGAGGGTTGTGTAGTGTTTTTACTCTCAGTGTGTTCTGAGTGACAGTGTGTGTTATCTCAGTGAGGGTTGTGTAGTGTTTTTCCCCTCAGTGTGTTCTGAGTGACAGTGTGTGTTATCTCAGTGAGGGTTGTGTAGTGTTTTACTCTCAGTGTGTTCTGAGTGACAGTGTGTGTTATCTCAGTGAGGGTTGTGTAGTGTTTTTCCTCTCAGTGTGTTCTGAGTGACAGTGTGTGTTATCTCAGTGAGAGTTGTGTAGTGTTTTTACTCTCAGTGTGTTCTGAGTGATAGTGTGTGTTATCTCAGTGAGGGTTGTGTAGTGTTTTTACTCTCAGTGTGTTCTGAGTGACAGTGTGTGTTATCTCGGTGAGGGTTGTGTAGTGTTTTACTCTCAGTGTGTTCTGAGTGACAGTGTGTGTTATCTCAGTGAGGGTTGTGTAGTGTTTTTACTCTCAGTGTGTTCTGAGTGACAGTGTGTGTTATCTCAGTGAGGGTTGTGTAGTGTTTTTACTCTCAGTGTGTTCTGAGTGACAGTGTGTGTTATCTCAGTGAGGGTTGTGTAGTGTTTTTACTCTCAGTGTGTTCTGAGTGATAGTGTGTGTTATCTCAGTGAGGGTTGTGTAGTGTTTTTACTCTCAGTGTGTTCTGAGTGACAGTGTGTGTTATCTCAGTGAGGGCTGTGTAGTGTTTTTACTCTCAGTGTGTTCTGAGTGATAGTGTGTGTTATCTCAGTGAGGGTTGTGTAGTGTTTTTCCTCTCAGTGTGTTCTGAGTGACAGTGTGTGTTATCTCAGTGAGAGTTGTGTAGTGTTTTTACTCTCAGTGTGTTCTGAGTGATAGTGTGTGTTATCTCAGTGAGGGTTGTGTAGTGTTTTTACTCTCAGTGTGTTCTGAGTGACAGTGTGTGTTATCTCAGTGAGGGTTGTGTAGTGTTTTTACTCTCAGTGTGTTCTGAGTGACAGTGTGTGTTATCTCAGTGAGGGTTGTGTAGTGTTTTTACTCTCAGTGTGTTCTGAGTGACCGTGTGTGTTATCTCAGTGAGGGTTGTGTAGTGTTTTTACTCTCAGTGTGTTCTGAGTGACCGTGTGTGTTATCTCAGTGAGGGTTGTGTAGTGTTTTTACTCTCAGTGTGTTCTGAGTGACAGTGTGTGTTATCTCAGTGAGGGTTGTGTAGTGTTTTTACTCTCAGTGTGTTCTGAGTGACAGTGTGTGTTATCTCAGTGAGGGTTGTGTAGTGTTTTTACTCTCAGTGTGATCTGAGTGACAGTGTGTGTTATCTCAGTGAGGGTTGTGTAGTGTTTTTCCTCTCAGTGTGTTCTGAGTGACAGTGTGTGTTATCTCAGTGAGGGTTGTGTAGTGTTTTTCCTCTCAGTGTGTTCTGAGTGACAGTGTGTGTTATCTCAGTGAGGGTTGTGTAGTGTTTTTACTCTCAGTGTGTTCTGAGTGACAGTGTGTGTTATCTCAGTGAGGGTTGTGTAGTGTTTTAACTCTCAGTGTGTTCTGAGTGACAGTGTGTGTTATCTCAGTGAGGGTTGTGTAGTGTTTTTCCCCTCAGTGTGTTCTGAGTGTCAGTGTGTGTTATCTCAGTGAGGGTTGTGTAGTGTTTTTACTGTCAGTGTGTTCTGAGTGACAGTGTGTGTTATCTCAGTGAGGGTTGTGTAGTGTTTTTACTCTCAGTGTGTTCTGAGTGACAGTGTGTGTTATCTCAGTGAGGGTTGTGTAGTGTTTTTCCCCTCAGTGTGTTCTGAGTGACAGTGTGTGTTATCTCAGTGAGGGTTGTGTAGTGTTTTTCCTCTCAGTGTGTTCTGAGTGACAGTGTGTGTTATCTCAGTGAGGGTTGTGTAGTGTTTTACTCTCAGTGTGTTCTGAGTGACAGTGTGTGTTATCTCAGTGAGGGTTGTGTAGTGTGTTTACTCTCAGTGTGTTCTGAGTGACAGTGTGTGTTATCTCAGTGAGGGTTGTGTAGTGTTTTTACTCTCAGTGTGTTCTGAGTGACAGTGTGTGTTATCTCAGTGAGGGTTGTGTAGTGTTTTTCCTCTCAGTGTGTTCTGAGTGACAGTGTGTGTTATCTCAGTGAGGGTTTTGTAGTGTTTTTCCCCTCAGTGTGTTCTGAGTGACAGTGTGTGTTATATCAGTGAGGGTTGTGTAGTGTTTTTACTCTCAGTGTGTTCTGAGTGACAGTGTGTGTTATATCAGTGAGGGTTGTGTAGTGTTTTTACTCTCAGTGTGTTCTGAGTGACAGTGTGTGTTATCTCAGTGAGGGTTGTGTAGTGTTTTTACTCTCAGTGTGTTCTGAGTGATAGTGTGTGTTATCTCAGTGAGGGTTGTGTAGTGTTTTTACTCTCAGTGTGTTCTGAGTGACAGTGTGTGTTATCTCAGTGAGGGTTGTGTAGTGTTTTTCCCCTCAGTGTGTTCTGAGTGACAGTGTGTGTTATATCAGTGAGGGTTGTGTAGTGTTTTACTCTCAGTGTGTTCTGAGTGATAGTGTGTGTTATCTCAGTGAGGGTTGTGTAGTGTTTTAACTCTCAGTGTGTTCTGAGTGACAGTGTGTGTTATCTCAGTGAGGGTTGTGTAGTGTTTTACTCTCAGTGTGTTCTGAGTGACAGTGTGTGTTATCTCAGTGAGGGTTGTGTAGTGTTTTACTCTCAGTGTGTTCTGAGTGACAGTGTGTGTTATCTCAGTGAGGGTTGTGTAGTGTTTTACTCTCAGTGTGTTCTGAGTGACAGTGTGTGTTATCTCAGTGAGGGTTGTGTAGTGTTTTACTCTCAGTGTGTTCTGAGTGACAGTGTGTGTTATCTCAGTGAGGGTTGTGTAGTGTTTTTCCCCTCAGTGTGTTCTGAGTGATAGTGTGTGTTATCTCACTGAGGGTTGTGTAATGTTTTTACTCTCAGTGTGTTCTGAGTGACAGTGTGTGTTATCTCAGTGAGGGTTGTGTGGTGTTTTTACTGTCAGTGTGTTCTGAGTGACAGTGTGTGTTATCTCAGTGAGGGTTGTGCGGTGTTGTTACTCTCAGTGTGTTCTGAGTGACAGTGTGTGTTATCTCAGTGAGGGTTGTGTAGTGTTTTACTCTCAGTGTGTTCTGAGTGACAGTGTGTGTTATCTCAGTGAGGGTTGTGTAGTGTTTTTACTCTCAGTGTGTTCTGAGTGACAGTGTGTGTTATCTCAGTGAGGGTTGTGTAGTGTTTTTACTCTCAGTGTGTTCTGAGTGACAGTGTGTGTTATCTCAGTGAGGGTTGTGTAGTGTTTTTACTCTCAGTGTGTTCTGAGTGACAGTGTGTGTTATCTCAGTGAGGGTTGTGTAGTGTTTTTCCCCTCAGTGTGTTCTGAGTGACAGTGTGTGTTATCTCAGTGAGGGTTGTGTAGTGTTTTTACTCTCAGTGTGTTCTGAGTGACAGTGTGTGTTATCTCAGTGAGGGTTGTGTAATGTTTTTACTCTCAGTGTGTTCTGAGTGACAGTGTGTGTTATCTCAGTGAGGGTTGTGTAGTGTTTTTACTCTCAGTGTGTTCTGAGTGACAGTGTGTGTTATCTCAGTGAGGGTTGTGTAGTGTTTTTACTCTCAGTGTGTTCTGAGTGACAGTGTGTGTTATCTCAGTGAGGGTTGTGTAGTGTTTTTACTCTCAGTGTGATCTGAGTGACAGTGTGTGTTATCTCAGTGAGGGTTGTGTAGTGTTTTTACTCTCAGTGTGTTCTGAGTGATAGTGTGTGTTATCTCACTGAGGGTTGTGTAATGTTTTTACTCTCAGTGTGTTCTGAGTGACAGTGTGTGTTATCTCAGTGAGGGTTGTGTAGTGTTTTACTCTCAGTGTGTTCTGAGTGACAGTGTGTGTTATCTCAGTGAGGGTTGTGTAGTGTTTTACTGTCAGTGTGTTCTGAGTGACAGTGTGTGTTATCTCAGTGAGGGTTGTGTAGTGTTTTTACTCTCAGTGTGTTCTGAGTGACAGTGTGTGTTATCTCAGTGAGGGTTGTGCGGTGTTGTTACTCTCAGTGTGTTCTGAGTGACAGTGTGTGTTATCTCAGTGAGGGTTGTGCGGTGTTTTACTCTCAGTGTGTTCTGAGTGACAGTGTGTGTTATCTCAGTGAGGGTTGTGTAGTGTTTTTCCCCTCAGTGTGTTCTGAGTGATAGTGTGTGTTATCTCACTGAGGGTTGTGTAATGTTTTTACTCTCAGTGTGTTCTGAGTGACAGTGTGTGTTATCTCAGTGAGGGTTGTGTAGTGTTTTTCCTCTCAGTGTGTTCTGAGTGACAGTGTGTGTTATCTCAGTGAGGGTTGTGTAGTGTTTTACTCTCAGTGTGTTCTGAGTGACAGTGTGTGTTATCTCAGTGAGGGTTGTGTAGTGTTTTTCCTCTCAGTGTGTTCTGAGTGACAGTGTGTGTTATCTCAGTGAGGGTTGTGTAGTGTTTTTCCTCTCAGTGTGTTCTGAGTGACAGTGTGTGTTATCTCAGTGAGGGTTGTGTAGTGTTTTACTCTCAGTGTGTTCTGAGTGACAGTGTGTGTTATCTCAGTGAGGGTTGTGTAGTGTTTTTCCTCTCAGTGTGTTCTGAGTGACAGTGTGTGTTATCTCAGTGAGGGTTGTGTAGTGTTTTACTCTCAGTGTGTTCTGAGTGACAGTGTGTGTTATCTCAGTGAGTGTTGTGCGGTGTTTTTACTGTCAGTGTGTTCTGAGTGACAGTGTGTGTTATCTCAGTGAGGGTTGTGCGGTGTTGTTACTCTCAGTGTGTTCTGAGTGACAGTGTGTGTTATCTCAGTGAGGGTTGTGTAGTGTTGTTACTCTCAGTGCGTTCTGAGTGACAGTGTGTGTTATCTCAGTGAGGGTTGTGTAGTGTTTTTACTCTCAGTGTGTTCTGAGTGACAGTGTGTGTTATCTCAGTGAGGGTTGTGTAGTGTTTTTACTCTCAGTGTGTTCTGAGTGACAGTGTGTGTTATCTCAGTGAGGGTTGTGTAGTGTTTTACTCTCAGTGTGTTCTGAGTGATAGTGTGTGTTATCTCAGTGAGGGTTGTGTAGTGTTTTTCCTCTCAGTGTGTTCTGAGTGACAGTGTGTGTTATCTCAGCGAGGGTTGTGTAATGTTTTTACTCTCAGTGTGTTCTGAGTGACAGTGTGTGTTATCTCAGTGAGGGTTGTGTAGTGTTTTTACTCTCAGTGTGTTCTGAGTGACAGTGTGTGTTATCTCAGTGAGGGTTGTGTAGTGTTTTACTCTCAGTGTGTTCTGAGTGATAGTGTGTGTTATCTCAGTGAGGGTTGTGTAGTGTTTTTACTCTCAGTGTGTTCTGAGTGACAGTGTGTGTTATCTCAGCGAGGGTTGTGTAATGTTTTTACTCTCAGTGTGTTCTGAGTGACAGTGTGTGTTATCTCAGTGAGGGTTGTGTAGTGTTTTTACTCTCAGTGTGTTCTGAGTGACAGTGTGTGTTATCTCAGTGAGGGTTGTGTAGTGTTTTACTCTCAGTGTGTTCTGAGTGACAGTGTGTGTTATCTCAGTGAGGGTTGTGCGGTGTTGTTACTCTCAGTGTGTTCTGAGTGACAGTGTGTGTTATCTCAGTGAGGGTTGTGTAGTGTTTTTACTCTCAGTGTGTTCTGAGTGACAGTGTGTGTTATCTCAGTGAGGGTTGTGTAGTGTTTTACTCTCAGTGTGTTCTGAGTGATAGTGTGTGTTATCTCAGTGAGGGTTGTGTAGTGTTTTTCCTCTCAGTGTGTTCTGAGTGACAGTGTGTGTTATCTCAGTGAGGGTTGTGTAGTGTTTTTCCTCTCAGTGTGTTCTGAGTGACAGTGTGTGTTATCTCAGTGAGGGTTGTGTAGTGTTTTACTCTCAGTGTGTTCTGAGTGATAGTGTGTGTTATCTCAGTGAGGGTTGTGTAGTGTTTTTACTCTCAGTGTGTTCTGAGTGACAGTGTGTGTTATCTCAGCGAGGGTTGTGTAATGTTTTTACTCTCAGTGTGTTCTGAGTGACAGTGTGTGTTATCTCAGTGAGGGTTGTGTAGTGTTTTTACTCTCAGTGTGTTCTGAGTGACAGTGTGTGTTATCTCAGTGAGGGTTGTGTAGTGTTTTACTCTCAGTGTGTTCTGAGTGACAGTGTGTGTTATCTCAGTGAGGGTTGTGTAGTGTTTTACTCTCAGTGTGTTCTGAGTGACAGTGTGTGTTATCTCAGTGAGGGTTGTGTAGTGTTTTACTCTCAGTGTGTTCTGAGTGACAGTGTGTGTTATCTCAGTGAGGGTTGTGTAGTGTTTTACTCTCAGTGTGTTCTGAGTGACAGTGTGTGTTATCTCAGTGAGGGTTGTGCGGTGTTGTTACTCTCAGTGTGTTCTGAGTGACAGTGTGTGTTATCTCAGTGAGGGTTGTGTAGTGTTTTTACTCTCAGTGTGTTCTGAGTGACAGTGTGTGTTATCTCAGTGAGAGTTGTGTAGTGTTGTTACTCTCAGTGTGTTCTGAGTGACAGTGTGTGTTATCTCAGTGAGGGTTGTGTAGTGTTTTACTCTCAGTGTGTTCTGAGTGACAGTGTGTGTTATCTCAGTGAGGGTTGTGTAGTGTTTTACTCTCAGTGTGTTCTGAGTGACAGTGTGTGTTATCTCAGTGAGGGTTGTGTAGTGTTTTTCCCCTCAGTGTGTTCTGAGTGATAGTGTGTGTTATCTCACTGAGGGTTGTGTAATGTTTTTACTCTCAGTGTGTTCTGAGTGACAGTGTGTGTTATCTCAGTGAGGGTTGTGTAGTGTTTTACTCTCAGTGTGTTCTGAGTGACAGTGTGTGTTATCTCAGTGAGGGTTGTGTAGTGTTTTACTCTCAGTGTGTTCTGAGTGACAGTGTGTGTTATCTCAGTGAGTGTTGTGTAGTGTTTTTACTGTCAGTGTGTTCTGAGTGACAGTGTGTGTTATCTCAGTGAGGGTTGTGTAGTGTTTTTCCTCTCAGTGTGTTCTGAGTGACAGTGTGTGTTATCTCAGTGAGGGTTGTGTAGTGTTTTTACTGTCAGTGTGTTCTGAGTGACAGTGTGTGTTATCTCAGTGAGGGTTGTGCGGTGTTGTTACTCTCAGTGTGTTCTGAGTGACAGTGTGTGTTATCTCAGTGAGGGTTGTGTAGTGTTTTACTCTCAGTGTGTTCTGAGTGTCAGTGTGTGTTATCTCAGTGAGGGTTGTGTAGTGTTTTTCCTCTCAGTGTGTTCTGAGTGACAGTGTGTGTTATCTCAGTGAGGGTTGTGTAGTGTTTTACTCTCAGTGTGTTCTGAGTGACAGTGTGTGTTATCTCAGTGAGGGTTGTGTAGTGTTTTTCCTCTCAGTGTGTTCTGAGTGACAGTGTGTGTTATCTCAGTGAGGGTTGTGTAGTGTTTTACTCTCAGTGTGTTCTGAGTGACAGTGTGTGTTATCTCAGTGAGTGTTGTGTAGTGTTTTTACTGTCAGTGTGTTCTGAGTGACAGTGTGTGTTATCTCAGTGAGGGTTGTGCGGTGTTGTTACTCTCAGTGTGTTCTGAGTGACAGTGTGTGTTATCTCAGTGAGGGTTGTGTAGTGTTTTACTCTCAGTGTGTTCTGAGTGTCAGTGTGTGTTATCTCAGTGAGGGTTGTGTAGTGTTTTTCCTCTCAGTGTGTTCTGAGTGACAGTGTGTGTTATCTCAGTGAGGGTTGTGTAGTGTTTTACTCTCAGTGTGTTCTGAGTGACAGTGTGTGTTATCTCAGTGAGTGTTGTGTAGTGTTTTTACTGTCAGTGTGTTCTGAGTGACAGTGTGTGTTATCTCAGTGAGGGTTGTGCGGTGTTGTTACTCTCAGTGTGTTCTGAGTGACAGTGTGTGTTATCTCAGTGAGGGTTGTGTAGTGTTTTTACTCTCAGTGTGTTCTGAGTGACAGTGTGTGTTATCTCAGTGAGGGTTGTGTAGTGTTTTACTCTCAGTGTGTTCTGAGTGATAGTGTGTGTTATCTCAGTGAGGGTTGTGTAGTGTTTTTCCTCTCAGTGTGTTCTGAGTGACAGTGTGTGTTATCTCAGTGAGGGTTGTGTAGTGTTTTACTCTCAGTGTGTTCTGAGTGATAGTGTGTGTTATCTCAGTGAGGGTTGTGTAGTGTTTTACTCTCAGTGTGTTCTGAGTGACAGTGTGTGTTATCTCAGTGAGGGTTGTGTAGTGTTTTTACTCTCAGTGTGTTCTGAGTGACAGTGTGTGTTATCTCAGCGAGGGTTGTGTAATGTTTTTACTCTCAGTGTGTTCTGAGTGACCGTGTGTGTTATCTCAGTGAGGGTTGTGTAGTGTTTTACTCTCAGTGTGTTCTGAGTGACAGTGTGTGTTATCTCAGTGAGGGTTGTGTAGTGTTTTACTCTCAGTGTGTTCTGAGTGACAGTGTGTGTTATCTCAGTGAGGGTTGTGTAGTGTTTTTACTGTCAGTGTGTTCTGAGTGACAGTGTGTGTTATCTCAGTGAGGGTTGTGTAGTGTTTTTACTGTCAGTGTGTTCTGAGTGACAGTGTGTGTTATCTCAGTGAGGGTTGTGTAGTGTTGTTACTCTCAGTGTGTTCTGAGTGACAGTGTGTGTTATCTCAGTGAGGGTTGTGTAGTGTTTTTCCTCTCAGTGTGTTCTGAGTGACAGTGTGTGTTATCTCAGTGAGGGTTGTGTAGTGTTTTTCCTCTCAGTGTGTTCTGAGTGACAGTGTGTGTTATCTCAGTGAGTGTTGTGTAGTGTTTTTACTGTCAGTGTGTTCTGAGTGACAGTGTGTGTTATCTCAGTGACGGTTGTGTAGTGTTTTTACTCTCAGTGTGTTCTGAGTGACAGTGTGTGTTATCTCAGTGACGGTTGTGTAGTGTTTTTACTCTCAGTGTGTTCTGAGTGACAGTGTGTGTTATCTCAGTGAGGGTTGTGTAGTGTTTTACTCTCAGTGTGTTCTGAGTGATAGTGTGTGTTATCTCAGTGAGGGTTGTGTAGTGTTTTTCCTCTCAGTGTGTTCTGAGTGACAGTGTGTGTTATCTCAGTGAGGGTTGTGTAGTGTTTTAACTCTCAGTGTGTTCTGAGTGACAGTGTGTGTTATCTCAGTGAGGGTTGTGTAGTGTTTTACTCTCAGTGTGTTCTGAGTGATAGTGTGTGTTATCTCAGTGAGGGTTGTGTAGTGTTTTTACTCTCAGTGTGTTCTGAGTGACAGTGTGTGTTATCTCAGCGAGGGTTGTGTAATGTTTTTACTCTCAGTGTGTTCTGAGTGACAGTGTGTGTTATCTCAGTGAGGGTTGTGTAGTGTTTTACTCTCAGTGTGTTCTGAGTGACAGTGTGTGTTATCTCAGCGAGGGTTGTGTAATGTTTTTACTCTCAGTGTGTTCTGAGTGACAGTGTGTGTTATCTCAGTGAGGGTTGTGTAGTGTTTTACTCTCAGTGTGTTCTGAGTGACAGTGTGTGTTATCTCAGTGAGGGTTGTGTAGTGTTTTTACTCTCAGTGTGTTCTGAGTGACAGTGTGTGTTATCTCAGCGAGGGTTGTGTAATGTTTTTACTCTCAGTGTGTTCTGAGTGACAGTGTGTGTTATCTCAGTGAGGGTTGTGTAGTGTTTTTACTCTCAGTGTGTTCTGAGTGACAGTGTGTGTTATCTCAGTGAGGGTTGTGTAGTGTTTTTACTCTCAGTGTGTTCTGAGTGACAGTGTGTGTTATCTCAGTGAGGGTTGTGTAGTGTTTTTACTCTCAGTGTGTTCTGAGTGACAGTGTGTGTTATCTCAGTGAGGGTTGTGTAGTGTTTTTCCTCTCAGTGTGTTCTGAGTGACAGTGTGTGTTATCTCAGTGAGGGTTGTGTAGTGTTTTACTCTCAGTGTGTTCTGAGTGACAGTGTGTGTTATCTCAGTGAGGGTTGTGTAGTGTTTTTCCTCTCAGTGTGTTCTGAGTGACAGTGTGTGTTATCTCAGTGAGGGTTGTGTAGTGTTTTACTCTCAGTGTGTTCTGAGTGACAGTGTGTGTTATCTCAGTGAGGGTTGTGTAGTGTTTTTCCTCAGTGTGTTCTGAGTGACAGTGTGTGTTATCTCAGTGAGGGTTGTGTAGTGTTTTTACTCTCAGTGTGTTCTGAGTGATAGTGTGTGTTATCTCAGTGAGGGTTGTGTAGTGTTTTACTCTCAGTGTGTTCTGAGTGACAGTGTGTGTTATCTCAGTGAGGGTTGTGTAGTGTTTTTACTCTCAGTGTGTTCTGAGTGACAGTGTGTGTTATCTCAGTGAGGGTTGTGTAGTGTTTTTACTCTCAGTGTGTTCTGAGTGACAGTGTGTGTTATCTCAGTGAGGGTTGTGTAGTGTTTTTACTCTCAGTGTGTTCTGAGTGACAGTGTGTGTTATCTCAGTGAGGGTTGTGTAGTGTTTTTACTCTCAGTGTGTTCTGAGTGACAGTGTGTGTTATTTCAGTGAGGGTTGTGTAGTGTTTTTACTCTCAGTGTGTTCTGAGTGACAGTGTGTGTTATTTCAGTGAGGGTTGTGTAGTGTTTTTACTCTCAGTGTGTTCTGAGTGACAGTGTGTGTTATCTCAGTGAGGGTTGTGTAGTGTTTTTACTCTCAGTGTGTTCTGAGTGACAGTGTGTGTTATTTCAGTGAGGGTTGTGTAGTGTTTTTACTCTCAGTGTGTTCTGAGTGACAGTGTGTGTTATTTCAGTGAGGGTTGTGTAGTGTTTTTACTCTCAGTGTGTTCTGAGTGACAGTGTGTGTTATCTCAGTGAGGGTTGTGTAGTGTTTTTACTCTCAGTGTGTTCTGAGTGACAGTGTGTGTTATCTCAGTGAGGGTTGTGTAGTGTTTTTACTCTCAGTGTGTTCTGAGTGACAGTGTGTGTTATTTCAGTGAGGGTTGTGTAGTGTTTTTACTCTCAGTGTGTTCTGAGTGACAGTGTGTGTTATCTCAGTGAGGGTTGTGTAGTGTTTTTCCCCTCAGTGTGTTCTGAGTGTCAGTGTGTGTTATCTCAGCGAGGGTTGTGTAATGTTTTTACTCTCAGTGTGTTCTGAGTGACAGTGTGTGTTATCTCAGTGAGGGTTGTGTAGTGTTTTTACTCTCAGTGTGTTCTGAGTGACAGTGTGTGTTATCTCAGCGAGGGTTGTGTAATGTTTTTACTCTCAGTGTGTTCTGAGTGACAGTGTGTGTTATCTCAGTGAGGGTTGTGTAGTGTTTTTACTCTCAGTGTGTTCTGAGTGACAGTGTGTGTTATCTCAGTGAGGGTTGTGTAGTGTTTTTACTCTCAGTGTGTTCTGAGTGACAGTGTGTGTTATTTCAGTGAGGGTTGTGTAGTGTTTTTACTCTCAGTGTGTTCTGAGTGACAGTGTGTGTTATCTCAGTGAGGGTTGTGTAGTGTTTTACTCTCAGTGTGTTCTGAGTGACAGTGTGTGTTATCTCACTGAGGGTTGTGTAGTGTTTTTACTCTCAGTGTGTTCTGAGTGACAGTGTGTGTTATCTCAGTGAGGGTTGTGTAGTGTTTTTACTCTCAGTGTGTTCTGAGTGATAGTGTGTGTTATCTCAGTGAGGGTTGTGTAGTGTTTTTACTCTCAGTGTGTTCTGAGTGACAGTGTGTGTTATCTCAGTGAGGGTTGTGTAGTGTTTTTACTCTCAGTGTGTTCTGAGTGACAGTGTGTGTTATCTCAGTGAGGGTTGTGTAGTGTTTTTACTCTCAGTGTGTTCTGAGTGACAGTGTGTGTTATCTCAGTGAGGGTTGTGTAGTGTTTCATTTCAGACTGCTGGCAATACAGAATATCACAATACAGAAGTGAATCTACTTCATCTCATTATATGTCATCCTATATTGTATTCTATATCAAATTTTATTGATATATTCTATTCTAAAAAAAAAAAAAGAAAAAAAAAGTGCATTAGATTAAACTGGGAAGGGTCATAAAACTTGCATATTGTTATCCTAGGTTTACTACTTCTATTGTTCTCAATTGTAAGTCACTTTGGATAAAAAGTGTCTGCCAAATGAATAAATGTAAATCTGTTGTGGTTTGATGCTGTCTTTCCTGCATACAAAATGGTTAATTAATTTTGTAGTCTATCCTATGGCTAGCAAGTTTAACCCTCCTACCAGATATTGTTATTTGGATATTATCAATCAAATAATGATTCATTATATTTGACTTTTAACTTTTGCCTTTTCAACATTGCCAACATGTTTTTTCAGCACATGTGTCTAGAAAGTAGGCTACACTCACAAATACATTACATAAACAGAATGTAGAAACAAAAAATGTCTCAGATGATCCAGTGTTTATGACTGCAAGATTCTAAGTTAAGGTAGGCTAATTAACATTCAGTGACTTGCTAACGTAGCATTCTATCATGATAGCGCGACTTCTATGAGTCCATCCGTGCTGCACACCCCTAATTAATGCTCCTAACCCTGAAAGATTGCAGAAGCTAGGTTTAACTGTAACAATATCCTGGGTAACCAGGATCACCAGTTAATACTATTTTCCACAGTAGAATCTGCATTTGAAAGCCGGGTCAGTCACTACTACTGCTAGTTATATGTGTGTCTAGTTATTTTTGCCTACTTACACTCTGCTTTATGAAAAAGCTTCGTATGTCCCCTTTCTTCTTCTTGGGTGACATAGCTGATCTACAAGGTACAAAAAGGGGCAAAAAAACGGAATATTAAAATGTTTTACTCTGGCCTTTGTATATGGCAGGCAGAGAGACAGCCCTGGTAACTTACGGTCGGCGGCGTCACGCGCGCGCACACACACACACACACACACACACACACACACACACACACACACACACACACACACACACGCACGCACACACCACCCGCTCGCTGCCAGTGAGTGCAAGCACAAAAAGTAGTCCCGGCCCGCGCGTGTAGCCTGCCTGTCAGATACCCCGCCGCCAATCAAATTACGGAGTATCTTGTACTGTCGTCGTCCTGGCCGTTGGAATCGATCCAAATAGCAGCGCAAAGATCAAAATAGCAGTTCAAAGGAGCTTGCTAAATATTGGTGGGGACAAATTTGTCATCTCAAAATATTGATTGGGACTAGTACCTAGCGTCCCCCCCTAAACCTACGCCCTTGGTCGACAGCATTGCTGAGCATTTTCTCCTTAAAACTGCAGTGAACCAAAGACAGTCTCAAAAACACACTTTGAAATCGCTGGTGTTTCTGACGTCACAAACTACCTTGTAACCAATCAGATCAACGTGTGATCGTCAACGAGTGGATCTCTGAGTGAGTGAGTGGAGGCGGGGCTCATTTGCATATTCATAGAACCGCGCATACTAAATGAGGCAAGGGTGTCGAGTTACATTCAAGATGTTTTAGGGCATGAAGGAAAAAAAGTTTCAATATGGCATTTTGGTGATCAAAGGTGAGTTAAGTCATAATATAATATGATTGACTCCAGGGGACTTTAAGACGTGATAGTTTGTGTATCTGATAAATGCACAGCTGTGATTGCAGTGAAGCTTCAGCACATAGAAACACACATCTTCAAATATTTGTTCACTTTCTGTGTACGAGTGTTTGCCTTGTACACAAACTCCATTTAAAGCATTCCTGTCTGATCAGGTGGTCAGTCTTCTTGTGTGTGTGTGTGTGTGTGTGTGTGTGTGTGTGTGTGTGTGTGTGTGTTTGTGTGTGTGTGTGTGTGTGTGTGTGCACTGCTTCTGTACACAGACGGTCAGCTGTAAAGGCCACAGAGTTTGCTCAGGATCTGTTTAAGAGCCGCTGGTTTCTGTGGTGTGTCTGGCATGAGGAACTGTAGTGTCTTCCGGTGTAGTTTACTGTTCTCCTGTCAGAAAGCAGAAACACTCATCAGAAAATCTTTACATCCCAAAACAAGGTTCTTTAGATTATTAAAAGGTTCTACACACTTTAATAGGGATGTCCCGATACCACTTTTTCACTTCCGATACCGATGCCGCAGCTTTGGCTATTTGCGATACCGATATTAATCCGATATTTTTATTTTATTCTATTTTATTCTTGAACTAATACTAGGCCTAATAAAATATATGGAAGCACTTTGCTCAATTAGTAACCTAAAAACATCTCACTCAAATGGAGAACAAATACTTCTCCAGTATATAGTCCACAACAACAGTTGATTATGAAAGACTGCCACCCTTTATTCAAACAGGACAAAATACAGGCAGGCAGGCTACTTCAGTAGGCTACTTAAAGCTACCAACAGGTTTAAAGTTAATCATTTAAAATTAAAAAGCTTTAAAATTACCCATTGGTCCGTGTGCTTTTGCGTCCATTCGTTTTTCCTTTTTTACCCGTAAAACGAAAAATTAACGGTTTTTGTGTTTTTAAAACGCAAAGTTGAACACCAACATTTTAATTTGAACTGTATGCACACCAAAAGCTGCGCAAAAAATAAATATTGACTTAAGTTATATATAAATAAGTTATTTTCTGTATGACCAGAAATTAGTATTTTAAGTTGTTTCCACTGTTGAAAGGAAACCGGAAGTGTTCGCGCCCGCGCTCCGTCCATGCAGTGCGCGCTACACACTCTGCACACACACTTACTATGCGTCAAAATCCTGTGTAGCATACAGTTTACAGCCTACGGTTTATAAACTGAGGAGACGGATTGCAAAACCGTGTTTATAGTACACCGAAGGTAGTGGGATGGAGTGTCTGTTGTGAGTTTAGAGGGCACGTCAGCCGGAGATGTGTGTGTGTGTGTGTGTGTGTGTGTGTGTGTGTGTGTGTGTGTGTGTGTGTGTGAGTGAGTGAGACAGACTACTGCCTGCTGAACAGAGGGTCGCCGGAAGAAGGATCTGAAGTGCCGGTGTTTCGGCTACAAAAACCCGCCGAACTGATCCGAAACCAGCCCAATTTTTATCCACCCGCCCAAACCCATTTTTTGCCCGCAAAATAGATGGCAAAACCACCCAATATGCGCCGCTTAATGTCGCAGCAAGGGAAATGCTATATTCAAGCATTGTTGGATAGGTATCGGATCATATTTTTTCTCCCCTCCGATCTCCGATCTAGCGTTCTGGGCCAGTATCGGCACGATACCGATGCTGTGGATCGGATCGGGACATCCCTACACTTTAAGAACGGTTCCTCAAAGGTTCTTTGGGGAACAAAAAATAGTTCTTCTATGGCATCGCTGTGAAAACCCCTTTAGAATATTTATTTTAACCAGAGCCGGTCCGAGCCTTTTGGGGGCCCTAAGCAGAATTAGATTTAGGGGCCCCTCCCACTACGCGGAGTCACCTGTGCTTGACGATTATTGACACAAATGTCACGCAATAATGATACATTATAAATGAATACAGTGAGGTTATGTATTAAAACAAAATAAATACTTAATAAAAAATAGATGCCTACTTAAATAAAAAAGTTTTAACTTTTACTTTACTCTTTTACTAACTCTTTGAAACTTCTTAAAACAAACTGTCTCAAAATATATAAAATAAATTATTTGCTAAAATAATGACAAAACTGAGAAATCAGAAACATAATAAGAGCAAGGGTTCAACAATGACAATTATTGTTGAAAACTGTAAAAAATATTATTATTTCTCAACTGTCTCAATACAGTGTAACTGTCCTCAAAATCTTTTTTATTATTATTATTGTAACAAACTTTGTTGGATTGTACATGACAGAATCCAACAAAGTCTGTTACTATAATACCGGTAATGATGTACTGGCGCTCGTTGTATGTGTGTATGCGATCTATTTTTCCCCTCGGGGCTTGCCGTAGATAGGAATGAGTTGTGCACACTTGGTACTGGAGTGTCGTGGGTTTTTGGAGTTAGTGATCTGATGTGTGGTATAATAAAGTGTAGAAGAGTTCAAACTGCTATGTTTATTATTTATTCAAACTGCTACCGGTCGTTTGGTCGCCACCTTAGGGACGTATCCCTGTTTAGGGTATAGGAATGCCTTGACCGTCCCCGGTGCAAACTCAAGACAGGTGTGAGAAACCGAAAGGGCCTGAAGGTCTTTTGAGGGACGAAATAGCTAGCAGAAAGATGGTCTTAAATGTAAGAAATGTTTCTGAAACCGAATCTAAGGGCTCAAAAGGAGCCCCAGACAGGCCTTCTAGTACTATTGCCAGATCCCAAGCCGGCACCTTAGTGCGAGTTGCAGGCCTCAGCCTCAAGGTGCCACGAAGGAAACGAGTGATCAGGGGGTCTCGCCCCAAAGATGTACTTCCCACCGGGGTGTGGAAAGCCGCAATGGCCGCCACGGAGACCTTAAGCGTGGAAAGACATAAACCTGTTGCAAAGCGATCTTGCAGAAATTCAACCGGATCCCACTGACGCTGGTGAAACCAAGAAGTGAAAACTCTCTATTTCAGTTAGGGCTGAACGATTAATTGCATTTGCGATTATATCGCGATATGATTAAACACGATTTTGTAACCGCAAAAGCTGCGATTACACTGGTCACGTGACACGCGAGAGAAAAGCAGTCTGCAGATCAAGCATCAACTTGGCACGCTACGCATAGGTCTGGCATACAGGAAAGAACAGTTTATTTTTTATGTATGTGATATTGTGTTATTTATTCTCTCTCCAACAATTCTGGATCGATTCAGAGAATTTCAGAATCGAGTCTGAGTTTAGTTTTTAAACACAGATGCGTGATGACGCTGCGCGTGCTTTAGAAACAACCGTATTCTGCTTGCTTCTAATTTCTCTCTCTTTCTCTCTCACACACACACACACACACACACACACACACACACACACACACACACACACACACACACACTCACACACACACACACACACACGACACTGCTCGAACCTTCCGAAAAATAATCTTTCATAAAGTTCGGGGTTTAAGCGAATTACAAGGACAGTCGCGGGCTTCATTGCACAGGTTTTGCCGCTTTGATGTTAACGTTACTCTTGCAGTACGCGGTCTTGGCCGCCGGAATTTTCCTTACAAATGCTCCACAAAGGCATTATTTATGTCTTTTGGAATGCAGTTGGCTTATATATTAAAAATATAAAAATCACTGAGAAAGCTGCTTTCATTTTAAAATACTTACGCACGCTTTGTGAAGAGTGTTCCTGCATGCGGCTGTGAGCGACTCATTGGTTAAATGTACTTGCATCTCAAAATGCTTTTATGACGCGAAATTAATGTAAACACGGTCAGTTATATCTTAACCCAACAAGACAAACCACATTTACAATTTCAAAAGAGATATGTGCATTAGTGTGAATGCAGCTTATCATATCTAAACTGAGGGGGGGAAATCACTCCAGCTCTTGAATGGAAAACGTTCAGACAGCCTACTTTTAAATACTGAAAGCACTCTTTGTTTATTGCTTGTAATGTTTTTTTGTTCCTCTTTATTTACTAGCTCTTATATTTTGAAGCTATATTAGTTTATAGCCTATTTAAAATTCTTAACATGTAATTGGTTTAATAAATGTGTTATATATATATATATATATATATATATATATATATCAGGGTTTCCGTTGTCCGGTAATTACCGGACATTGGCCGGTAAAAAAATGAGATGTCCGACAAAATTAAATCTCTCCGGTCAAATTGTCCGATTAAAATTGCCTAATAATCCCGCCCCCCTAACACAATCTGAATTTGAGAATAAGCCTAAAATGTATAAGGCAAAAATACACCGATCTTTGGCTATGTTATAAAGGAACAGGCTCTACCGTTTGAAAGTTATATGAAACAACATCGCATGCTGCATTTCAAATAAAGCGCACGCCTAAAACGGCTGTAATATAGACCTAAACAACGAACGATTGAGTGAGACGTTTCAAATATGTCCAGGCCCAGGCAGACTGGCCTTAAAAGCTTTTTTCAGAGGCCAGGCGATGGTGAATCAGGAACATCTCATTATAGCCTAGTGGTTCTAATCCGCGCACTGGTACAGTTTTTTTTTCTCTCATCAAAACTGAATAGCCTATGTTCATCAGTGGTTAGTCTATATCAAGCAGGGACTTGCATTTTATTCTGTGATTTCACCGGAATGAACAGAGTCTCCGCAACGGCGATAGATTGAAACGCGCGTCCGAGTGAAGATTGCGCAACTCGCGCAGCGCGTCGTCCATGCAACTGATAGCAGTGGACACGAGCGCTCAGCTTGATTTCAAAATCAACAGATTTTAGCGCTAGATCTCTTATTTAATAACGAACTAAATGAATGATCTGATTTTATTTATTTGTATTAGGTACATCCGTGCTTCAATGTTTCAAAAAGTGAATGTGTGTGAAACCGCATTAAAAAACAAAACAATTGGCGTTGATTGACACCAATCGGACGTTCATGTTTTTTTCCGTCTATTTGAAAGTTAAGCTAATAATAACAACATGTTGCATTCTATACGGCCTGATTATGTCATTTTTTAAGTTACATAGACTGCCTCCAGTTTTCCTAAACTTGACTAATTAAGAGGCGATATTTGACCGGCATATCATAAAAATGTCCGTAAAACGAAACCTCTGCCGGTCACTTTGACCGGCACCATTTTTTTCTAGCGGAAACTCTGATATATATATATATATATTTTTTTTTTTTTTTTTTTTTAAGTATGTATATTTACACATGTAATTAAATACATATTTTAAGTGTTATTAAGATTAATAAGGCAAGGCAAGGCAAGGCAAGGCAGGTTTATTTACATAGCACATTTCATACACAATGGTAATTCAAAGTGCTTTACATAGAAGAAATTAAAATAATCAAAAGAAATCAGAATAATTAAAACAGTTTAGAATAAAAGATAAAATACAGAAATAATCAAAAGAAATCAGAATAATTAAAAACATAAAATAAAATACAGTACAAACAGTCGGACTAACCGTGGTACAGTGCTCATTCATTAAATGCACAGTTAAACAGAAGTGTTTTGAGTCTGGATTTGAATGTGACTGTAGGAGCACATCTGATCTCTTCTGGAAGCTGTTCCAGCTGCGGCTGGCATAGTAGCTAAAATTAGACTCGCCATGCTTAGAGTGAACCCTTGGTATTTCTAGCTGATGTGATCCTAGTGATCTGAGTGATCTGATGGGTTTATATTCAGTGAGCATATCTGCAATGTATTGAGGTCCTAGGCCATTGAATGATTTATATACCAGTAATAATACCTTAAAATCAATCCTATATGTAACTGGCAGCCAGTGTAAAGAGCTGAGGACTGGTGTGATGTGTTCATATGTTCTGGTTCTGCTCAGCGTTCTGTATGAGCTGCAACTGTCTTATGGTGTTTTTGGGAAGGCCAGTGAGAAGTCCATTACAATAATCCACCCTGCTGGTGATGAAAGCATGCACAAGTTTCTCTAAGTCTTGACTGGAAACAAAGCATCTAATTCTTGCAATATTTTTCAGGTGATAGTATGCTGATTTAGTTATTGCTTTGACATGACTACTGAAACTAAGGTCTGACTCTAGAGACACACCAAGATTCCTGATTTGATTTTTAGTTGTTTGACCCCTAGACTGAAGGTATGCGTTCACCTTGAGAACTTCATCTTTGTTTCCAAACGCAATAACTTCAGTTTTGTCTTTGTTTAACTGAAGAAAGTTTTGGCACATCCAATTGTTTACATCATCAATGCATTGGAACAGAGAGTTAATGGGGCTGTAATCGTTAGGCGATAGGGCTAAGTAGAGCTGTGTGTCGTCTACATAGCTGTGGTAAGAGATTTGGTTCTTTCTCATTATTTGGCTCATTGGGAGCATGTACAGGTTGAATAGGAGTGGCGCAAGAATTGAGCCTTGAGGGACTCCGCATGTCATGGGTGTCCACTCAGACTTATGGTCTCCTATACTCACATAATAACCTCTCCCTACCAAGTATGACCTGAACCATTCCCAGAAACTATCCCAGAAAACCCGACCCAGTTTTCCAGCCTGTCAAGAAGTATGTCGTGATCGACAGTGTCAAATGCAGCACTGAGGTCGAGTAGTACCAGCACTGATAATTTGCTTGTATCAGTATTTAAGCGAATATCGTTTACTATCTTTATGAGCGCTGTCTCTGTGCTGTGATGCGGTCGGAAACCAGATTGAAAATTGTCAAAGTATCCATTTGAGCTTAAGAATTTGTTAAGCTGATTGAAGACAACTTTTTCAATGATCTTGCCTATGAAAGGAAGATTTGAGATCGGTCTATAGTTGTTTAATATGGTCTTATCCGGATTGCTCTTTTTCAGGAGGGGCTTGACAACTGCAGTTTTCAGGGAGTTAGGAAAACTCCCAGAGAGAAGTGAGGCATTTACCACTTCTAGGAGATCTGCTTCTAAGCTGTGTAACACCTTTTTGAAAAAAGATGTGGGAAGTGCGTCAAGGGCGCAGGTTGATGTTTTAAGGTGCTGTACGGTTTCTTCCAAAATGTTGCAATCAATTTCTTCAAAATCAGACATAGTGACTACTTTTTCAGGTTGTGGTCTGATCTGCCTGACCCCAGCGCAACTCAAGGATGAGCTGATCACCTTTCGGATATTATTGATTTTCTCAGAGAAGAAAGAAGCAAACTCACTACACTTGCTCTCTGAGAGCATTTCACTGGGAATCTGGCTTGGGGGGTTTGTCAGTCTCTCTACAGTAGCAAAAAGAGTGCGTGTGTTGTTTATATTGCTGTTTATAATATTTGAGAAGAAAATCTGTCTAGCTTTGCCTAGTTCCTTATTGAAAGCATAGATGTTGTCTTTGTAGATGTTATAATGGACTACAAGTTTTGTCTTCCGCCACATGCGCTCTGCTTTTCTGCATTGTCTTTTCATATTTTGCACTGCTGTTGAGTTTCTCCAAGGTGCTTTTTGTCTGCCATTCTTCTTCCTGACTTTCACTGGAGCAATATCATCAATTACACTCTCAACTTTTGAGTTAAAAGAATCAAGGAGAAAATCAACAGAGTCAGCAGATATGCTTGGTGTTAAAGATATGGCCTTCATAAACAGTACACTAGTGTTCTCATTTAAGCATCTCTTCTTGACAGACACAGATCTAGCTTCAATGGCAGGAGAGATCAATATATAAAAGAAAATACAAAAATGATCAGACAGTGCTACATCCTTAATAACAATCGATGAAATGTTTTGACCCTTACTGATAAGTAAATCTAGAGTGTGTCCTCGAATATGTGTGGGTCCATGTACATGCTGAGTCAGATCAAAAGTTTTTAAAACAGTTTTGATTTCTTTTGCCATATTGGTTTCTGCATTATCTATGTGAATGTTAAAATCTCCAGCAATGATAAAACAGTCAAACTCTGAGGAAATAGTTGATAACAGTTCTGTAATATCATCAGCAAAGGCTGGAGAGTATTTTGGAGGCCTGTAAACAATGATAAGTAAAATGCGTGGAGCACCTTTTAACACAATACCCAGATATTCGAAAGACGGGTAATTCCCAAATGATATTTGCTTACATTGGTAGACATTTTTAAAAAGAGCAGCTAAACCTCCACCTCTTCTGACAGCTCTGCAGACACTCATAAAAGTAAAGTTAGAAGGGGCTGTTTCATTGAGGACTGTTGCACTGCAGCTGTCTTCTAGCCAAGTTTCATTTAGAAACATAAAATCCAGGTTGTATGTGGTTATTAAGTCGTTGACTAGAAGTGATTTATTTTTAAGTGAGCGGATGTTTAAAAGTATCTGGTTGGTATCTGGGGGCTTGCAGCAAAAGAGTGGGATAGTCTGGTTCCAGCATACACTAGTTGTTCCATTTTCTCTGAGAAGCACAGAAGTGGAGATGCTGGAGAAATGGAGAACGTGTCCGGTGAGGGCGGCTGTTGCTCTGGTGTTATCGGAGGCTGTAATATGCTGTCCTGGTTTCCTTGGCTGTTTTCCAGAAAGTCGTCCTTGGGTGCTGAATCTTGGAGAAGTGCTAGTATGTCACAGTCTGTCTGTGGTGAGCTCTGTGGGCAGGGCTCTGCTGAGATTGTGTCCGTGAGCAGAGGTTGTTGTGGCTGAGTGGTGTTATCATTGTCCTTGTGTGATGTGTCAACCGCATGTCCATTCAGGTGCTGAAGTGAAGTCCTGTGGTCATTCATACTGTATCCAGGTGTGTGTGTGCCATTCAGGTTGAGTGGATTGGCACACACTGCAGAAGGATGACGGAGGGAGAAGTAGATATTGTCCTTTAGCACTCTTGAACCAAGTTTGTTTGGGTGGTGGCCATTCTGTTGAAACAGTTGCCTCTGACTCCAGAAAAGATTGAAGTTGTCAATGAAGTTCACTCCTTTTATATTGCAGGTTTTTTGCAGCCATGTATTAAGCCCAAGCAACCGTGAAAACCTGTTTGTTCCTCTTGCTGGGAGTGGTCCACTGATGAATGTTTGAACTTTTAGTCTTTTAAGTGTTTCAAAAAATTCATTGAAATCCTTCTTAAGGAGTTCCGACTGCTCTTTATGAATATCATTCTTCCCCACATGAATGATGAGTCGATTTGCAGTCTTATGTTTCATAAGAATGTTCTGAAGTTCCCTGTTTACATCAGAAGTTGTTGCTTGTGGAAGGCAGCACGTAGTTGTATCCCTGCTGCTAATGTTTCTGATTATGGAGTCACCCACTATCAGAGTCCTGGGCCCGGCTGCGCTCTGAGCTGAGTGCCGCTGTCTGCTCGACCTTGAGCCCCAGTTAGCATCAGTGTTAGCTACTGGCTGATTCAGTCTGTGTTCATTCATCAAATTTGGGGATTCCTCATTCATTAATACTTCAAATCTGTTCTCAAGATGTATAGGCGGTGGTAGGAGACCAGTGTTTGCAATGCATGTCATCGCCATATCTGGGGTAGAGGATGCTACTGCGGCAATATGTGATGCTCGTGACAATCTGATGTCTCGAGTGCCTTTGGGTTTCGCTCCCTGTTTGTGCCATCGATTTGTAAGTCGATCGGCTTGTTTCTCTACACTCAGTATAGCCTGTCGAGGAGCACTAGATTCATGGGACTCACCGGCTGTATGCTGAGGGTGTCTGTGACGAAGCTCTGTTGTGTGTTCTGTCTGGTTTGGTGGTCCCGCAATTAACTTTGTTTCAAGAACTGCAATCCTTTGTAAAAGTCTGTGGCAGTTAGAGCAGCAAGTAGATTCCAGAGGAGGCATTTTCTTATCCTTATGAATGTCCTAATGGCAGTTGTGTTTTCTCTTCCCCGGAATGTAAGCTTTCAGTGGGAGGCTGGTCGAATAAAAGAATTCTGCTTTTTTTTTTTTTTTTTTGTAGTAATCCAAGCGTTTGAGCACTGTGTTGATTTGCTGAAGTTAAAATTAGGTGATAAAAGGAAATAAAATATAAAAATATAAAAGCAATAGAGCAAAGCGCGGAGCAGTAAGCAAGAGCGTCCGAACAGTAGCTGAGCAGGAAGCAAAAGGTAATAAGAAAAAAAGTAGATCAGATCATGAGCTGCCTAAAGATTCCCATCCCTACTGTACAATGATTTATTGCTTGTCTTTGTCGACTAATACAGAAGGTAAAGAACTTAAAAAGTAATCGCATATTAAATCGCAATCGCAATATTGGTTAAAAAAAATTGCAATTAGATTATTTTCCATAATCGTTCAGCCCTAATTTCAGTGTATATAGTTTCCT
Source organism: Gila orcuttii (assembly GCA_026230005.1). Classification (NCBI taxonomy): domain Eukaryota; kingdom Metazoa; phylum Chordata; class Actinopteri; order Cypriniformes; family Leuciscidae; genus Gila; species Gila orcuttii. The sequence continues at coordinate 741,405 of JAPDVR010000015.1, read as the reverse complement.
CGTAGCGGGAACTTTGGAGCTTAAAATGGTCTCAACAACCTCGGTTGAGAGACCTCACTCTATGAGTTGGACCCCCTCAGAGGCCAAACCCATAGTTTCCAAATCCCCTGCCGGGGTGAAATATTGTGCCCCCTGCCTGAGACAGAAGGTCTCTCCTGGTCTGGATCTTCAAGGGAGGGCCGTCAAGGAAATGAATTAGGTCCGCAAACCAAATTCGACTCGGCCAGCGTTTTGCTACTAGCAGTAGACTTATTCCATGCTGGCGGACTCTCTCCAGAACTCCTGGGAGCAGAGCAACAGGGGGAAATGCATACAGATGTACCCAGGGGGGCTGGGTGAGTGAGGGAGAACCAGAGTGGACAGTGTGTCGTGTGCTGAGACGCAAACAGATCCACTTCTGCTTGGCCGTAGAATTCCCATATTTGCTCCACCGCCTCGGTTTGGAGTCTCCAGTCCCCTGGCCTCAGCCCCTGCCTCGACATGGTGTCTGCTCCAATGCTCTGGCCCCCTGGAATATACACTGCTCTCAGAGAGAGTATCTTCCCTAGGGACCACAGGAGGATCTGGTGCGCCAGTTTGCAGAGTGGACGTGAACGCAGACCCCCTGACGATTTATGTAACCACCGATGTGTTGTACTACTATCTTACTACTATCTGCAGGACCCATTGAGATATATTTGACAGATTCTTCCATTCTGTCAGAAAATCTACTAAGGGAACCAGGCTCTCGAGGCTGGCCTCTGGTGTTATAGAGAGCCAGTTTGGGGACCTGAAACATATTGGCAGGAACTACCCAAACTGACTGTTTTTGAACCCTCCTCAAAGGGCGCGAGTCTGACGCTATGTCAAGTTGACACTGAGCCAGAAGCTCGCTGGAGACCGCTGCGCCCCGAAGCACCAAGGGTGGCGGGATTGGCAGGACGGTCCCCTGAGGGCACCGAGATTCAACGGGCACCGTATACTGAGGTGTACACCGTTCCACCCCGGTCGGGGCTGCCTTCACTGGTCTGACGTCAGTGGCGTCAGGACCTTTTCTTTTGAGCCGAAGCCTTCTTAGCCTGAAGAACGGTCCTCAGATCTGGCTCCTGCTTGGTTGATTAACATATGTCATCAATCTATATACTGTCAGTTCCAAAAACTACCTCCAGTCAATGGATTGTACACTTTTTTTGTGCAAAAATTCAAAGATCAAAGTGCAGATAAATGGAGTTTGGTCTCCTAAAAGAAAGAAGTGATTCTGAACTGAAACGAGTCGTCAGTAATTCAGTCTCACTTCCTGCTGAACCTGCGTAGGTTTGTAACTAATTAGCATAATGCTGATCCTCTGCTCCTGATTGGCTGATGAGCGTCTCTTAGCTCCGCCCTCTAACACTGCAGTGTATCTGAGACTGGAAGAGTTTGGTTC
>JAPDVR010000015.1:732500-737500 GCA_026230005.1 Gila orcuttii | reverse complement strand
ACACACATCACACACACACATCACACACATCACACACATCACACACATCACACACATCACACACATCAAACACATCACACACATCACACACATCACACACATCAAACACATCACACACATCACACACACACATCACACACATCACACACATCACACACATCACACACATCACACACATCAAACACATCACACACATCACACACATCACACACATCACACACATCACACACACACATCACACACATCACACACATCACACACATCACACACATCACACACATCAAACACATCACACACATCACACACATCACACACATCACACACATCACACACACACATCACACACATCACACACATCACACACATCACACACACACATCACACACATCACACACATCACACACATCACACACATCACACACATCACACACATCACACACATCACACACATCACACACATCACACACATCACACACACACATCACACACATCACACACATCACACACACACATCACACACATCACACACATCACACACATCACACACATCACACACATCACACACATCACATCACACACATCACACACATCACACACATCACACACACACATCACACACATCACACACATCACACACATCACACACATCACACACATCACACACATCAAACACATCACACACATCACATCACTCACATCACACACATCACACACATCACACACATCACACACACACATCACACACATCACACACATCACACACATCACACACATCACATCACACACATCACACACATCACACACATCACACACATCAAACACATCACACACATCACACACATCACACACATCACACACATCAAACACATCACACACATCAAACACATCACACACATCACACACATCACACACATCACACACATCACACACATCACACACATCAAACACATCGCACACATCACACACATCACACACATCAAACACATCACACACATCACACACATCACACACATCACACACATCACACACATCAAACACATCACACACATCACACACATCACACACATCACACACATCACACACATCAAACACATCAAACACATCACACACATCACACACATCAAACACATCACACACATCACACACATCAAACACATCACACACATCAAACACATCACACACATCACACACATCACACACATCACACACATCACACACATCACACACATCACACACATCACACACATCACACACATCAAACACATGAAACACATCACACACATCACACACATCACACACATCACACACATCACACACATCACACACATCACACACATCACACACATCACACACATCAAACACATCACACACATCACACACATCACACACATCAAACACATCACACACATCACACACATCACACACATCACACACATCAAACACATCGCACACATCACACACATCAAACACATCGCACACATCACACACATCACACACATCACACATCACACACATCACACACATCACACACATCACACACATCACACACATCAAACACATCACACACATCACACACATCGCACACATCGCACACATCGCACACATCGCACACATCACACACATCACACACATCACACACATCACACACATCGCACACATCGCACACATCACACACATCACACACATCACATCACATCACACACATCACACACATTACACACATCACACACATCACACACATCACACACATCACACACATCAAACACATCACACACATCACACACATCAAACACATCACACACATCACACACATCACATCACATCACACACATCACACACATTACACACATCACACACATCACACACATCACACACATCACACACATCAAACACATCACACACATCACACACATCGCACACATCACACACATCACACACATCACATCACATCACACACATCAAACACATCACACACATCACACACATCGCACACATCACACACATCACACACATCACACACATCACACACATCAAACACATCACACACATCACACACATCACACACATCACACACATCAAACACATCACACACATCACACACATCGCACACATCGCACACATCGCACACATCACACACATCACACACATCACACACATCACACACATCACACACATTACACACATCACACACATCACACACATCACACACATCACACACATCAAACACATCACACACATCAAACACATCACACACATCACACACATCACATCACATCACACACATCACACACATTACACACATCACACACATCACACACATCACACACATCACACACATCAAACACATCACACACATCACACACATCACACACATTACACACATCACACACATTACACACATCACACACATCACACACATCGCACACATCACACACATCACACACATCACATCACATCACACACATCACACACATTACACACATCACACACATCACACACATCACACACATCACACACATCAAACACATCACACACATCACACACATCGCACACATCACACACATCACACACATCACATCACATCACACACATCACACACATTACACACATCACACACATCACACACATCACACACATCACACACATCACACACATCACATCACACACATCACACACATCAAACACATCAAACACATCACACACATCAAACACATCACACACATCACACACATCACACACATCACACACATCACACACATCACACACATCAAACACATCACACACATCACACACATCACACACATCACACACATCACACACATCACACACATTACACACATCACACACATCGCACACATCACACACATCACACACATCAAACACATCACACACATCACACACATCACACACATCACACACATCACATCACACACATCACACACATTACACACATCACACACATCACACACATCACACACATCACACACATCAAACACATCACACACATCACACACATCACACACATCACACACATCACACACATCACATCACACACATCACACACATCAAACACATCAAACACATCACACACATCAAACACATCACACACATCACACACATCACACACATCACACACATCAAACACATCACACACATCACACACATCGCACACATCGCACACATCACACACATCACACACATCACACACATCACACACATCACACACATCACACACATCACACACATCACACACATCACACACATCAAACACATCACACACATCACACACATCACACACATCACACACATCACACACATCACATCACATCACACACATCACACACATTACACACATCACACACATCACACACATCACACACATCACACACATCAAACACATCACACACATCACACACATCACACACATCACACACATCACACACATCACACACATCACATCACACACATCACACACATCAAACACATCAAACACATCACACACATCAAACACATCACACACATCACACACATCACACACATCAAACACATCACACACATCACACACATCACACACATCACACACATCACACACATCACACACATCACATCACATCACACACATCACACACATTACACACATCACACACATCACACACATCACCACATCACACACATCAAACACATCACACACATCACACACATCACACACATCACACACATCACACACATCACACACATCACATCACACACATCACACACATCAAACACATCAAACACATCACACACATCAAACACATCACACACATCACACACATCACACACATCACACACATCAAACACATCACACACATCACACACATCGCACACATCGCACACATCACACACATCACACACATCACACACATCACACACATCACACACATCACACACATCACACACATCACACACATCAAACACATCACACACATCAAACACATCACACACATCACACACATCAAACACATCACACACATCACACACATCACACACATCACACACATCACACACATCACACACATCAAACACATCACACACATCACACACATCAAACACATCACACACATCAAACACATCGCACACATCGCACACATCGCACACATCACACACATCACACACATCACACACATCGCACACATCGCACACATCACACACATCACACACATCAAACACATCACACACATCAAACACATCACACACATCACACACATCACACACATCACACACATCGCACACATCGCACACATCACACACATCACACACATCAAACACATCACACACATCAAACACATCACACACATCACACACATCACACACATCACACACATCACACACATCACACACATCAAACACATCACACACATCACACACATCAAACACATCACACACATCACACACATCACACACATCACACACATCACACACATCACACACATCACACACATCACACACATCACACACATCACACACATCAAACACATCAAACACATCACACACATCAAACACATCACACACATCACACACATCAAACACATCACACACATCACACACATCACACACATCACACACATCACACACATCACACACATCAAACACATCACACACATCACACACATCACACACATCAAACACATCACACACATCACACACATCACACACATCACACACATCAAACACATCGCACACATCGCACACATCGCACACATCGCACACATCGCACACATCGCACACATCGCACACATCACACACATCACACACATCACACACATCACACACACATCACACACATCAAACACACACTGACTTCATCAGGTCTATTTCTGTGAGGTGATGAGAGAGTGTTGTGTGAACCATCATTGATGGAGGCTGTGAAACTGAGCATATGTCTGATCCTCAGTGTGTGTGTGTGTGTGTGTGTGTGTGTGTGTGTGCAGCTCCTGCGTGTGGCTGTTTCGGCGTGTGAG
>JAPDVR010000015.1:685000-725000 GCA_026230005.1 Gila orcuttii | reverse complement strand
CACATCTTTTCCTTCCCTTCGCCTCTCTATTAATGTGCTTGGACACAGAGCTCTGTGAACAGCCAGCCTCTTTAGCAATGACCTTTTGTGTCTTGCCCTCCTTGTGCAAGGAGGGCAATTCGTCTTTTGGACAGCTGTCAGTCAGCAGTCTTCCCCATGATTGTGTAGCCTACAGAACTAGACTGAGAGACTATTTAAAGGCCTTTGAAGGTGTTTTGAGTTAATTAGCTGATTTGAATGTGGCACCAGGTGTCTTCAATATTGAACCTTTTCACAATATTCTAATTTTCTGAGATACTGATTTTGGGGTTTTAATTAGTTGTCAGTTATAATCATCAAAATTAAAAGGAATGAACACTTGAAATATATCAGTCTGTGTGTAATGAATGAATATAATATCCAAATTTCACTTTTTGAATGGAATTACTGAAATAAATCAACTTTTTGATGATATTCTAATTATATGACCAGCACCTGTATACACATGTATATATTTATATATATATACTATATTGCCAGAAGTATTGTTACACCCCTCCAAATCATTGAGTTCAGGTGTTCCAGTCACTTCCATGGCCACAGGTGTATAAATCAAGCACTAGGCATGCAGACGCTTCTACACACATCTGTGAAAGAATGGGTCGCTCTCAGGAGCTCAGAGAACTCAAGCGTGGGACCGTGATCGGTCAAACCAGGAATCACGCTTCTCTGTCTGCCAATCTGGAGAACGGTTCTTGCCTGACTGCATTGTGCTGAGTGTAAAGTGTGGTGGAGCGTCTGAAAGCCAGAGGTTCTCATCCAACATATATATATATATATATATATATACAGCCACATTTCTGCTGTAATATTTCATTCAGCACAGTCTTCAACAGTGACTTAAGATGTAAAACACAGTTTGTAAGTGTTGATCTGCTGCATGACTTGCGTGTGTGTGAGTTCCTCTACATCTGCTGTCTGTGAAGGTGATAATAAGCTCCCGGGCCGCTGGAGACACCGTGCAATGTATAACTTCACATCTATATCAGTTTAAAATATTCACACCAGTGCACAAATCTATATATATTACGGTGTAAGAATATGCAGTCCGTTAAAGTGAGGACTGTACATCGCAGTTGCAACAAAGAAATAAAAAGGGCTGGATCTAACTGCAGCAGTTGGGAAACAACATAAAACAAAATGGTTAAATCAAGAAAACGAGATTTAGACAAAAAGACTAACTGTTTTGAGCTGTAGCAATGATTAGTTTTCTGTCGATTAATGACTCCAAACAGCTGCTCACCTGTCTAATTAAACACATAATATATTAAAGCGTCTTTGGTGTTTTCATGGTTTCTACAAAATAAAACCGGAAATCGAGGGTAACGCGTGTCATTAACGTGATGACATTGATAGGCGACGCACAGACACGGACCGTGTCCTGGTTAAAAATGCTAATTTCTCTGGATTTAAACATTCTTAGAATGTAAGTACACAAATCAACAAAATATATAACATTGTTCTTGTTGTTTTTGGATATTTTGATCCAAACATAGTGTGCCTTTAGATTCGATAAACAAGAACAGAATAACTGGTTAATCAGATGAGAACAGGCAAATGAAACGAACATCGTTACACCCCCCCATCCCCCCCCCCCATCAGGAGCTGCGACTATTAAAGATAGCGACTCCGACAGAGGACACACACACCACACACCACAGGAGACAGGCTGGAGATAACAGTGGAGACTCACTCAACACAAGCCCACGTCCAGGCTTGGAGGAGCCATTGTGGAGCCCGAGGGCCGAGGTGGAGCCGGGGCCCGACGACTCGTCAAGCTGGTGAACTCTCAGTCCCAGATGATCCAGGAACACAGACCGTGAGGACGAGGCTGAGGGACTGGACAGGGCGGCAACCTCATCTTTACATCCACAACTTTTGTTCACTCCAATTGATGAATCCGAACATAGTGTTTATATGAACACTAAATAAAGTGATCGGGTTGATGTGCGCATTTATATGTCACAAGATTCAAATCAGAATTTATTTTTTGACATGAGCACACTGTACGAATATACAGAGTTTCCCGCTGTGTACACTTAATAACCATTCTCCTACATTGATTCTTTAGTTGTTTAAACAGCAGACTTAATATACATAGAAATCCAATAGAAATGTCATTCAGATTGAGTGTCACGTTTCAGTGTGTTATGAGTTCTGTTTTGTGATCTGGTTTCCCCCTGTCTTTGTGATTTTGGTTCAGTCCTGTTAGTTTTTCCCGCTCCTCGTTTGTGTTCAGTTTCTTCACCTGTGTTCAGTTTATTATCCCATTAGACCAAGTTCTTTTAAGCCTTGTGTTTTCCCTCAGTGTTGTTGGTCGTCGTCCTTGTATGGTTGTGTGTTTTCTGAAGTCCTGGAGTTTTGTTATTTTGTTCCTGTATGTTCCAGAAAGTTAAGTTTTGTTAAATAAATCAACTATACTGCTATTCCTGTGTCCTCGTCTTCGGCTACCTGCACACCAACCTGACAGAACGACCAACCAAGACAAGATGGATTTGGCTGGCCATGACCTGACGGATTACCTCATCAGGATCCTGATGGAGAGAGGTCTCCGCATCACCATCACCCCGGTGATGGCTCCAACCATCTTCGCCATGCCATCCATCCTCATCCATGGTTCTGAAGAGCCCTTTTCCCCGCTGGTTCCGTCCAGCACCAAGCCCTCTTCGCCGCTGGTTCCGTCCAGCACCAAGCCCTCTTCGCTGCTGGTCCCGTCCAGCCCAGAGCCTTCGCCGCTGGTCCCGTCCAGCCTAGAGCCTTCGCCGCTGGTCCCGTCCAGCCCAGAGCCTTCGCCGCTGGTCCCATCCAGTTCCGAGTCCCATGATGTGCTGGCCCCGTCCAGTTCCGAGTCCCATGATGTGCTGGCCCCGTCCAGTTCCGAGTCCCATGATGTGCTGGCCCCGTCCAGTTCCGAGTCCCATGATGTGCTGGCCCCGTCCAGTTCCGAGTCCCATGATGTGCTGGCCCCGTCCAGTACCGAGTCCCATGATGTGCTGGCCCCGTCCAGTTCCGAGTCCCATGATGTGCTGGCCCCGTCCAGTTCCAAGTCCCATGATGTGCTGGTCCCGTCCAGTCCTGCGCCAGAGCCCACTGATCATGCGCCAGAGCCCACTGATCATGCGCCAGAGCCCACTGATCATGCGCCAGAGCCCAATGATCATGCGCCAGAGCCCACTGATCATGCGCCAGAGCCCACTGATCATGCACCAGAGCCCACTGACCCTGCACCAGAGCCCACTGATCCTGCGCCAGTCCTGTCCAGCCCAGAGTTTCCTTTGCCGCTGGTCCTGCTTGGCTCAAAGCCCTCTTCACCGCTGGTCCTGCCCAGCCCAAGACCCTCGTTGCTGCCGGATCCCCTCTTTCCTGTCAATTTCCCCATTAAAATTTTGGGGGGGCGCCCACCCGAAGGGTTTTCACCGCCATGGCCACCCGAAGAAATATCTCCGCCATGGCCACCCGAAGGGTCCTCACCGCCATGGCCACCCGAAGGGTCCTCACTGCCATGGCCACCCGAAGGGTCAGCTCCGCCCTGGACGCCCGAGGGTCCGACAGCTCCGCCCTGGCCACGCCCACAGCCTGCTCCGCCCTGGCCACGCCCACAGCCTGCTCCGCCCTGGCCACGCCCACAGCCTGCTCCTCCCTGGCCACGCCCACAGCCTGCTCCGCCCTGGCCACGCCCACAGCCTGCTCCACCATGGCCACGTCCACAGCCTGTTCCACCCCGGTTCCCCAAGCTACCAGCTCCGCCCTGGAGGGTTCCTGCTCCTGTGCAACCGCGCCCTCCTCAGCCTCCAGGGCGCCCACCCTCTCACCCCTTTGGATGTTATACGGCACGAGGACGCGCCTTCGGGGAGGGGGGAGGTACTGTCATGTTTCAGTGTGTTATGAGTTCTGTTTTGTGATCTGGTTTCCCCCTGTCTTTGTGATTTTGGTTCAGTCCTGTTAGTTTTTCCCGCTCCTCGTTTGTGTTCAGTTTCTTCACCTGTGTTCAGTTTATTATCCCATTAGACCAAGTTCTTTTAAGCCTTGTGTTTTCCCTCAGTGTTTGCTGGTCGTCGTCCTTGTATGGTTGTGTGTTTTCTGAAGTCCTGGAGTTTTGTTATTTTGTTCCTGTATGTTCCAGAAAGTTAAGTATTGTTAAATAAATCAACTATACTGCTATTCCTGTGTCCTCGTCTTCGGCTACCTGCACACCAACCTGACATCGAGCTTTCATGATCGTTTACATGAAGGCTTTTCAGTCCGATTGAGCCGTCAATCCCATTACTAACGGATTATTTGGTTGCATGTAAACTTAGCCAGTGACAGTAATAATTCGGTTCAAGGTAACGAAACAGGCAGAAGAATAAATCAGACGCTCATTTCGTACTCCTCTAACTCTATCCAGGGCTCTGAGTTCAGTTCATCCACATCTGCCTTTGTGGAAGCAAGCACACACACACACACACACACACACACACTTATAAACACTCACTCACGCTCTCTCACTCACACAAACACACACTGAACGAGCCTCACACTCTCTCTCACACACACACACACACACACACACACACAATGAACGAACCTCACACTCAGACGTTACTCACTCCATCTGTCACCCTGCTGAGACTCAAACAAACACTCAAGCTTTACCTTATCTTAAACAAACACACACACTCTCTCTGTGTGTGAGATAGCGTCGTAATGAGTGTGTGTGTGTGTGTGTGTGAAAGAGCGTCTCCACCTCCACAGACACACTTCACTGGTTACACTCACCTTTATTTCTAAAGCGCTTTATACAGTACAGATGTTTCAAACTAACAGACAATAACAGAATTTCTGATGCAAACTTCAAATATGATAAAGATTCAAGTTCTGCTGTAAAAAAAAGACAATACTGTCATTATTCAGATCAATTCAGTTCAGTAACTGTGTAAAGTTCATCAGTTGATCCAGCTCTACAGAAGACTATAGTCTGTTTCACACAATAGTCTCAGCTGTGTTTGCTCTCTGATCTGACACACACACACCCACCCCAGGAAGCTGTTTATTGGTCTTCACATTTACTCAAGCTTGTGTTCTCTACTCCTGTATTTACTCCTCATCTTCACCATGCTTTAGTCATTCGGTCTTTTCCACATGTGTGCACTCTTAAAAAACCTGTACGAACGCTAATATAATGCTGAAATACTTTCTCATGGCCACATAAGCGGGAACACAAGTGTGTTTAACTGTTTTCTCTTACTTATTTAACACTGATTTCATGAGAATATGTAAATATTGTTCATGTCGGCTATTTCATATAAATTCATACAATCTGACTCTGAGTATGAAGCTCCGTTTCTGACCCGTGAGCAGATTGGATGAATTCAGAGCAATCACCACATTGCAAAACGCTTATAAATGCTTATGAGAGTGTGTGTGTGTGTGTGTGTGTGTAGGTGCACAAGCTGTTTGAGTGGTCCATGGCGCTGCTACTGGGACCCGCAGCTCAACTCATGCGTTTCCAGCAAAAACAGCACACAGCGTGTTCTTCTGGAGGTGAGAAACACACACACACACACACACACACACACACACACACACAAGAGCGTTTCTCTTTAAATGCACATCGATTACACAGCATACACGTTTGCATGTAACCTTAAAATGTGCTTAATGTGTTTTTTTGGTTTCATTCAAGTCAGAAATATTATTTGAAGGGAAGATGAGGTTGGAACTCTTTAAGTAAAAACACAATTTTAAGTTTTATAGTGTACATTTCTCGAGGTAAGGCCAAAGAAAACAATATAATGTGTCCTCAGCAATCCGAGGATGCACTGCAACAAGCTGAATTAAGACAAAACTAAAACATTTAGTCAATATTTAATTTAGTTTACTTACTCTTAATAAATAAAAAATTCTAAGAGCTTAATACTTATTGTGATGCACCATATTTTCTGTTAGGGTTAGCAGAAGAATAAATAAAACCCACAATAATTCCTGTAGTCAGGGAGGCTAGCCTGTATGTTTCTTAAGATAGACTTTGAAAACTGCTGGGAAATATGTGGTTATTTAAAGCACTTTGGGATTCGTTGTCTTTTCCTCGTATGCTAACGCTCTGTTTGTCCATAAAAAACATTCTGAGGGCAGAATATGGTCTGATTGCGCTTGTACAGTCATAAATAACTGATGTTTGCATTTTCACTGTCACCACCCTTCCTCTGGTGTTGACATGATCCCTCTCTCTCTCTAACACACGCACACACACACACACGCACACACACACACGCATGCATGAACCCACGCACGCACCCACACACGCACGCATGCACGCACGCACACACACACACACACACACACACACACAGAGGAGATTGCTTGCATCCATAGTTCTCTAAACATTGGTCGCTATTGTTTTCTCTCCTGTTTCTCTCCCAGTATTCCCACTCCTGTCCCAGTATGGAGGCCCATGACGTTCCTCCACTGGCCACCGGAAGCTCTCATGTTTTCACTCTGGACCTGAAGAACGTGGAACATGTAGGACTCTAGCGTTTTTACACATTCATGACCCATAAACACACACATACACACACACACACACACACATGCCTGTTTCCTCACAGCTCTTTTTGCCCGGTTCTTTGTTGCTGTAAACAGAGAAAATGACAGACAGAATCAGTGTCAGTGTTTCTGAACTACTGAAACGCCTCCATTGTAGCCTTGAGTTTCTTCCGGGAACGAACACGTCACAATCTTCCTCATTATAATAATTCATACGCAGAATAAAGGGGTGGGGCCTGGTTGAGTTAGTTAGTAGTGTGTTAAACTGCCAGTTATGGTAAGGGCGGGACATTTCCCAAACACACTCGAACCGAGGAAAATCACAACCAATCACAACACACTGCTCCAGCCGACCAATCAGAGCACAGTGTGCTTTTCAGAAGGAGGGGCTTCATAGAGACAGGAAGTAAACAGAGCGTTACTGACAGACTGGGAAGAGAGGAGCCGCAACAATGGAGAATATGAGGAAAATAATCAACATTCAAGCAGGAAAAACTGTTCTAGTAGAGCCTGAAAACAACAACAGTTTGTGAAAGAGTGTAATATGGCCTCTTTAAGAGCAGCAATGTCCAATAGGTTTGTAAAAACAAACAAACAAACAAACCAACAAGAAATACAGACTCAGATTCATTTTCACTAGAAGTGTTTTATTTTGCACCATAGACTTCCACTGTAAGAGCATAACTCTCTGAGTGCTTTTTGCTGATTCTTACAAAGTAAATTCTTTTCTGTAGTAACTTTTAGTTTCTTTCTTCTGATGATTGCAAAAGGACACAGAATTAGTGAGATTTGCTGTTTTGCAAACTGGAGGGTGACAATTACTTTTCACAAATACTCAACATTCACAAATCGACAAGTCAAAAAACACTGACAGCCACTAAAAATCATCTAACTACACTAACACAACAGAGTCTTGAAGCACATGGCCACATTAATCACATTCTCACACAAACACACACGATGCTGTATTAATGCTCTGTGTGGGTCTGGATCATGACTTCCAGATGAGCTCTTGCTTCACACACATGTGCAGATGTATGAAGTTAGCGTGTTCGTGAGTGTGTGTGCAGACGTATGAAGTAAACGTGTTCATGAGTGTGTGTGCAGATGTATGAAGTAAACGTGTTCGTGAGTGTGTGTAGATGTATGAAGTAAGCGTGTTCATGAGACGTGTGTGCAGATGTATGAAGTAAACGTGTTTGTGAGTGTGTGTGCAGATGTATGAAGTAAACGTGTTTGTGAGTGTGTGTGCAGATGTATGAAGTAAGCGTGTTCATGAGACGTGTGTGCAGATGTATGAAGTAAGCGTGTTTGTGAGTGTGTGTGTGTGCAGATGTATGAAGTAAGCATGTTCATGAGACGTGTGTGCAGATGTATGAAGTAAACGTGTTTGTGAGTGTGTGTGCAGATGTATGAAGTAAGCGTGTTCGTGAGTGTGTGTGCAGATGTATGAAGTAAGCGTGTTCATGAGACGTGTGTGCAGATGTATGAAGTTAGCGTGTTTGTGAGTGTGTGTGCAGATGTATGAAGTTAGCTTGTTCGTGAGTGTGTGTGCAAATGTATGAAGTTAGCGTGTTCGTGAGTGTGTGTGCAGATGTATGAAGTAAGCGTGTTCATGAGACGTGTGTGCAGATGTATGAAGTAAGCGTGTTTGTGAGTGTGTGTGTGTGCAGATGTATGAAGTAAGCATGTTCATGAGACGTGTGTGCAGATGTATGAAGTAAACGTGTTTGTGAGTGTGTGTGCAGATGTATGAAGTAAGCGTGTTCGTGAGTGTGTGTGCAGATGTATGAAGTAAGCGTGTTCATGAGACGTGTGTGCAGATGTATGAAGTTAGCGTGTTTGTGAGTGTGTGCAGATGTATGAAGTTACCGTGTTCATGAGACGTGTGTGCAGATGTATGAAGTTAGCGTGTTCGTGAGTGTGTGTGCAGATGTATGAAGTTAGCTTGTTCGTGAGTGTGTGTGCAGATGTATGAAGTTAGCGTGTTCGTGAGTGTGTGTGCAGATGTATGAAGGTAGCGTGTTCGTGAGTGTGTGTGCAGATGTATGAAGTAAACGTGTTTGTGAGTGTGTGTGTATATGTATGAAGTAAGCGTGTTCGTGAATGAGTGTGCAGATGTATGAAGTAAGCGTGTTCGTGAGTGTGTGTGTAGATGTATAAAGTAAGTGTGTTGGTGAGACGTGTGTGCAGATGTATGAAGTAAGCGTGTTTGTGAGTGTGTGTGTGTGCAGATGTATGAAGTAAGCATGTTCATGAGACGTGTGTGCAGATGTATGAAGTAAACGTGTTTGTGAGTGTGTGTGCAGATGTATGAAGTAAGCGTGTTCGTGAGTGTGTGTGCAGATGTATGAAGTAAGCGTGTTCATGAGGCGTGTGTGCAGATGTATGAAGTTAGCGTGTTTGTGAGTGTGTGCAGATGTATGAAGTTACCGTGTTCATGAGACGTGTGTGCAGATGTATGAAGTTAGCGTGTTCGTGAGTGTGTGTGCAGATGTATGAAGTTAGCTTGTTCGTGAGTGTGTGTGCAGATGTATGAAGTTAGCGTGTTCGTGAGTGTGTGTGCAGATGTATGAAGTAAGCGTGTTCGTGAATGAGTGTGCAGATGTATGAAGTAAGCGTGTTCGTGAGTGTGTGTGTAGATGTATAAAGTAAGTGTGTTCGTGAGGTATTCTCCGTGATGTTTGTGTGCGCTCTGTGGCTGTTTATGGCATGGACATTCATTGGTTTGAGTGTGGGAATCATTGTTTTTATATTAGGTGTCTTTAACTACTATATACTTAAATAATAGCTTTATTGTGCTTATTGAGCTGATGTTGTATTGTAAAACATGTGTGCTGTTTTTGAGGTGGATATAGGACAGGTTAGGAAAGGTATGGGTGGGTTAAGGGTCAACTTTGTGATAATAGTTGGAATTACAGAAATTAATTACAGGCAGGTATTGTCTATGTACACACAAAGTGCATTGCATTAAATTATTAACTTACATAGTACATAGTACATACATAGTGGTTTAAAACACTTAACATAAAGTGGGACCCAAAAAGGTTTTGCATACAGGCAATATCAGAAGTCTGACTCACTACACAAAACAATTTGTGTGTAGTGTGTGTGTGTCGTTCCTAAGAGCAACTGAGGCCATGAGAGTCACTGAATGTCAGAGACCGTTAGTCATGAGAGATCGTCTCTGTCTCATGGTCTTGTGATGTTTTTTGAACATGACTCTGATGTGATTGGACATGTTGTGGTCGTCATGCTGTGTGTGTGTGTTTGTGTGTGTGTGTGTGTGTGTGTGTGTGTGTGTGTGTGTGTGTGTGTGTGTGTGTGTGCAGGGCACTGCGCTGGACTGTGACTTTGGTGATGGGCAGCTGTACGGTGTGCAGTGGCTGGACGGGTCCTCTGTGAACTGTAGTGGAGTGACCGTAAGTTCATCAGATACACACACTTCCAGCAGCCGTCAGTGAGAGCGGGTTTGATTCAAATACAGTCACAGACAGTGCAAATTCACATTAATATCTGACTCAGACACATTGAATCGATCAACTCAAGTTTGAAGATTACATTTCACATTCACTTTACCACACTGACACAATTCTGAGAAAAAAGAGTCAGAATTACAGATTATAAACAGAATTGTAGGAATTAAAGTGAGAATTGTAAGTTTTACAAGTTATAAGCTCGAAATTGCAAGAAATAAACTCAGAATTGTAAGATATAAACTTGCAATTGTGAGAAAAAAGTCAGAATTATGAGATAAAAAGTTTTATGAGATAAAACCCCTTTTTTTATTTTGTGGCAGAAACAAGCTTCTATGTTTGTAACTGAAACTCAGAACTTAGATTTTTACTAAATGAATAAAAGTTTCATATCTTTGTGCAGCTAAAAACTTCAATGAGGAGCCAAATATTCCATCTGAATCTGCGGAGAAGAGGAACCAACACATATATAGACAGTCCAAAACCAATGACAGGTATCAGCACACACACACACACACACACACACACAACAGATGTTTCACTGGTGTTTATAAGGAAGTGTATGAAATCCAGCTGAAGAGCGTGTAGTTATCAGTTGTGCTGAGCATATGTCTCGTCACCTTCAGACTGTCTGTTCACTCACACTGACTCATCAGAGCACACACACACACGCACACAAGATGCTCAGGGGCGGATCTACAGGGGGGCAAGGGGGGGCAAGTGCCCCCCCACACTATAGCCTTGCCCCCCCAGCTGCCCCCCTAACTTTGATGATCCAAAAACTGTACTTGTAAAAACAACCCGCAAGCTTCTCAAAACAGTGAACTAAACGATACCAAAAACTAAAAGTGAACAATTTAATTTTTATTAAAGCCCCTCCCCCCTGCCCCTCAAATACTTAGTACGTCCCTGATTCAAACGTGCAGAGCGGCGTTCGCTCAGTCTGGCTCACACACACACACACACACACACAGAGCGAGTCTGCTGCGGTGCGGTGGCCCTGCAACCCGACTGGAGAGACTGAGCTGCCCCAGAGCCTCTGAAGGTGAAGTGAGTTTCCCCAGGTGTAGTTAAACACACATTTAACTTAAAGTTACATTTGTAATGAATGTATTATATGCTAAAGACGACCCAGCATCAGCAAAAACAGCGAGTCTATTCACGTTAGCCAAAATCAGCAGTCAAAACACTCCCTCGTGATTTTAAGAGCACTCTTCACTTTGATTAGACTAATTTTGATTTTAGTAAAGACAAGAACAGCTTAATAAAAATATAAATTGTTTGTATCCATAATGTTTACTGATGGTCGCCGTTACGCCGACGTTACGTTACAACACACAATACAGTGCCAGTTAGGAGATCGATCATTTGATTAGCTAAGCAAATCCAATTCCTCTCAGATATCACAGAAATGAAACCAGGTTACAACTGGGGAAATAACAAATACAATTAGGATTATTATATTAAGTAGTCTAAACATAACTGGTGTGTGTGCATGTGATAAATCTTTATGATTTTATGTTATATAGGCTACTTATTAGCTACATGCCCCTACAGTGTAATGTAATAGGATAACCAGAGGTTTTCACATATTGACTTTTGCAGGCAAGAGTAGTTAAAGAAAGTAGCTGGAGCCTAACCATTAAGGCTAAAAGTCCTTGGACACAATTATTGTACTTTTTTTAATATTTTCATTTTGCTTTTTATAGGCTACTTTTACTTTTTAAAAGATGCACGGTTTTGTTTTGTTTTGTTTGAACACTGCACTGGGCTTATTCATGTTGTGAATTAAAAACCTTTGTAGTGTGTAAGGGCATGATTAAACAATAACTACTGTGTTTTTGTGTTTGTTTTGTTAAAGCAATTCACATAGGGATTCTCACTGTCTACTCCTGCCACCCTGCCAAGACCTCTTGCCACCCCTTTGCCCCCCCATGTAAAATTTTCTAGATCCGCCACTGAAGATGCTTTATCTTGGTGTTGATGCTATGGGGAATGTCCTCAGCATGACCAGTGTCTGAAACACTTGTAAAGAAGCCAGTATTCATTGGCACATGTCAGTCTGTGACGTCACATGTGGAGTGCCCGTGCATGTATAACTGCACCTGATCTACATGTAGTGTGAAGGAGACGGGCAGGCAAACCTGAGGCAAACGCAGCATCTCGTTCCCTGTCTCAGGGAACCGGGTTTCATACACCACCTGAGACATGTTTCAAACTTTGACGCTGTGTTTGTTGTTGACGCTATGGGGAACCGATACCAGCCTCACTGAGCTGTGATTATGCACAAACATAGAGGGCATAGTATTAAATCTAGACTCTATGGGACTAGGCCGGAGTCAAGAGCGTGTCAACCCCAAGGCCATATCCTATGGGATTGCATAGTGGCACTATGACTGACTTCCATGGACTCATAAGGAGAAATGAACTGGAAAAGCCGAAGCCTCTGCGCACACCTACCTTACATAATGGCCACAGACCAATGGTAGTACGAAGGTGTTTACCAGCCGAAGCAAACTTTTCCAGAAAGTTCGCTTTGGCAAGCTATTTCGAACTTCCAAAACGAACTTAGTTTCGTCCTGATTTAGTTTGAAATTACGTTACATCAGATTTTGTTTGAAGTATATCTTGGCCTTCATACCCTGACATGAGTTAAGGCACTCTCCAATACCCACCATTGGTAGTGAATTCAAATCCTACACTACAGAATGTGAGTGACAAGAAAGCTAGAAAATTGAGGTAGGCGAATTGGATCGGTGTAGTAGGATATACACTATATTACCAAAAGTATTGGGACGTCTGCCTTAACATGCACATGAATTTTAATGACATCCCATTCTTAATCCATAGGATTTAATAAGGAGTTGGCCCACCCTTTACAGCTATAACAGCTTCAACTCTTCTGGGAAGGTTTTCCACAAGGTTAAGGAGTGTTGGATGCAGCTGCTCGGCCATGAAAACCCATTCCATGAAGCTCTACGCACTGTCCTTGAGCTAATCTGAAGCCCACAGAAGTGTGGAGGTCTGTAGCTGTTAACTCTGCAGAAAGTTGCCGACTTCTGCGCACTGTGAGCCTCAGCATGCGCTGACCCGCTCTGATTTTATGTGGTCTACCACTTCGTGGCTGAGTTGCTGTTGTTCCTAATTGCTTCCACTTTGTCATAATACCACTAAAAGTTGACCGTGGAATATTTAGTTGTGAGGAAATTTCACAAATGGACTAATTGCACAGGTGGCAACCGATCACGGTACCACGCTTGAGTTCACTGAGCTCCTGAGAGCGACCCATTCTTTCACAAATCTTTGTAGAAGCGTCTGCATGCCTAGTGCTTGATTTATACACCTGTGGCCATGGAAGTGACTGGAACACCTGAACTCAATGATATGGAGGGGTGTCCTAATACTTCTGGCAATATAGTGTATCTCCTGAAAGCCGCCAACTGTGCCTTCGCCTCTCTGAACCTTCCCACAACCGCCACAAAAGCACCATCGGGCCGAACGGTTCTCATTGCGTAACCATTCCATTCCGTGCCGATCCGGGCCAGCTGACACTTCACGGATTCTACCAGCACAGTTCGGCACGGTTAGCTAACCGGGCAGAGAATTCAGGGCAGAGAACAAGTTGTAATCGTGCCGTGCTGTACCAGGCTCAAGGGGAAACACAACTGGAACCATCCTTACCATTCTAAGAACCGTTCGGCCCGATGGCTAAAGCGGCTAAAGAGTCCAAAGGGTGAAATCAGAGTATCAAGATTGGGAGTTTTCTCCCTATCTTTAATTTCCGAGAGATTCAACCATAGATGCCTCTCCATAACCACCATAGCTGCCAATGAATGATCGATAGTTACAGCCGACTGGCAATTCAGCGACCACTTCAGGAGACAACCCCTGCCCCTGATCCAAATCTCTCAGCAGGTCAGCCTGATACGTCTGCAAAACAGCTTCTGTAACACCGTCTGTAACGGCTAAACCGAAGCCTTCAAATGGGATGCCTCACTCTGAGAGAGATAGCGAGCCAGCGTCTCTTCTACAGGGGCATCTTCACACATCTCCACTCGCACAATCCCTCCACATTCTCGTTATTCAAATGTGGGAAAGGAAAGATGCTGGCTGAATATGGCTTCTTTCAGGATCTCAAGATCCAGAAGGCTCATGGGGGATGATCATGGCTCGCCAGAAATCGCTTGAGTTTACCGCGAGCGACTTCCAGTTTCTCATGAGACTAGGTTAAGTTAAACCTGGCTGTGGTGCAGGCCATTACATCCAATAACTCCCTATATACAGGGCTGATGGAAGGAGAGGGCTCAACTGATTCTCTCTCTTTGCCCTCTTCATCCATGTCAAGCTCTTCAGAGCTAGATGCTGCCAGCAACATGTTCTCCGCTAGACCGGAGGATGCTAAAGAATGGGCTTCCCGATCCAGCCTATCACCCAATCCGGTGCAGGAGGATTGAGAAACTTCTCACTTATGGGTACAAACTTGTCCCCATAAACGTCCCCACAGTTTTGACATGAACTTCTAGGAGAAAGTGTAGAAAGGTAGTTTTTCCACCATTTTAATCACCTTTGTCTTGATTGGTCCTGCAGTGTGACATGAATGAGCTCATGAACAGCACAGAAGAATTATTCAAAGAGAAATTACAGCACGTCCAGATTGCGTTCAATAACAGATGTGACGTCAACCAAATGCTTTTTAGCATTAGACATGTTTTTTTAGAGCACACAGGGCTGAGTTTCCCGATTAACGTTGTCTCTTAGCGCGCTACGAAGACTCTTAAGGTATAACTTAACTGAAGGTATACCATTTCTAGGCGTGTTCCCCGAACTATACCTTAGAAAGCTGCTTAAGATATACCTTCTTACGTGCGACGTTACCGGGTGCTGTCCGTGGCGATGGTGCTGAATCTGTTGATATCGATGACTCGAGAATCAATTATTCTCTCGTGCAGGGGCTGTTTATGTGAGAAAGCGCTGTTCTTTATAAAATAAGCACTTCAGAAATAGTTGAAATTGCATTTACTAGGACTCATGGGATATTATAAAAAATAATCCAAACTATAACAGCCTATAATAGCCTTGCCTACATATTTTAAAATTGTATCATATATTGCTGCCATAATAACCATTTAAATTTTTTATGTGCTTTCTTCTCTTTCCCATTTTTGTTCGCTGAGGTGAGCTGCGATGAAATATTGTTCTTGTAAATACTTTCAAGCATTTCAGTAATAAAAGTGTAGGCCTACGTCACGTAGCTACGGTGCTCGGCAGTGATCAAAAAGGATTTAAACAGTGAATTTTGAATCTCTTGTAAACTCAGAGATGTGGATTCAGACGCAATTAAATTACCAGACGACCTGTTTGTCAAATATCAGTAGGTACTAATTTGGACAGAGATTTTTACGCGGGTTGGGTGAGAAAAAACACTGATATTATGGATTCGGACGGCACTAAAATAACCGACTTACCCCTGTAAATGTTTAAAATACCGTACGAGCCCATGATAAACAATATTAGCGTCCGAATAGGACTTAACTGACAGTAGCCTATGCTTTCACTGGCCTTTAAAAGCGCTCTTTAAAATTGTATTATATATAATAATATAATTAAAATTCTAACAACAATCAGTGTAATGACAATTTTATTCTTTGCATGAAAACGTCTCAGGTTACTATTGTAACCATAGTTCCCTGAGAACAGGGAACGAGACGATGCGTCCAACGACGCCATGGGAACGCCCCTAGCGTGACTGCGTCTGAAGCATCTATGTCAACTAGTCCAATGGAAAGAATGAGCGTCACGGGCGGGTGACGTCATGACCAGGATATGATAAAAGCACATCCGGTGCAAACCGGCATTAGCTTCGAAAATTGCCGAAGCAAGCCGATCACAGGGATGCAGGAAGTATGGCAGGGTGACGCATCGTCTCGTTCCCTGTTCTCAGGGAACTATGGTTACAATAGTAACCTGAGACGTTCCCTTACGAAGGGAACTCAACGATGCGTCCAACGACGCCATGGGAACGAGAATACCCAAAGCGCCAGAATTCCAAGTACCTGAGTGTCAGTCTGTTGTAACTAAGCACTAAGCACCTGAGAACCTGGGGCAGCATCCAGGTCTAAACTGTAAAATCTAACGAATGTGAGCGGAGAGGACCAGCCCGCCGCATCACAGACGTCCCGAAGAGAAACCCCATATAGTAAGGCTTTAGAAGCCGCCATACTCCTAGTAGAGTGAGCTCGGACCACCAAAGGACACGGCTGGTCCGAGTACTCGTATGCAAGTGAAATAGCCTCAACTATCCACCTACTGACCGTCTGTTTAGAAGCAGGAAGACCCTTCTTAGGTGATCCGAAGCAAATCAGTAATTGGTCGGACTTCCTAAATGAAGAAGTCCGATGCACAAAAGTGTCCAGTGCTCGCACTGGACACAAGAGGTTCAGTCTTTCCTGGTCTGCAGATGCAAAAGGAGGAGGACAGAAAGCCTGCAGCACAATAGGCCCCGGAGTCGAGGTCGGCACCTTAGGGACGTATCCCTGTTTTGGATATAAGAATGCCTTGACCATCCCCGGTGCAAACTCAAGGCAAGTGGGGGAAACCGAAAGGGCCTGAAGGTCTCCAACTCTTTTAAGGGATGAAATAGCTAGCAGAAAGATAGTCTTAAAGGTAAGAAACTTATCTGAAACCGAATCTAAGGGCTCAAATGGAGCCCTAGAAAGGCCTTCTAGTACTATAGCAAGATCCCAAGCTGGCACCCTAGTGCGAGTTGCAGGCCTCAGCCTTAAAGTGCCACGAAGGAAACGTGTAACCAGGGGGTCTCGACCCAACGATGTACCCCCCACCAGGGCGTGGTAAGCCGCAATGGCCGCCACGTAGACTTTGAGCGTGGAAGGACATAGGCCTGACGTAAAGCGCTCCTGCAGGAACTCGAGTACTGTGTTCACAGAACAGTTAACTGGATCCCACTGATGTCGGTGACACCATAAAGAGAAAACTCTCCATTTAAGCGCATATAGTTTCCTAGTAGCTGGGGCTCTGGAGCTTAGAATGGTCTCAGCAGCCTCGGCTGAAAGACCACTCTCTATGAGTTGGGCCCCCTCAGAGGCCAAACCCATAGGTTCCAAATCTCTGGTCGAGGGTGAAATATTGTGCCCCCGGCCTGAGACAGAAGGTCTCTCCTGATCGGGATCTCGAAGGGAGGACCGTCTAGGAGATGGATCAGGTCCAAAAACCAGATCCGACTTGGCCAGCGTGGTGCTACTAGCAGTAGGCTTATTCCATACCGGCGGACTCGCTCCAGAACTCCTGGGAGCAGAGCAACAGGGGGAAAGGCGTACAGACGTAGCCTCGGCCACGTCTGCACCATAGCCGTAAGACTCCCAGATTTTCTCCACCACCTCGGGGTGGAGTCTCCAGTCCCCTGGCCTCAGCTCCTGCCTCGACAGGATGTCTGCTCCTATATTCTGGACCCCAGGAATATACACTGCCCTCAGAGAGAGTACCTTCCCCAGAGACCACAGGAGGATCTGGTGCGCCAGTTTGCAAACGCGGACGCGAACGCAGGCCCCCCTGACGGTTCAGATAAGAGACCACTGATGTGTTGTCTGTTCGTACGAGCACATGATGGCCCCTCAGGTCTGGGAGGAACTGCCTCAACGCATTGAAGACAGCCATCATCTCCAGGCAATTTATGTGCCACGAGAGATGATGACTCTTCCACAGACCCTGAACCGAGCGGCCTTCCATTACCGCTCCCCAGCCGGTGAGGGAAGCATCTGTCGAGATAATAACTCGATGGCAAAGAGCTCCCAACACCGGACCTTGGGTTAAGAACCAGTGCTCCCTCCATATAACTAAGGCAAGAAGGCAACGCCGCGTGACCTTGATCATACGAAGTGGGTTTCCCCTCGGGGAGAACCCTCTGGTTCTGAGCCACCACTGTAAAGGCCTCATGTACAGCAGGCCAAAAGGTATCACGTTGGACGCTGCTGCCAAAAGACCCAACAGTTTCTCGAACTGTTTTACAGTGCGTGACTGGCCTAGCTTCAGCTCTTTTGTGGCTGACAGGATAGCAGCTACACGAACGGGCGATAGGATGGCCCGCATTGTCACTGAATCCCATACCACACCAAGGAAAGTGGTTCTCTGTACTGGAGAAAGCACACTCTTCTTGGCATTGAGCCTCAACCCCAACATCTGCATATGAGCGAGAACGACACCTCGGTGCCGAACCGCCAACTGCTCTGATTCCGCTAGAATCAGCCAGTCGTCGATGTAGTTCAGAATACGTATGCCCTGAAGCCTGAGAGGGGCTAACGCTGCATCCACGCATTTCGTGAACGTGCGGGGTGATAAAGCTAGACCGAAAGGAAGAACCCGATATTGGTATTCTTTGCCCCCGAAAGAGAACCTTAGGAACTTCCTGTGCTGAGGGAGGATGGAGATATGGAAGTAGGCGTCCTTCAGATCTATCGTGACAAACCAGTCCTCGGATCTGATTTGAGTCACGATCTGTTTGAGTGTCAGCATCTTGAACTTTAGTTTCTGAACTGACCGATTTAACAAACGAAGATCTAAAATAGGACACAACCCTCCATCCTTTTTTGGAACAATGAAATAACGGCTGTAAAAACCCGACTCTCGGTTGGGTGAGTACACCTGTTCTATAGCTTCTTTCGCTAACAGGGCCTTTACCTCTTGCTCCATTACCAGAGCCTGCTCGGGATGCACCACTGTGGGCAACACCCCGTTGTAACGAGGAGGACGAGAACCAAACTGGATTCTGTATCCTTTCTCTACAATCTGCAGGACCCAACGAGAAATATTCGGCAGAAGCTTCCACGCTGCCAGAAAATTTACTAAGGGAACCAGCCTCTCGAGGCTGGTCTCTGGTGTTACTGAGACAGCTAATTCTGGAGCCTGAAACATCATGGCAGGAACTACCTGAACTGGCTGCTCTAACGCCCCCCTCAGAGGGTGCGGAACCGATGCTGTGCCGCAGCATAGCATCAGCGACTCGCTGGAGACCGCTGCGCCCTGAAGCACCAAGGGTGGCAGGGTTGGCAGAACGGTCTCGTGAGGACCCCGAAATGGAACGGGCACCGTATAATGAGGTGTACACCGCTCTACTTCGGTCCGGGCTGTCTTCACAGGCCTGACGCATGAACATCAGGACCTTTTTTTTTTCTGAGCCGAAGTCTTCTTCGCCTGAAGAACGGTCCTCAGATCCGGCTTCGACTTAGAAGACTTCGGTTGAGAGGGTTGCGTCTGTCTCCAGTGTCTACGTGGAGGTGCACGAGACGCAACACTCTCTTTCTGTTGCACATGATATGATGAGCTCGACAGCTGGGGCTGCTCACGCCCAGCAGCCCCAGGGGGCTGGACACGGCGAGGGATAAACTTTTTAAAAGCGTCAGCTTGCTTCTTAGACTCCTGAAATCGCTCGACGACCGCGTGGACTGCGTCGCCAAAGAGACCAGAAGGTTCAAGCGGAGCATCTAATAAAAAAGCTCGATCTTTTTCTTTAATCTCTGACAGATTTAACCATAAGTGTCTCTCAGTAGCTACCAAGGCTGCCATAGACCGCCCAATTGCTCTGGCGGTCTCCTTAGTAGCCCTGAGAGAAAGATCGGTAGCACGACAAAGTTCTTGAATATCGTCATGAGTAATTCCCTCACTACTATCCAGATCCCCCAGCAGGTCAGCTTGATATGCCTGTAGCACTGCCATTGTATGCAGACATGCTCCAGCTTGACCTGCTGCCATATAAGCTTTGCCCACTAAAACCGAGGTGGCTTTAAGCGGTCTAGTGGGCAAAGCCGAGGCTTTCAGGGACGATGCGGGACCAGGCGAAAGATAGCTGGCTAAATTCTGTTCCGCCTGGGGCATCGCCTCATAACCATACTCTTTTAGCCCTCTTATTCTCGAATAAGTGTTAACTTGAGGGCTAAAAAGTCGTGAAGAGTAAGGTTTATTCCACGATTTCGATATTTCATTGTGAATATCGGGAAAAAAGGGAAGCTCTCGTGGTGGAGATAATGTAGTGGATGATAAAAAGCGCTCATCTAATTTACTTTTAGGACGAGCGCCTTTATTCTCAGATGGCCATACAATATTTAATTTTTCTACAGCCCGTGACATAACATCCACCAGCTCATCATATGCTGGGGAAATAAATTGTGAATCTTTTTCCCCCCTGTGTGTGCTTTCACTCTCCATACTCATAACATCGACCTCCTCTGAGGAAGAGCATTGAAGTAATGGAGGGCTCTCTCCCCGGGTGGAAGAAACCGCAGAGCGTGCTTCCGACACCGGGGGGAGAGCGCTGGATCTTCCGGGTAAGGAAGGAGAAAAGGCCAAGGGACCCGTCTCCAACCCCTCCGAAAGATCCTTCTGCGATCCCCAGGAATGCATTCTCCGCGCCGCCTCGGCAGACGCGGGTCCTGATCCCTGAGGATCGCGAGCCTGCCCACTCTTTACATCAAAGAGTGACAGGCGAGAGCGGAGCATGCGGAGCGGTAGCATTTCACAGTGTTGACACTCAGCCTCCTCGAAGGCTGAGACCGCATGCTCCACTCCCAAACAAATGACACAAAGCTCGTGTGTGTCCCCACCCGTTAAATAACGCGGGCAGGGAGGAACACACTGCTTGTACACTTGTTTTGCCATAACGTTTCCGAATAAATTGCAACAGACAACAATAAATAGACAGAGACAGTATAACACAGATCGCTTGCTGAGGCAACAGAAGCTAATGCCGGTTTGCACCAGATGTGCTTTTATCATATCCTGGTCATGACGTCACCCGCCCGTGACGCTCATTCTTTCCATTGGACTAGTTGACATAGATGCTTCAGACGCAGTCACGCTAGGGGCGTTCCCATGGCATCGTTGGACGCATCGTTGAGTTCCCTTCGTAAGGGAACACTTGAATTAGCCTAATTGAACACTGTCTGGGTGTATTAAAACTTCAGAATTATATTCATATTTACCTTTAACAGTGATAAGGTAAAGCTAAGAGTGGTCCAGACCAACCTTCCGAACGTATGACTTACAGAAGGTATACTTAACTAAGAGCGTTTCGGGAAACGCGTATTAACGATAAGGTACAGCTTAAGGTGTGACTTAAGAACGACGTAGCGTTAAGAAGGTTTCGGGAAACTCAGCCCTGGTCATTTCCCATCTCAATAACACTGTTGTTCACTGTTGCACAACAGTTGAGTAGCAACAACACTGTCGTGTTTTCAGATAATATCAAATGCACAGACTGTAGTTTAATAATGCTGTCATGTGCTCACCACACATTTTCACAAGGGCTTCAGTGGACAGATATTGAGTGTGTGTGTGTGTGTGTGTGTGTGTGTGTGTGTGCAGTGGAGGTGTACAGCTGTGGCGCGGGGGACAGCGACTGCTCCCAGTGTCAAGGTCGTGAGATGCAGGGTCACATGTGTGTCTGGTGCCACAGCGAGTGTCGTCAGCGAGACCATTGCCAGACCATCACTGCACGCTGCCCAGATCCACACATCCAGAAGGTGAGACTGACACAAACACACAACAACACAGACATAGCAAAGACAAATCATAAACAAGATCATGAACAGCAGTGAGGATGGATGGAGAATTTAAGAGATGAAAATCCAGTCAATATTGACTCAGCCTGGTGTTGTTCTGAAGCTGTGACCTCCTTTCATTTTCTGCGCAAGAAACATAACATAATTTAATATTTAAGCGAGGAACGAAGGCCATATGGCTCAAGAGCAATGGCAGGTTGAGTAAATAAAGACTGATTTGAAATGTTTCAGCAGAAGCGAAGCCCCACAATGTGTGAATTCTGCTCAAAATATGCTAAAGTCTGCAAGCGAAAGTGAGAGGCAGCTCAATATGAACTCGTGAAACATTTATCTCGATATCTGAGTGCACACATCAATGAAACCAAAAACTCCAGCGCTCAAGAACTATAAATTGCTGTCTCATGTGACACAGGTCACATGGTCAAGTTCAGTCATATTTTTTTAGGTTGGTGAGTTATGTGACCTTAAGTTGCCACTATAAACCATTAGTTTTTTTATTCTGTTGTTCTATAACCAGCGTGTTGGGATTGGTTTGGGCACAAAGACATAAACAACCATGACTTAATAACACAGTATAATACGCAAAAGTGCTTCTGACCCACATTCCTTCAGCAGTTTATGATGACTCTGAGATCCTGCTGATCTACAGACAGGAGAACAGAGAAGTAATGGAGTGACTGTGCTTGTGTTGCAAGAGTTCTCCGATGTAGAGCAAAGGTTCAGTACGGATCCGCGGCACAAACCTCTGCTTTTATTTCCCCAGGATCATTCACAGCAGCTCTGAAAGGATGTTCATTTTGTCAGATGTCATCTAGGTGTTAATGCCAACCAGCTGTGACAGTTTTCACTTACTTTCTACAGTTTCTTAGAGTAAAATATGGAAGTGGAAAACAAACTTCCATTAAAGGGTTAGTTCGCCCATTTAAGACATGAAGTTGTATGCAATCCTTACCAGCACTATAGTGCATACACACTGACCCACTCTGTTGTCACCTCCCTGGTCAGAGTTCTGGCCGCTGGAAGTTTTTCAATAAAGTACTCCCGGTTATTTTCCGGGGCCACAAAACTGTGCGTTTTTACGTGAAAAAATGATTTGCGTTTCAAAGCTTGATTAATTTACCACACAAAAAACACACCGGTCAAAATTCATACCTCAGTTTTAATCGGCACTATTTTCTATCCTTTTCTATCAATCCGCGCTGCTGTCAACATCAACAGTGCGCACGTTCCGATCAGCTGTTCCATAGTGTTTACACAATCGATTGACAACGACGTAAAAAGTATTAAATTAACAATGGTGCAAACTTGTAAATTCCCAGGCTGTGACCACAAGGATGTGCCGGGATCAAAGTTCAGATTCCATCGTTTTCCTGTTTCGAATATATCTAACTATGAGACAGCTTTGGCTGGTTGCCATCGGCTACTCTGCGGGAGCTAAAATATCCAGAATAAAGGATTTTCGTGTGTGTAGTGCTCACTTCAGCGAAGACGATTACATCCCCAACCAAGGAGGAAAAGGAAAATTAAAGAGTTTTGCTGTACCAGTACCACGGGTAAGCTCTATTTACTAACTTTATGATCCCATGTCTAAACTCTACGGTAAACAAGCTGATGTTTAGACTCCATTATAAAACATGTGAAAAGATGTCTAATATAAAAACAGTATATAGGGATATTGTAACAATTTGCTGAGAAAACTATTTGATTGAACACACACACAATTGAGGTTTTGTGTTGCAATCAATAACATTTGATTTGATCTTGTGTTTACCAAGGTATGCATATCCCTTTGTCGTTGTGTTAAAATTACTTTCATCATCTG
The DNA here is from genome assembly GCA_026230005.1 of Gila orcuttii. NCBI lineage: Eukaryota > Metazoa > Chordata > Actinopteri > Cypriniformes > Leuciscidae > Gila > Gila orcuttii. The sequence goes on along the minus strand of JAPDVR010000015.1, from coordinate 701,571 downwards.
ATCCGTCTGACATTGTGCCAAAAATGGTTTCATCATCAGAAGTTTCGCAGTCTGACATGTTGTCAGCGAGTCGCGCTATCAACAGCTGATCGGAACGTGCGCACTGTTGATGTTGACAGCAGCGCGGATTGATAGAAAAGGATAGAAAATAGTGCAGATTAAAACTGAGGTATGAATTTTGACCGGCGTGTTTTTTGTGTGGTAAATTAATCAAGCTTTGAAACGCAAATCATTTTTTCACGTAAAAACGCACAGTTTTGTGGCCCCGGAAAATAACCGGGAGTACTTTATTGAAAAACTTCCAGCGGCCAGAACTCTGACCAGGGAGGTGACAACAGAGTGGGTCAGTGTGTATGCACTATAGTGCTGGTAAGGATTGCATACAACTTCATGTCTTAAATGGGCGAACTAACCTTTTAATGACAGAAAACACCTTTCGTGGACAAAATGAACAAAAACACAAGATGCATTTTGCAATTCTTTCCCAAAACTCTCAAACCTTGCTTTCTATACCTGTATGCAAGCACTTTATGCAACTTTATATTGGCTGGATGAAATGTATATGTTTCTGTTGATGTTTGTGGCTGCAGTGCATGAAGCACAATGGATAAATGCCTTGTAGAAAGAGAAGTCTGTGTGTAAAGCATGATGAATGAGTTCAGTCTGGTTCAAGCTCTCGGGACAAACCGCCATTGTCCTAGTTTTGCCTCAAACTTATTTTCTGCATTTGAATATGTTTAAAAACAGCCTGTGATTTCTGTCCTCTATTTCACACTTTCTCTTTGTGTCTCTGTCTCTCACTTCAGTAAGGGGTGTAAATGAAGTCAACAGCAGGTAAAATGACGTGAACTGAGACTCATTACACACTTCAGTGATAATTATGAGCTCGGGAGTGTTTACAGGCTTTCAGAGAACTGCTGTTTTACATGTTTTAAATTGGCAGATGATTCTTTGCATAGCCTACATTTGTGGATTGTGAAATTCAGTCTCCAAAATTGACTCAGATCATCTTCAGACCAAGCTTTATGATAAACCCAACTATTCTCAAATAACATGTAAAGAATTCGACAACTAGCACGCCAAATTGGACACGAGGTTATATCTCTGCAATGCTTTAGTGTATTGAGACCAGTCTTAGTGCATGTCATCACAACATGCAGCTTTAGCACAGCGCCACCTGCTGGTCTGGCGATATGGAAAAAACTTTTTTGCTAAAAAACCTAACTGTTTGCCAAAAAATCATAAAACGGGTCTCTTTAAATTCAGTGCAGCATACGAGTCGAAAAAACCTCCAACTTTCCCATATTGGCCATTTTGGGCATCGGACATTTTGATTTTTTTTCATAAAATGCTGTATTTTATAAACGAATTAGCGTATTGTTACAAAACTCTATGTGCCATCATACGTACTCAAAAGGTTTCGGTACAGCGCCACCTTATGGTCAAAATTTTCAAATGAAATATAAAAAAGCGAATAGCTACTGATTATTTTTGCCTATTTTAATGAAATTGGTCTAAATCGATTCCTTGAGTCATACCGCGAACAATGATACCAATTATGCCATACTAGGTCTAACTTGCTGGCCGCCATCTTCCTAGACCAGGGGTGTCCAAACTCGGTCCTGGAGGGCCACTGTCCTGCAGAGTTTAGCTCCAACCCCAATTAAACACACCTGAAACAGCTAATCAAGGTCTTGATTAGCTGTTGAAGGTCATTAGGCATGCTAAAAACTTACAAGCAGGTGTGTTGAGGCAAGTTGGAACTAAACTCTGCAGGACAGTGGCCCTCCAGGACCGAGTTTGGACACCCCTGTCCTAGACCATAGGACTGATTTTCACCAATATCGGCTCAGGCCGTCTTCACACATGCCAGCCAAAAGATATCAAAAGCTTTTTGATTGACTGAGCCATTCACTAATGACACAGCAACAAAGTTGATGGCGTAGTGCCAAGCTGATTCTTTGGCATATTGACATCAAACTGTGTGTGTCGACTGACCACACAACATCCATTTAGCAACAGCGCAAACTATTGGTCAAAAGTGATGAGCAATTTAATCATATTACACAACCACACACTCGTCAGTGAGAATGACAGCATTACTGTGGCTCTGGCATCATACCAAGAGTTTATAGAACATTTTATCGTGATATAATGCAGATTGTGATCATAATGAAGACTTGCATCATCAGAATGTAAATGTGTGTGTTAAGGACAGAATGTGGAGTCATCGGTGCTCATGTGAACCGCTCAAGTTTGGCTCGTTTCACTTTCCTCTTCTCCTCCCTCACTTCTGTCTCACTGTAGATGAACTAGACACAGAAACACTGAAGCTGTTGTGTGTGTGTGTGTGTGTGTGTGTGTGTGTGTGTGTGTGTGTGTGTGCTGCAGATCGAGCCGCTGACGGGGCCTCTGGTGGGTGGGACGCTGCTCACGGTTCAGGGCAGGAATCTGGGACACCGAGCGGATCACGTCAACGTCTCCATCGGGGAAGTGCCCTGTAACATACAACACTACACTGTTTCAGTCAGGTAACCACACACACACACATGCAAACACACACACATGCAAACACAAACACAGTTCCTTTATAGCATGACATAAAATGTTTTAAAAATGTCTTGGTTATTTGACCGTTAAGGGAACATTTCATTGTATCATTCTTCAGTCATTATGGGAACGTTATGTTTAAACGTTCTGAAAAAAGTAACATTTAAAAATGTTAGACGAATGTCCAACTTAAACGTTTCCAGTAACTTTTATGGGCCATGTTTTGGGTCATGACCTGCCGGCTGATGTCAGGTGTGTGTGTGTTGTTGCAGGTTGGTTTGTGAGACTGGTGCATCATGGGAAACGATGAGTGATCATGTGACGGTGAGCGTGGCCGGTAACGCAGTGGGTGTTTCGAAGGACGTGTTCTCGTTTGTGGTGCGTACATGCCTTCTGTTCTCTGATCATGTTGTAGTTTCTTCTGTTTCGTATCTCCTTCACCCTTTTGTCTTCCTCCTGATGTATTTTCCCATCACACACTTCGCTGTGCTTTACACCAGCCTCGCCTCGACAGATACAGAACACGAGTGTGTGACTTGATGGCGTGTTTGAATGCTTGAACTCAAATAACTGAGAGCAAAGACAACACACACTCGAGATCAGCTTTATTCACTGTTAATGGCCGTTGTGAACTTCAGGAACGTTATGTTTAGTCTGAGAGTTTCTGGGCTGATGTCATGTTCTCATGGCATTGAGAGATACAGCGGTGTGTTTATAATGAGTGTGATTTTGCGGATCAGATGCTTTTGCTGTTCCTGCACGGATTTCAGTGAACAGGGAACGTTCTCCGAATGTGTGCAAGGTTCTCTGAAAGTTTTCCTGTGACGTTAATAGAACGTTCGCTCAAAGTTCTTTAATAAAGGTCTCGAAACATCAGAACAAAAACATTATTTATACATCATTCATGGAACGTTTTAGACAGTTCTTTTTTTTTTTGAGAACGTTCAGAGAACATTAAAAGTAACGTTCCCATAATGTTTTCAGAATGATACTGTAACAAGTTTAGATGTTGTAGGAAGAAGGAGGCAAACATTCAACAAACTTTAATTCTTTAATAAAAGACAGCAGCCCTTCGCGGACGACTACTGTCACACATAATAAAACAAATAAAACACAACACAAGTCCAGGCCTGGTCTCTCTCTATCTCCACTGTCGTCGCTCCTCCGTGAGAGATTCGAGACTGGTGCGTCGCGCAGGAGTCGCTCATCAGTAATCACGCCACCGGCCTCATCCTGCTCGCCACAGATACAAACAAATGTTCCCTTAACGTTCACACAACCAAGAAAAAACGTTTTTAAAAACATTAAACTGGACGCTTTGAACGGTCAGAGAACATTCAGAAATAATGTTTTCAGAACTTAATGGTAACAATAGCAAAACATATTGGACCAAGTAGTAACAGCCATGTTCCAAACACAGCGAGTATCTGGCAAAGAGTGGAGAATCAATATGGGTCAAACATTAAGTTCCAGACAGAGGACTGGTTTAGGTGGGAAATGGAGCTGGAGCAGAACTAGAGAAATTATAAAAGAGGAAAGTCCAGGTTATTCCCTGAGGAATCATTCCTCCTCCAAAGCTCCTTCCTCAAACCTTTAGCTCAGGAAACATCTGTCTGAGCCTCGACAAGAAGTGATGTCATGGTCTGGGTGGAGTGTGTGTGTGTGTGTGTGTGTTGTGTGTTCTGACGTTCACTCTACATGCCACATTACTTCTGAATGACATGCTAATGTAAACTAACCTTCCAGAAGAGTTTATAACTTTATCAACAGCTTTAGCTCTTTAACATTCTGGAATATGAATATTTATATGTGCTGCTACCTATAACTTTCTATTACCACAACTTCCTGATGGAAAACCATAGACTGTAAAAAAATATAGGTGTAGTGTCGGTGACGTCACCCGTAGTGTTGCAAAGTGGGCGGAGCCGGCCATTTTCATCTTGGCAGCGTCACTCCCGGATAAACAAAAATGGGCAGCGAGGCGGATTAGCTGAGGCGACGTGACGCTAACAGCCAGCAGACAAACGGCTAGCAGTGACATCAGCGGCAATCCACCTGTCACTCAAGTGGCCACGCCCTTAATTATGCAGAACTTTAAGGCTTAATATAATTGAAAGTTATGAAAAAAATTCACCCCCCTCACAGTCGTCACGAAGGGCAAAATTATCTCTATAGACCAAAACACAGCTAAAGTGATCTTAGGAACATAGTAGCGTTTCTATTTGATTCGCTGGTTCAGTTGCTCTTCTGGCTAAAACCTGTCAGGGTACGCAGTACGCTGTGTTTTGGGAAGCAGGAGCTGATTTGTTGTTGGTCCAAGAAGGTTTCCCCGCCTGATCAGATCTTGCTCTACAGAAGCTCAGTTAGTTGTGAACTCTTTGAGTAATCGTTCCTCATGCACAGGAGCCCAGACTGCTGGAGTTCTCCCCGCCACACGGGCCTGTCGCTGGAGGAACCAGACTCACCATCAGAGGACGATTCCTGGACGCCGGATCCAGCGTCAGCGTCAGGATCAACACCACTCACGACTGCAGCATCTACATGTGAGTGTGTGTTTGTCTCATATTTCAGTGATGAGTGTAACGATACACATCTCACAATCCTTAAACAAAGCCAAAGTCGAGGTAAAATGTTTTCTAAATCATTAATCTAACACGGTCTCCTAACGGAACGTGATGTGATTCCAGCGACAAGCAGTTTGTCTGTCCTCACTGTACATGTCACGACTACGAGACGCCACAGATCAATCACAAATCACAGCCAATCAGACTAAAGTCACACTAAACTCCTTTAACCCTCTGGGGACCAGAAACGCGCCCGCGCTTTTTGCTTGTTTTTTTTCACATAGCAGAAAAATAGACTTAAAGTACTACCATCATTTCTGTTCATATAGATTTAAGAAATATGAGAAAATAATCTGTTAAATGTCTACTTTTTTATGTGCCCACATACAATCGAAATAAAATATTGTGCTTTTGTAAAATAAAGAAAATAAACAGGGTGTGCGTTCTGCCTCTCAGTCACCGTGAACTTTTTTTCTGGAGCACGTCTCTAATCTTCAACAAAACTCAGCAAATACTATTCACCCAGCTATAAGCAATATATCTTTTAAATCATTTGATTTTGTACTTTTAAATGATCCGATTCAAAACTAAAATAAATATTCTCTGTTTATGTCATCTATATAAAAAGAGAGACGTGTCAGCCGGTCTAATTATCTTCCTCAGCTCATTATTCTGGTAATGTGACACGCCCACGGAGAGCACGCGCTATTCAAACGCAAATATGTGAAGCAACACATTGAGACGCGTTAACGCCCATAAACTCTGAAAACACACTATATTTTTTAGTCAGATTAATCTACTGTCGTCTTGCGCGGCTATATGAGGAACAATCCTGGGACATTTACCTACCTCAGAACTAGTGCTGGTTTATTTTCACCACGAGGAGGAGCAACAGATTCAGCTGAGAAGTAAGTGTTTTATGCTTGTGCTTTGTTCTAATCGCGATATAGAATAACGTTAGTGTCTGTAAACGGAAAAATAGCATACCGTTCAAATGTGAATCATGTTTCTGTGTGTGTGTGTGTGTGTGTGTGTGTGTGTGTGTGTGTGTGTGTGTGTGTGTGTGTGTGTGTGTGTGTGTGTGTGTGTGTGTGTGTGTGAATGAATGAATACACAGATACGCACTGTTACAGACAAAATAAAAGAAAACATTTCGTTGACTAGTCTAAAATAGACATCAAATAAGCTTTTGTTAGGAGTTTCTGCTCATATGTTAAATATATAGTATGTTTTGTCAATAAACTAATCGACTAAGATGTTATAGTGTTTGTTCCAATGCAAGCTATATCAAAATAATGAATCCTCAACTTTGAAATATGTATGATCAAACTAAGACATTTATGGGAAAAGACTATTTTCTTTTCAAGATGTTTCCAACTCTAACTTTGAACTTTGAACTGAAATAAAACCATGTCTATATGGTGAAGGGTGTGTGATTAGAAGTGTCCAGACGTATGCACCCTGTATTTTAAGATTTTTTATTCCTCTTTTTAGTCAACTTTAGCATGAGTGTGTTCACTTATTCTAAGCAGTGTGTGTGTGTGTGTGTTGTAAATAAATCCAAACAATCTAAAAGCCATTCTTTTTTAAATCTCCTCATTCTTTGTGCAAGGCTCCTCATAATGATATGGCCTGATAGCACACCTAATAGGGCCATTATGGGAGGGTCTTTGTCTTCCTCAGGTGTGAAATGCCACACATATTAATGAGAGATCACGCCCCTTTGCATAAAGCTTTCTCAAACAAAACACGTCATACACATTCTAAAAGACTTTATTGACTTATCTGAATGAGTAGTCAGGATGATTCACATAGTTTTGGAGCAAATATTCTAGACCAGGGGTCACCAACCCTGCTCCTGGAGAGCTACTGTCCTGCAGATTTTAGCTCCAACCCCAATCAAACACACCTGGACCAGCTAATCAAGCTGTTCAGGGTTACTTGATAATTACATGCATGTGTGTTGGAACAGGGTTGGAACTGAAGTGTGCAGGAGAGTAGCTCTCCAGGAGCAGGGTTGGTGATCCCTGTTCTAGACTATGTGATACAATTTTCAAAAGTCTTGTGAAGAAATAATCAATATGTGTTTTGTGGCCTTATTTCAGAAACTTTTATTTTTAGTTTTTCAATAACCATGCATAAATAATATTCTCTCAAAAATACAAACATGTACATACATGTTGCTCATATATTATGGTAGCCCCGTTTGTGCTATATAGAGTGAATTTACACCTTTGCCATTAACATGTTTATAAATAACTGAAAAAAGCACAAATGTCAGTGCATGTCAAAACATCCCAAGGGCCCCAAAAACCCCTTGGTCCCCAGAGGGTTAAGTAAGGGGCAATGTACGTCCAGCCGGTTGTTGTCTCAGAATAAACCCGACAGAGTGATCAGGATCAGGTCTGAAGGGGGTTTATTCTGAGATAACACACACACACACACACACACCTGAAGGGGGTTTATTCTGAGATCTTAAACACACACACACACACACACACACACGCTGGGAAATGATGCGTGGCTGTTATCTGTATCACTGGCTCTGTAATACATACACACACACACACCTGAAGGGGGTTTATTCTAAGATGATAACCAGCTGGATGTTCATTATCCCGCTTATTACACGGATACTTGCCACATAAGTAAATAATTAGACACGAAATATTGATCTGAGTCTAAATATTTTATTAGCTCTTTAAACGCAAAGCTTCCGCGGAGAGAGCAGTTTCAGCGGTGAGATCAAACTAGACGGACATTTAAGAGATACAGTATACAGTCAGAACACTTATTACACAGCATTGCAACACATTCATTATGGAGATAAGAGATATTGATTTCAGATTAAACTGTTTTAAAATCGTACCTGTTTGTATTTTATAATCCAACAGTGTACAAAACAATAGATACAAAATGTCAGCGGCTGCGTTTGTATGAAACGAGAGAGCGAGTCCACGATACTGGATGGCATAATTAAATAACTACACAAAATATTGATTTGACTGAAGGGAGTCGCACACCAGACGAGAAGCGCCGCGCCGTGTCGCGTCTAGGACAACTCGAGGTATCGCACACCGGATGCGCACTTTCTCAGTTTATGGCCAGCTATATTGTTATGTTTAAGGACATTATGGAATTAAGATATTGTCTGCACTATGTATTGATTGTACTGTACAATTAAATACAATCGTTGCTAAGTCTGCAGTCTGAACACACTTTACCTCAGAGCGTCCGTTAACTGAATGAATTGAGAATCTCGTCTGAAAATCCGATAACATCAGCAATTTTCATTTAAGCAGCTGATTTCTGTAAATTAATGTAAAACTAAATGTATATTGCAGCACAGGGTGAAGTCAGTATACATTAATGACAATATGAGACAAATAAATGTAAATTTAAAGGAACACTCCACCAGTTTTTGAAATAGGGCTTATTCACAGTCTCCCCTACATTAAGATAGGTGGGCAAAAGCATTTTTGTCTCAGTGCATGCATTATCTTAGTTTGGCAATGCCAACGCTAGCTTAGCTTAGCATAATGAATGGAATCCTATGTTGTCAAGTAGCATGTCATGAGTAAAAGTGATAAAAAAAATAAAATAAAAACACCTAATGACTTCTTGTGGTCTGCGTATTCACAACGAGTACAAATAGCAATTCAGATTAAGACGGTGATTTCCTAGGCAGATATTGAATTGGGACTATATTAGGGTGAATCACAGGCGAAGCACTGCTACTTGGGCGCAGTCATATCACGCAACAGCTGAAATCCCCCAACTTCTGTCAACATACCGGCATGACCTGACCTGCACTGAGTATCTTCGCTTTTGGATTGTGTTTAGTTTGAGAAGTTACAGCAAACATTGTAATTACCTGCAAAAGGTTGTGAGAACGAGCAAAGGACATACACGAATGTAATGTTTCACAGACTTCCACCGAATGTGGAACTGAGAAATCGATGGCTAGCTGCTCTGGATATCTGTACTTCAGCACCTCACTACAAAATTAGCCAGTATCGTGTTTGCGAAGAGCATTTTGCACCAGAGGATTATGTTGAAAAAATGCTATATAGGACCAGAAAGACTACGTCTGAAGGATACGGCCGTCCCATCCATTTTCAAAGAACAGGCAGAAAAAAGTGCACATGTAAGTTGTCTTTTATTACGCTTCCTTACGTGACTCTGTGTCTTTATTCAGTTGTAAGATAGATGGTGAGAAGCTGTATATAGAGTATGGTTCAAATTGCCTCATCTGTTATAACCTCATGTTGAGTTCAACCTGTTTAGCATGAACAACATGATTAAAAAAAATGATCTGTTATGCTGTTATCGTTACCTGTGAAAAAATTGGCTCACGCCCTCAGGCTGTTAAGCGATCGCAACCTCCTTCTGTCGGTCTATTTCCATTGCACGCAGCTCCTCTTCTGAAAACTCGGTTTGTAGAGGTATGGTTCTGTATCATGACTGTCTGAGAAGTCACCCTCTTCGTCTCGCACAAAATCCCCCATGTCCATCGCCATTCACTATGTCTACTGTCGGAAAAATAGCCAGCTAATATTCACGCCGGTATGTTGACAGAAGTTGGGGGATTTCAGGAGTTGCGTGATATGACTGCGCCAAAGTAGCAGTGCTTCGCCTGTGATTCACCCTAATATAGTCCCAAGTCCATATCTGCCTAGGAAATCGCCTAGTCTTAATCTGAATTGCTATTTGTACTTGTTGTGAATACGCCAGCCACAAGAAGTAATTAGTTTTTTTTTTGTTTTGTTTTTTATCACTTTAACTCAAGACATGCTACCTGACAACATAGGATTCCATTCATTATGCTAAGTTAAGCTAGCGTCGGCACTCCCAAACTAAGACAATGCATGCACTGAGACAAAAATGCTTTTGCCCAAGTATCTTAATGTAGGGGAGACTGTGAATAAGCCCTATTTCAAAAAACGGTGGAGTGTTCCTTTAATATAAAACTATGTAAATGGCGCTCTGTGGCGCGGCAGGGTTTTGAACAAGGTCCTGAGCCGTAGCTGGGCGCCGCGGCTGTGTTCAGCGCCTGTTATCGGGGAATAATATACCGCTGGATGGAGTGATTGACCAATCAGAATCAAGTATTCCACAGAGCCGTGTAATAACATGAAATAAAGAACATAATCTGTACCTAAGATTATCATTGTTTGTGTTTCTAATATATAATCTGAATAGACTGGGAAGGAGATATAGAGACCGGAGCTCCTGGAACAAGGAGGGTTGAAAAACCCTGGTGTCGAGTTATATTCAAGCAATTTTAAGGCATACAGATTTTTTTTTTTAAAGAAAAAATACTTAAGTCATTCTGGTGATCAAAGGTGAGTTTTAGGGGATAAAATGGGGACGGGGGACTTTAACAAAAAGCACTGTTCACTAAAATGTTAAATATGGTATTACATCAAGAATGGGCTTATATATGTGAATCAGAACTACACATGAAACATATAGTCAGATGATTGTGTTGTGATACGTTACATCAGATGAATGTGTGTGTTTGCAGGCGGTCGAGTGAAGTGATCGGGTGTGTGATGCCTCCCGGCGCGCTGGCAGAGAACGTGTCTGTGTGTGTGGTGTACGACGGCCGGCCCTGCCTCAGCGCTTCGCCCAGCTTCACCTTCACCTATGAGAAAAACCCCACGATCAGTCAGATCAGACCCAGCAAGAGCTTCCTCAGGTACGACACACTACAGGACCATTCAAGTGCTGCTCACTGTCAGTGTGTGAGACACGAGGAAACCTGTGCTGGATGTCATATCCGCTTAATTCCCTACATTATAGATGGACGTTCTTACTTTGGTTAGCTGGGCTTGATATTGCATACTGTGCACAATACAGTCTCACATAGATCTGTTCCTCTGTATTCCTCATGGTGTCAGTGGTGGTCGCAGGATCTCGGTCACGGGTTACGGCTTCGGTCTGGTGCAGTCGGCCGTGATGGAGGTGACTGGAGTTGGACAGACGGTGAGAAATAATGCCTTTTATTGACAGGAAAACAACAGAATCAATGATGCAAACGTCATCAGATTCAGCAGCTCTACAGAAGATGATCGAGTCATCATTCAGATCAGATCAGTTCATCATCTAATATCAGTGAACATGAATGTGTTTTCTGTAGAACTGCTCGTGTGTGTCATCCACTCTCATGGTGTGTCAGTCTCCGGTGGCGACTCAATCCCAGCAGGCCATGGCTCTCTTCTACCTGAACCAGGTGCTGTACAGAGAAGTGGACTCTTCAGGGGACCGAGGGCCGGACGAGGACCAGGAGCCTCTCGCTAAACACTTTCACTTCGATTACGTGGAGGATCCGCAGTTCTACACCGCCAACAAAGAGAAGCTCATCAAACATCACACTGGAGAGCCGCTCATCCTCGTCATCAACGTGAGTGTGTGTGTGTGTGTGTATATATGTGTGTATGTATATATATGTGTGTGTGTGTGTGATTATGTGTGACGAGATGAGGGAATGAAACACTGCGTCCTGAGACACTTTGCGGAAAGCCTCACCGTGATTATACAGTACTTCAGTCATCAGTGACGCTGAGGTTCCAAAGGGTCTCAGGACGCAGTGTCTTGTTCCCTGTTCTCAGAGAACAAGGGTTACAGTCGTTACCGAGACGTTACCTTTCGAAGAGGAACTCGTACTGCATCCTGAGACACATTTGGGGAACGAAATACCCACGCTGCCATGCTGAGGGGATGTATACCAATCATGGCTGTGCTACAAGCACAAACACATTTAACTCAGAATTAAATCCCCCCTACTGCACGCACATCAGGCTGTCAGTAGCACTACCCCCTACAGCCACTGCCCGAGCTTCATGCTTTAATGAGGAAGCATCCTAGTGGTTTTACACGAAGGGTTTGACCCAAAGCCAGCTCAAAGGCCTGGACACCACAACCCAACTTAGAGGGGTTCCTGGTCCAGGTCCCTCAGCAGGTACGCCTGGTACGCCTGTGACACAGCCATTGTGTGCAGTGCAGCACCAGCCTGACCCACCGCCATGTATGTCCTGCCAATTAAACGGGACGAGGTCTTAGTGGTTTAGATGGCAGGGCCGGAGCTCTCAGTGTCGATATCTCCCCCAGCGAAAGATGGCTCGCGAATGTCTCTTCAATGGGGGGCATTAACACTGTAACGATAGTTCAGTAGGAGGGATGATAGAAGACAAGGGTCGGCGTAACGGGGACTCGTACAATTTATTAAATCAACACAAAAATAAAGAAAAGGTGCGCCACATGCGTGTTCACCGTAGACTCGTCTACAGCACAGTTCATAAATACTCCTTCCTTCTGACACAGCTTTCAATCCACTCTTCCCGATGTGTAACTCAATCCATTCATAAAACTCTTTCCGATGTGTAACTCAGTCCATTCATAAAACTCTTTCCGATGTGTATCCTCAGTCCGATTGTCAGCCAGCAGGTCGTGAGTGTTTGGTACGAGTCCCCAGTCCTTCTCTCCCCCGCTCTCTTGCATCAGCCGGTTTATATGTGGTCTCCCCACGCCAATTACTGCAATCAGACACAGGTGTTCGTCATTTTGTACTTGACCCACTTACTTACAGCCCGGCTCTTCCCTCACTCTCCCACTGCAAAGTCCGCAAAACCACGCCCCCCTCATCACATACCCCCACCGCCCGACTCAGGCCGGGGAGCCATCCGGCCCTCAGCCCCCCCCCCCTCCTCCTCCTGGAGAGGAAGTCAGCCACAGCCATCTGCGCCCCCGGCCTGTTGACCACCTAAAATTTAAAAGGTTGTAATGCCAGATACCAACGGGTGATCCGCGCGTTGGTATCTTTCATGCGGTGGAGCCATTGGAGGGGAGCATGGTCCGAACAGAGGGTGAATTCCCATCCCAAGAGATAATAGCGGAGGGTGAGAACGGCCCATCTGATGGCAAGACATTCTTTCTCAATGGTGCTGTACTTAGTCTCTCTCTTAGAGAGCTTGCGACTAATGTACAGCACCGGCCGCTCTTCACCCTCTATCTCCTGGGACAGGACAGCACCCATCCCCCTGTCCGACGCGTCCGTCTGCAGAATAAAAGGGAGAGAAAAGTTAGGAGCCTGTAAGAGCGGTCCGCCACACAGAGCAGCCTTTATCTGGGTAAAGGCCTGCTGACACCGCTCCGTCCACTGGACGGTATCTGGTGCATCCTTTTTAGTTAGATCAGTCAGCGGGCTAGCGAGGTCCGAATAATTAGGCACAAACCTTCTGTAATATCCCGCTAGCCCCAGGAAATGTCTAACCTCCTTTTTGGTCTTAGGTCTCGGACAGGTCGCAACTGCTGCAGTCTTATCAATTTGGGGACGCACCTGTCCATGACCCAAGTGGAAGCCCAGATACCTAATCTCCACACGCCCAACCGCACATTTCTTCGGGTTGGCCGTGAGCCCGGCCCCTCGCAGCGCCCCGAGGACAGCCCGCAAATGCTGCATATGACGCTACCAATCATTACTATAAATGATAATATCATCCAAGTAAGCAGCGGCATATGCAGCATGCGGCCGGAGAATTCTGTCCATCAGGCGCTGAAAGGTTGCCGGAGCCCCGAACAAGCCGAAAGGAAGAGTGACAAATTGGTGTAATCCAAACGGCGTTGTGAAGGCAGATTTTTCTTTAGACATTGGAGTTAAGGGGATCTGCCAATATCCCTTCGTTAAATCCTGTGTCGAATAAAAACGAGCGGTGCCGAGCCGATCAAGCAACTCGTCAACCCGAGGCATTGGATACGCGTCGAAATTAGACACAGCATTCACCTTGCGATAATCCACACAGAACCGGACCGAGCCGTCAGGTTTTGGTACCATAACTATCCGGCTTGCCCAGTCACTGTTGGATTCTTCTATTACCCCCATGTCCAGCATAGCCTTCAATTCCTCCTGAACTACTTTCTTTTTATGTTCAGGTAAGCTTTAAGGCCGGCTGCGCACTACTACACCCGGCTCGGTCTCAATGTGGTGCTGAATGAGGTCGGTTCGGCCGGACAGGGGCGAGAACACATCAGCAAACTCCGTTTGTAAATTACGTATATCAGTGATTTGGAACGGCGAGAGGTGGTCTCCACCAGCGGCCAGCGCGAGTGATTGAGACTTTGAATTCGCCTCTGGACCAAGATCCTCCTCCCCACTCACTACCGTTGCCAACATCACTGACTCCGCCTCGCTCCATTTTTTAAGGAGATTGAGGTGGTAAACCTGATGTGCCCCTCGCCTATCCGTACGAACGACTTCATAGTTGAGATCCCCAACTCGCCGTGTGACCTCAAAGGGTCCTTGCCGCTTCACGAGTAATTTCGAACTGGACGTGGGGAGTAATACAAGTACTTTATCTCCCGGTGCAAATTCGCGTAGTCTAGCCCCCCTGTTGTACAGCCGACTTTGTTTGTCCTGGGCCTGTAACAAATTCTCCATAGAAAGCCGCCCCAAAGTGTGGAGTTTTGTTCTCAGGTCCATGACATATTGAATTTCATTTTTGCTATTCGAAGGTCCGTTCTCCCAAGTTTCTCTAAGCACGTCCAGCACCCCGCGGGGCTGACGCCCATAAAGAAGCTCGAAGGGGGAAAACCCCGTGGAGGCTTGGGGGACCTCGCGTACAGCGAACAAGAGGGGTTCTAGCCACTTATCCCAATTTTTGGCGTCTTCCTGTACGAACTTCCGAATCATTGACTTCAACGTGCGATTAAAGCGTTCCACCAGTCCGTCTGTTTGTGGGTGATAGACGCTGGTGCAAACCGATTTAATCCCCAATAATTCGTAAAGCTCGCGAATAGTACGTAAAATAAACGCCGTGCCTTGGTCGGTGAGAATCTCCTTTGGGATTCCCACCCGGGAGATTAACTGAAACAGTGCGCTCGCTACGGTCTTGGCTGAAATGTTGCGAAGCGGCACTGCATTTGGGTATCGTGTTGCATAATCCACTAGGACTAATGCAAAGCGATGCCCTCGTGCGGATCGTTCTAATGGCCCGATGAGGTCCATGCTAATTCTCTCGAAGGGGACCTCCACTAAAGGAAGGGGGCACAATGGTGCTTTTGGGTTGGCCGGTGGGTTTACCAACTGACATTCACGACAAGACGCGCACCACTTGCGCACATTCTCGTGAATGCCCGGCCAAAAAAAACGGGTCATTAGACGATTTAGTGTTGCTGTCTGCCCTAAATGCCCAGCCATCGGATTACAATGAGCCGCCTGGAAAAGCATTTCCCGACGGCTTTCCGGAACTAACAACTGTGTTGTATCTTGCTTTGTCTGGGCATCCTGGGTCACCCGATACAACTTATCTTTTATAATTGCGAAATAAGGATATGAAAGCGGTCGGTCTGGGTGGATAGGCTGTCCGTCGATTGTACGGACCTGATCAAATGCATTTTTAAGCATTTCATCTCGGGACTGCTCCAGAGGAAAGTCATCACGCTCCGAAAGATCCTGTCTTTCAACAGCGTTCCGATCCTCTGGCGCAGGTTCCGATGGTCCCGCCACAGCCTCTCCCACCTGAGCAACCGCTCCCTTCCCCTGCTTCCTTTTATTCCCAGAAACACCCGCACATAAATGTCCCAATAACATTTTAAACCCCGGGCAATTGGTTCCCAAAATTAGCGGGTGTCGGAGGTGCTGACTTACGGCTATCTCCACACTATGCTTTTGGCCCCTAAATTGGATCGTGACTGGCATTAAGGGATATTCCACCACTTCCCCGTGCAGACACCTTACCTTAACCATGCGGCTATTATCCAATGCCCCAGGTTGAATCAGATTTTGATGGATGTAGGTTTGGTTACAGCCTGAATCCACCAAAGCCTGAAAAGTACCCCCCTTTATACTCACTGGTATTTGATACAACCCAGCTCGATCGGGGGCGGCCTGCGGTGTGTCAGGGACCCTGACCAGGGTCCCCACCTCCATTACTGGACACTGATCGATAAAATGACAAGGGTCCCCGCAACGCCAAGAGGCCGGCCCAGTCCTTCCCGCCGCCCCAGTTGACCCCAGTGGGCCAACTGCTCCAGTACCACCTGGTCGATGATTGCCTCGACGTCGCGTTCCTCGGCCATCAGCCATTTGCGGCACGCGTCCCGGAGCTGTTGCGCGAAGACGAAGGGCCAACCGGACTCTCCGAGCTCCAGGGTCCGGAACCGCTGTCTGCTTTGCTCAGGGGTCCGGCCGACCCGCTGTAGGATGGCGTGCTTGAGGTTCTGATAGACCAGGAGGTTTGGGACTGGCAGCTCCTGTGCGGCGATCTGCGCCTCTCCGGACAGCAGTGGGATCAACCGCACTGGCCAGTCCCCGGGCGGCCAACCCCAGGCCTCGGCCGTTCTCTCGAACAGGTCGAGAAACGCTTACGGGTCGTCCAGTGGACCCATTTTATGGAGCGGGATGGTCTGAGCCGAGGCTGAAGCAGGCGTTGATGGTCCGGCCCGTCCATCCCGGTC
>JAPDVR010000015.1:657500-675000 GCA_026230005.1 Gila orcuttii | reverse complement strand
GACGGAACGTCATAGGCGGGTGACGTCATCGACCAGGAAACTATAAAGCACCCCAAAAACAAAAAACACAACCGCGACAGCTTCTGATAGGCCTGAAGCAAGTCGATCACGGGCATGCCGGGAGTATGGCAGAACGACGCAGCGTCTCGTTCCCTCTTCAAGGAACTAGGGTTACATACGTAACCGAGACGTTCCCTTTCAAGGGAACTCGAGCTGCGTCAAACGCTGTGGGAACGCTAATACCCACATCGCCATAAGAGCAAGTGCCCGACTGTGTGAAATCAAAGCGCACATTCAGCCGAAAGCACCCGCGCCCCAGGAGTGGAGCTGAGGTCTAGGTCATAAAACCTAACGAATGTATGCGGTGAGGACCAGCCTGCCGCATCACAAACGTCATGAAGGGAAACTCCTGACAAAAGAGCTTTGGAAGCAGCCATACTCCTAGTAGAGTGAGCTCGTACAGCCAAAGGTGAAGGCTGACCAGCCGACTCATAAGCAAGCGAGATGGCCTCGACCACCCACTTACTCATCCTCTGTTTAGATGCAGGACACCCCTTCCTGGGTGACCCAAAGCAAACGAACAACTGTTCAGATTTCCTCCACAGGGCAGCTCTGTGGACATAAGCATCTAAAGCCCTGACAGGGCAGAGTAAATTAAGTTTTTCCTGGTCTGACGACATAAAAGGAGGAGGACAGAAAGCCTGCAGTACAATAGGTCTAACAACATTGGTAGGGACCTTAGGAACGTAACCTGGCCTAGGATGGAGGAAGGCCTTCGCCATACCAGGCGAAAATTCCAGACACGAGGGAGCAACCGAGAGTGCTTGAATGTCTCCAATTCTTTTAAGAGACGAGATAGCGAGAAAAAAGATAGTTTTAAGAGTGATGAACTTCTCAGAAACTTTTTCAATGGGCTCGAAAGGAGCCAGGGAAAGACCTTCTAATAAAATGGCCAAATCCCAGGTCGGCACCCTCGTGCGGACTGCTGGCCTCATCCTGAGAGTACCACGAAGAAAGCGTGTTATAAGTGGGTGTCTCCCCAAAGAGACTCCACTGAAAGGGACATGGAAAGCAGCTAGTGCCGCCACGTACACCTTCAGAGTGGAGGGGGATAACCCTGCGGAGAAACACTCCTGCAGGAACTCCAGCACTGCACCCACTGGGCAGTTAACTGGGTCCAGCCGGTGTTCTCCACACCAAGAAGTGAATAGTTTCCACTTCAAGGCATATAACCTCCTCGTGGAAGGAGCTCTGGAGTGAAGGATGGTCTCCACAACCTTGGTTGAGAGACCTGCACTTACGAGCTGGGCCCCCTCAGAATAACCTTTCTCTATCGACTGCAGGACCCACTGAGATACTCTTGGAAGACTTTTCCACTCTGCCAGAAAATCTACTAAGGGTACCAGTCTCTCGAGACTGGCCTCTGGAATATTTTGAGCAGCAAACACAGCGCCCTGTAACGGCGCACCGGCAGGGAACAACTGGTTTAACTGCTCTGGACCCCTCCTCGGAGGGGGCGAGCGTCCCTCGGGAAAGAGCACGCTGGGACCGTCTACGCCCCGGCATAAAGGGAGGGTTGGCAGAACGGGCCCCTGAGGGCACCGAGAGAGAATGGGCACCGACTGAAGTGGTGAACTCCTTTCCCTCACGGTGGGGACTACCCTCAGCATCCTGACGCCAGAGGCCCCCGCCCAGCAGTCCCTGGGACATGAATTTTGAGTGGGAGGAACTTCTGAAAAGCTGCCGACTGTTTCTTTTCTTCCTGAAACTTGTCTATGACAGTATTGACCGAGTCACCAAAGAGACCAAAGCGAGACAGCGGAGCATCCAGAATAAAAGACTTTTCCCTCTCCTTTATACCGGAGAGATTCAACCAAAGAAGCCGAGGCTTGGAGGGCAAAGCTGGTGCCTTAAGAGACGATGCAGACTCAAAAGAGAGATGACTAGCGAGTGCTTCTTCTACCTTAGGCATCGCTCCATAACCATGTAATTTAGCCCCCGAGATATTAGAATAAGTGGAAGTTTGGGGGCTAAAAATACGATATGATACCGGCTTTTTCCACGACTTCAACACCTCAGTGTGGAGGTCGGGAAAGAACGGAAGGTATCGGCGTGGAGGTTGAACACGCGAGGGCAGAAATCTTTCATCCAGTTTGCTTTTTACAACAGACTCCTGCCTAACAGCTGGCCACTCAATACTTAATTTAGCAACCGCACGAGTGAGCACCTCCATAAGCTCCTCAGATTCAGGGGAATGAGGTGACGAGTCCTCAACATCAATTGTCTCAACACTCACAATATCCAGCTCCTCAGAACTGGATAAATGTAATACTGGTGCCTCAGCCTGGGGGGAAGAAACCGCAGCGCGTGCTTCCACACCCGGGACTGAGGCACTGGATCTGACAGGTGAAGGCTGAGATAAGGCAGAGCCCGTCTCAAACCCCGCTGTCAGATCCATCTGCGATCCCCACGATTGAAGCCTTCGCTGTGCCTCGGCAGCAGCTGGACCCGAACCGCGGGGAGCGCGCACCGAACCACTCTCCTCGAAGAGTGATCGGCGGGAACGCAGCGTTCTCAGAGGCAAACGCTCGCAATGCTCGCAATCAGCCCACTCGAGAGCTGACTGGGCATGCTGCACTCCCAAACAAACAACGCATGGATTGTGTGTATCCCCACCAGTGAGATAACGAGTACATGGGGGAACACACTTTTTATACAGCTGCTCGCTCGCCATTATATATATATATATATATAGATATGAGTGTATGTTTTTTTATATAGTGAAAACTCCTGCCTAGTGGACACTAAAAAACACTTGGACAGAATTCACACACAGAGCGCTTGCTGAAGACACAGAAGCTGTCGCGGTTGTGTTTTTGGGGTGCTTTATAGTTTCCTGGTCGATGACGTCACCCGCCTATGACATTCCGTCTCGCCATTGGACTGATTCCATACGTGCTTAATGATGCACTCACGCAGGGGCGTTCCCACAGCGTTTGACGCAGCTCGAGTTCCCTTGAAAGGGAACTGATCCTAGACCAGCAGTTCTGGGCATCTTTCCCTCTGAAGCTCTCAGAAGCAGCAGTCAGTGTTTGAGTGCGAAGATTCCCGCTAGATCCTGATTCATATTTCTGAAGATAATGTCATGTTCAGCAGTCTTGCTTTCTTTAAGTTAAGTAGACGAGATCTGAACAGATATTTCACCTCGAGTCTGAATATGAGCTGTACTTTATGAGACTCTTATGTTGTTGTTTGTGCTTTTTGGAGCTTCCCATTTATTTTAATTTTCCGTCTCCTGATGAACGAAAGCAATGCAGGTTTTGTGTGACATGATGGTAAACTGTTATTTAACTGTTAATATTCACATGTATTTATGAATATTACGCTTGAATCTGAAATTATGTTTGTACAGTGAACTCACAGTAAAGCAGTAAACGCACATGGCTTGAGTTTGAAGTGTGTGATTGTTCTTGTGTTTCGGGTGTTTGGTTGTGAATGTGACCCGAGGGAGCTGAGCTTTCTGGATCGCTCACCCATCATCATCTCTCTCGCTCTCTTTCTCTCTCGTTTCCTCCTGTTATATTCTTGGTTTCCATGGTAATTCTATCCCTAAATATACACAAACATCCTGTGTTGAAACAATAAGAGGATGTTTCACTTCCTGTTATCCCAGCAGGACTTTCCCCACAGCACTGATCTGACATCAGCTCAAATCATGACTCTCACACACACACACACTCTCACACTCACGCGCACATGCACACACACTCATACACTCGCATCCATTTAAAAAGCAACCGCTTCACATTAACCCTGTAAATCGTGATGTTCTCACAGTGACTCAGAGTTTGAGCTGTCATGTGTTTGACATAAACAGTGTTATACAGAAAACTAAATTACATGCTTCACACAGACCGTATTATTCCCCTCCACTGCATTACACAGCATTCAGAGTGCTGAAGTTAAGAGTTCAGCTGTTTAAGAGCTTCTCTCGAGCGTCACTAACCCCATCTACAGTTTAAACTGCAAACATGTAGTGACTGACAGTTCTCCTGTCCTTGTGTTGAGAGAATCGTGAGTTAAGTGTGTGTGTGTGTGTGTGAACATGATGGTTATTGTAGTAAATGTGAGCATGCGTTTACTCGTCTCACTTGCACAAAAACAGATTCAGTATTCCTCAAAATAATTAAAAACATTGAAGTGCAAACTCAAAATATGACCAAACCTGCAATAATTATGAATAAAGTCCCCCTATAGTCTGGTGTTCTGTGTTAATGGCCTCATATTATATATTAGGGCTGTCACGATTCCTCGATTAAAGCCGAGTACTCGATTTAAAAAAAATCCTTGATTGCAATTTACCCAGCAAAACACTGGAAGTGGCACATTCCATGGTCGAGAATCCACAAACCGCATTATTACAGGCTTTCTAAGGCGACGCGGTATATACGAACACCAGGCCGCTGGCGTCCTCTGCAGGCATTTCTTATAATACGTAATTTGCATAAGTTATGTTTATTTTAGTTTATATCATTTATTTTACATGGTGTATTATAACAGTGTTGTTCAATAAAACCCATGTGATTACTTACTTTGATACTTTATTTGAACCCATTATTGTTGCTTGTTATTATATATTTGTATTTTAAGTCATTTTAAAGGCTGTTGTTCTCTTGGATCTATTTTTATTACCACCATTTTTTATCCGATTAATCGATGGAATAATCAGTAGAATACTCGATTACTAAAATAATCGATAGCTGCTGCCCTATTATATGCAGTATATTAAATATTATTCCCATATCTCCATTTATATGTCTATATTAGTACACGTTTGATGACGCCCACATTTAGTTTTTCTGTGTTAATTATTGTCATGTTTGTGTGTTCCAGGTTTTGCGGAGTTGCAGACGGACATGACGGATTTGACGAAAGAGCTCAATCGCACACAGGGGATCCCGTTCCTGGAGTACAAGCAGTTCGTCACGCGCACCTTCTTTCCCAAGGTACACACACACACACACACACACACACACACACACACACACACACACACACACACACACACAGGGGATCCTGTTCCTGGAGTACAAGCAGTTCGTCACACGCACCTTCTTTCCCAAGGTACACACACACACACACTACACACACACACACACACACACACACACTACACACACACACACACACACACACACACAGGGGATCCTGTTCACATTTACATTACATTTACATTTACATTTATTCATTTAGCAGACGCTTTTATCCAAAGCAACTTACAAATGAGAACAATAGAAGCAGTTAAACTAACAGTAGGACAACAATACGTAAGTGCTATAACCCCTCTCAGTTTAATTTAGTGCAGTTTTTTTTTTTTTTTTAAATAGTAGAAGAGAAGAGAAAGTGTTAGTATTACTGAATCAAGTGCTGCCGAAAAAAAAACGTCTTCAGCAGTTTCTTGAAAGTGGCTATATGACTCAGAAGCTCTGGTTGAGTTAGGCAGATCATTCCACCAACAGGAACAGTCATGGTAAAGGTCCGAGAAAGAGATTTTGTGCCTCTTTGAGATGGTACCACAAGACGACATTCGCTAGCAGAGCGCAAGTTTCTGGATGGCACATAAGTCTGAAGTAATGAGTTTAGGTAAGAGGGAGCAGTGCCAGTGGTTGTTCTGTAGTCAAATGTCAGTGCCTTGAATTTAATGCGAGCGGCAACTGGCAACCAGTGCAATTTTGTGAGGAGAGGAGTGACGTGTGCTCTCTTCGGCTCATTAAAGACTACTCTGGCTGCAGCATTCTGGATCAGTTGTAGAGGTTTGACAGAGCAAGCTGGAAGACCAGCCAGGAGAGCATTACAATAGTCCAGTCTGGATAGAACAAGTGCTTGGACAAGGAGTTGTGTAGCATGCTCTGTAAGGAAGGGCCTGATCCTCCTAATGTTGTATAAAGCAAATCTGCAGGACTGGGCAGTTCTAGCAATGTGGTCTGTGAATTTCAACTGATCATCAATTACAACCCCAAGGTTCGTAGCTGACCTTGATGGAGTTATGGATGACGAGCCTAGCTGAATGGAGAAGTTGTGATGAAATGTTGGGTTGGCCGGGACCACAAGTAGCTCTGTCTTCGCAAGGTTTAGTTGAAGGTGGTGGTCCTTCATCCAGCCAGAAATGTCTATCAGGCAAGCTGAGATACGAGCAGCGACCGTCGGATCGTCAGGCTGGAATGAGAGGTAGAGTTGCGTGTCATCAGCGTAGCAATGATAGGAAAAGCCATGTTTCTGAATGACAGATCCTAGTGATGTCATGTAGATGGAGAAGAGGAGTGGTCCCAGCACTGAGCAGTGTTTCCCCTAGGATTTTTTTTCAGGGGGGGGGGGACTGCTAGTGTTGCGGAGCGGGCGTGTTACGGATACGTGGTGTATTTGTTTTTTATTATTAATTGAAATCATGTACTATGAATCATTAAACTTATACAACATTTTTTTTTTATATATATATATGGAAAAAAAAATCACACTAATTCTGTGTTGTGTTTTTTCTGGTAATAAAATGAAGACATAAAACACAAATTTTAGCATTTATCATCAATTTTAATCATATGAAATTAAATAAACTTTTTGTCAAATAACTGGCTGCACAATGAGCTTTAGCCTAACTGTTCAAATTAAAACATGGATTATTCCTTAAAAATTTCAGTTTTGATGATAATTTATTTGGATTAGTGTTAGTGTATTATTACATTGGGATATATCTAAATTCTAATGTACAACAGTAATATATTTCTGTCAAGTTAAACCGAACTTTTATTTTGACGGGTTGCCGTGAAGACCTTTTGAGGTTCTGTGTGTTTGTCATGATGATAGTTTTTCTCAAATGAAGCGGTGAAATGATCACGAAGTGACTTTCAGAGTGGATCTAGAGCCTGGAGAGGAAGTTCATGCATTTGTGTCTTCATATAGGCCAAATAACAGCGCAAGCGTCACACGTGCTTCAGTGTGTGTGTGGTAAATTAAACTGCGCGTCGGGGCACCATTCATTCACACAGAACATGCAGGATTCGTATTTAAATAGTCTTTGTGTTTTAATATTCACACACACTAGTCTACATCGCGATTTGATTTCAAGTGTACTGAACTGCTTTCTATTTTTTCCTCAAATTTACAAATTCCGTGAAATTCCGCGTTTTACACTAAATTCCTTTTTTATGACTGTATTTCGTCAGCATTTTAGGGGGGCGGGGGGTCGTTCTGCGGGGGCGGGCCGCCCCCCCAAAACAATGGTAGGGGAAACACTGCTGAGGCCTGAGGCACCCCAGTAGCTAGTTTCTGGAGTACAAGCAGTTCGTCAAACGTATCCTACAGCCAGTGTCACTGGAACACAAACGGCTTGGAGAAAACCTTGGTTTGTTCAGTCGGATGTTTGTGTATGTAGTTCAGATTTAGATCAGGTTCAGAAGAACCAGAACACAAAAGTTCTGGTTCAGAAATGTAGAGTAGAGCGAAAAACTCAATCTCATTTTCTCCTCCAACTTCAAAATCATCCGACATTGTTGTTTCACCTTTTATTTTTTGTTTTGTAAATGGCGTTTGACTTGGTCTTTGCACGTTCGCTTTGTAAACACTGGGTCTGTTCTTACGCCTACGTCACGCTTGACCTTTCAATCTGATCACGTAATGTGTGTCACATCACAGCAAGTGCTGAGTTGAAGTCACTATATGGAGAAAAATCCTGTAATGTTTTCCTCAAAAACCTTAATTTCTTTTCGACTGAAGAAAGAAACACATGAACATCTTGGATGACGTGGAGGAGAGTAAACAATCAGGACATGTTACTTCTGAAGTGAATAATCCTTTAATGCACTTTAACGGCGAGCTCAAACACACTGCCGAACCTGTATAAGAAGCGTAATGATTACAGCAAAACAGCTCTAGGAAACTGCAGCTTTGACTGGGTTTGGTGTTGATTATCTGTGTGTGTGTGTGTGTGTGTGTGTGTGTAGATGTGCTGTGACTACGAGCGGCGTCTGGTTCAGCCGGTGTACGAGAACAATCCGCTCGGCCCGAGAGCTCTGACCGAAACTCATCCTCTGCTGCAGGACTGGCAGGTGAGACACACACACACACACACACACACACACACACTCACACACACACACACACACACACTCACACACACACACACACACACACACACACACACACACACACACACACACACACACACACACACTCACACACACACACACACACTCACACACTCACACACACACACACACACACACACACACACACACACACACACACACACACACACTCACACACACTCACACACACACACACACTCACACACACACACACACACACACACACACACTCACACACACACACACACTCACACACACTCACTCACACACACACACACACAAACACAAACACAGTTCACAAACACAAGAGCTCTAGGTACAAGAGCGTAGCTGGAAACAGAAGGGAGCAGAGATACGCTGGAACTTTACCTAGTATTGCTTGATAGATAAAAATGTACCAATGCTGTTTTCTTCGTATAGTTAGTGATGTCCAACCCTCATAAAGAATGCAATGATGAGTAAGGGATTTTGCATTTGTAATAAAGCGTAACGAAGCGTGGTAGACTGAATCAAGGCTCGTTAGAATGGAGGAGGCTGCATGCATGTATATATCACCATAATCACAGTTAGGAAGCTAGCTTCTAAAAGTTTTAGCATTAAAAGTAAAATTAGATTTATTTATCGTCCATCCAAATGCCCAAGTATTTGTAAGAAGATACCCTTTCAATATTTTTACCATCAGATGTATAAATGCTAAAATTATCAAGTACTTGTGAATGAGTCCTTGAGAAAACCATAAACTTTGTTTTCTGTGAATTTAAAACCAATTTTAAGCTCACAAAAGCACTCTGCAATGACTGAAACGCAGTGTGAAGCTCTTGCACTGCCTGTGTTATGGATGGAGCAAGTATATAAATTATAGTATCGTCAGCATAAAAGTGTTTTTTTGCTTGAATGTCCTTACCCAGGTCATTTATATAAATAGAAAACAAAACAGGTCCTAAAATGGACCCCTGGGGGACCCTATAGATATATTAAGAAAATCAGATTTTTGACCCTCTCTACATGAACACACTGAGTCCGATCTGCCAAATAATTACACCATTTCACCGTCCCAGGTTCAAAACATGCACTGCTAAGTTTATTCAGCAGCAATTCATGATCCACTGAATCAAACGCCTTGGATAAATCCACAAATAAGGCAGTGCTGTTTCTGTCCAGGGCACCAGTTGGGTCGTTTATCACCACAGAAGCAGCGGTAATGGTGCTATGGCCAGTTCTAAAACCAGACTGAAACGAGTTTAAAATATTATTGTCAAATAAAAAAACGTTTTAACTGTATGCTTACCTGAGATTCAAGGGTCTTAGCCAAAATTGAGGGTTTGGAGATTGGACGGTAGTTGTCCATGTCTGAGGGATCGCCAGCTTTAAATAATGGGAGAACATAAGCAGCTTTCCAAACTTTAGGTATAGAATTCAACAAAAGACTCAGATTAAAAATAAGAGTTACTGGCTCTGCTATAACATCCGCCACCACTTTTAAAAGATAAGGATCTAGGATATCTGGATCTACAGATGTTTTGTGGTCAATGCCCTTCAAGGCTGTGCAGACTTGACTTACTGAAACAGGATTAAAAACAAACACATCCACATTTCCAATCGCCGCTGTAACCACAGAACATGGGAGAGATGTATTTGCATTTAAACTATCAAAAACAATGAAGTGTTTATTTAACTAACTGATCATAGCAGCTTTATCTTTTATTTTATCTACGTCAACCTGAATATATTCAGGAAGACTACAGGCTACATGAGTCCCTGATATTGAGCCCCTGGTATTCCCATACCAGTTCAACATCGTGTATTAAAAGTACTCTTCTTCACTGAAAAGTCAAAAGTCACTGTAGAACAAGTCATGCAAGAAAGCCTGCTCATCAAAATCTTTGAAATATCTTTTAAAAATAAAGCAGGGTTTTACTTTAGGGATTTTTGTGTCCCTAACACAAGCAATTACACAATGATCGCTGACATCATTGCAGAATATGTCAGTTGAAGTATATTTGTGAGAATTATTCGTTAGAATTAAATCAGGAAAGGTAGACTTATGCTGCACTTTAGGATTTGGCCTTGTTGGTGCATTGAGAGCATCAGAAGGAGGTCTATAACAGCCAATCAGTGATAAATAAACTTTCACATTGATATATAAACTTTTAAAGGGGCATTCGGCAACTCTAGCTATTTCTTCGCTGATTTTCACTTTTGTTGTCGCATGTTTTCTCAGTGACCTCCCCCTACAGCTATGAGGCGTATATTTCACAACAATTTCGTAAAAAAACTCACTTGCGGCCCCTCCTCCCCCTTATCGTGTGGAGTGTGTCTACCGAGGTGGGTAATACATCACACACATTGAGGGCGGCATGTGTGTTTATGTCGAATTGCCATAAAGCAGTTTGTGTTTCTCGCTCGTTCTCGCTTCTCACGAGACTTCCTTTTTCTAATATACCGGGACGTTAGTCCTCATGTTGCAAGGTTGGTTTTCCGCCTGGGAACGCTGGGGGGAGCGGGTAACGTCACCATTCTCACCAGAACATGTTATTAAACCATCCAGATGATTTCTAAACGGTTTTATTAAGTTGAAATAGTTGCCGAATGGCCCTTTAATACCCATTTCGATGGCCAATACTTCAAACTGTTTAGCTCTAGTAATTGACAGGTTTACAGAGCTAACAAATTAGATTTGACATAGATGGCCACTCCACCTCCTTTACCCACCCGATCAGTTCTGTAGACTTTATAGACATCAATAAAAATCAAATCATCAGTTATAGATTTCTTAAGCCAGGTTTCAGTAAAAACGACTATGTCATCGTTTGTCATATTTACCCAAATCTTAATCGCATCCAATTTAGGAACCAAACTTCTAACATTTAACTGTATAAGCTCAAGACCTGTTCTGCTTTTAAAATCTGACGGAGTGGGCAAACAAAGCATAGATGTTGTAGGCCCAGGATATGCCTGAACATTTCCAGATAACATCAATAAAAGCATTACCATACATCGTAATTTCAGTTTAACAGGAATTGATTTATCAGGACATTAACTGCAAAAAAAGAGTCCTCCTTGTCAATAAAATAGTCATTTAACCCTCTGGGGTCCAAGGTGTTTTTGGGGTCCTTGAGATGTTTTGACATGCCCTGACATTTGTGCTTTTTTCAGTTGCTTATAAACATATTAATTAGGGCTGGGCAAGTTAACGCGTTATTATCGCGTTAACGCATTTATTAATTAATGCCGACAATTTTTTATCGCACGTTAACGCAGTTTTTTTTATTGTTATTATTTTGAAAGTCCGTTGCTCACTGGCTCTGAATACACATAGGCCTACAGTCAAACCATGATCACAGGAGGGGTGGGATGTTGGTCAGCCAGCAAATAACCCACCCAAACAAGCAGTGGAGAGAGGCAGGTTCTCTCTGGTGAACAGTTAAAGGGTTGTGCTCCGCGAGTGAATGACAGGCGCTCTATGGATAGTACCTATAAAACCTATAGATAATAACTATTTAGATTCTGGAAACTCGCTAACAGCGAGCCGAGGATCAGTCTCTCTTCTAATGATTTGTGCTGCGCGTCCTTTATAAAAAGTTATAGACAATTCAACTTCGGCAACGAGCGGGCGCGGGCGCGTGCGTGAGGCGAGCATGACCGCAACAGTTTCACAGGAACGCACCCGCTTGTCGCTGCACCTTGTGCTCGACCACTTCACCTCACTCTTGGCTGATTTATACTTCTGCGTCGGACTTACGCCGAAGACAATACGCTATAGACTACGCGTTGGTTTTCATTTATATCGCTGCGTCGTTGTCCTCGTTGACGCGCAATTACACATGCAGAGGGAGCGGTTGTAGCAATCACAGCGCTTGCGGTACGCGTAGAATTGACGTTACATTTTTGGAGAGGTGCACGTCAGGGTACGCCGAAGTGTACGCGCGCTACACAGCAACAGCGTGAGTATAAAGTATAAATTGTTTTTTTTACTCTGTTTAATGTAATCTTACGTGGGAAACCATGGCATGACCAAACCTAAGCTACTATAAGTAACGTTGGTCGACTTATATAGTAGTGATCATGACCTCTGACTACTACATAGACTGTTTCTGCTGCTCCCTGATAAAAGATTCCTGTTGATACCCGTTCAGAAAAAAAAACAAGAAAACTGGACTCGTTTTAACAAACTAGATAAAAGGTAATGCCCTGGCAGTGGCAAATAGCTTTGTTTAAATATTTGATTTGATTACATTAATGTTTAAGTTGAGATTTGAGATTACTGTGTAAAGGGAATACTGCTGGTATAAAAGCACCTTATTTGTTTAAAGTTATTGCACTTTTGTGTATATAGCAGTACATTTAAATCAAAAGTGCGCAATACACTACTTCAGAAGTCATTATTCAATTTTGCGCATAACAATGCGATTAATCGCGATTAATCGCAAGAAAACCATGCGATTAATCGCGATTAAAAATTTTAATCGTTGCCCAGCACTAATATTAATGGCAAAGGTGTAATTACACTCTATTTAGCACAAACAGGGCTACCATAATATGTGAGCAAAATGTATGTACATGTTTGCATTTTTGAGAGAATATTGTTTATGCATGGTTATTGAAAAAACTAAAACTTAAAGTGTCTGAAATAAGGCCACAAAACACATACTAAATATGTGTCCACAAGACTTTTGACTAATGGGCGTTGTTGCCTAGAGTTTTTGCTTCAAAATGATCTGAAAATCATCCTGCCTAATCATTTACACAAAACAATACATTGATTTAAATTTTATAAGACACCTTTTGTTTGGAAAGGCAATATGCGTGGAGGCGTGTTCACACCTGAGAAGACAAAGGCCGGATAATGTGCCACATACATAATGAGCTGCATATTAATTAGCCTCTCACACAGATGTGTCACTGGGTCCCAAAGAATGCAAGGACAAAATAAATTATCTATATATACATATTTTAGAATTAGAAATTGTAACCAATTACAAATAGGTTACAATTACAACAACAATTACAATTTTAACAATATTTCAAGTGTATTCTTTCTTTGTAAAAAGTATACATTTTATCATCTGTATTAAAAAGGGTAAGGATTCATTAGTTTGAATATTGGAACAAACACTATAATAACATAGTTGATAACACTATAATAACTTAGTTGATAATTCAATATACCTACTTTATTTTTGACAAAACATCATACTATAGTATATTTAACATATGAGCAGAAATTGGTGAACAAAAGCTTACCTATTTAATGTGACAGTAGTCTTTTTTTACAGTCAAAACTTTATAATCTATCCAAAACTAATCACAAAATCTTGTCTAAACATTCATATTTAGTCTGTAACATATTGTGTATGATATATTAGCATATACATGTTAATTTGCAGTTTGTTGCTTATACAGACATTTTATTTCAACATATTTCAGTCTATTTTTACTCATCTTAGTAGGCTATAGCAATATAGTTTGGATGTGTTCATGTAAAAATAACGTTTACTAATGTAGATGCGAGAGTGAATGAACGGCACAGACACGCGCTGTATAACTGTAGTAAACAACGCGCGCGCGTCTGTGCCGTTCATTCATCATTTAGCCTACACACAGACACGCAATTCATATTTAAACAGTCTTTTTGCGGTTTACAGTCAGACACTATTCAATATCGCGATTAGAACAAAGCACTTAAGAATAAATGACTTACTACATCAGCTGGATCCGTTGCTCCTCCAAATGAAACTACCAGCACTTCTGGTACATTTTCCAGGGTTATTAGATAGTATTATTCCTCACAGGTAGCAAGACGAGGTAAAGTACAAGTTTTTATCAAACATGATGTGTTTTATAAACCAGCTGGTGGGCGTTGGCATGTTTGAATGGCTTGCCTTAGATCATTTGCATTTGAATACCGCGTGCTGTCCGTGGGCGTGTCACATTAGCAGAATAATGAGCTGAGAGAAAGATGATGAGATCGGCTGACACCTCTCTCTTTTTTTATAGATTACATAAACAGAGAATATTTATTTTAGTTTTGAATTAGATATTTAAAAAGTACAAACTTAAATGATTATAAAGATATATTGCTCATGCTTGGGTGAATAGTATTCGCTGAGTTTTGTTTACGTTTAGAGACGTGCTCCAGAAAAAAGGTTAACGGAGATGGAGAGACAGAAAGCACACCCTGTTTATTTTCTTTATTTTACAAAAGCACAATGTTTTATTTCGATTGTAAGTGGACACATAAAAAAATAGACATTCAACAGTTTATTTTTTTATATTTCTTAAGTCTGAATGACCAAAAATGACGGAGTATTTTAAGTCTATTTTCCTGCTATGTGAAAAAAATCAAGCAAAACGCGCAGGCGCGTTTCTGGAACCCAGAGGGTTAGCACCATTAGATTCTGAAGATACAGGATCTCATTTACATACACTCGTAAATAGAAATTATAAAATTCATGAAATGGGCTGATTGACTGATGATATAACTCAAGAAGTTTCGTCGATGAGGTTGAAAGTTGTCTGAAGTGTAGCAAGTACAACCGGGATTCACTCTCCTTACTGTGTCCATTTAATTCACTTAATTCCTGATTGCAAAAAATAAGCATCAGGAATATAAGGAAATACATGATGCTGATGTACCGAGGACAAATCCGGGAGCCGTGTGTGTTTCTGATGATCTACAGACCGGAAGAAACTCAGTCACTCTTCCACACTCAGGGTCCACAACTTTAATAGTCGATATGTCAATATGCAACTAGCCTGGAAAACCCAGCAGCAAGATTGAAGATTGAGTCCTTACTTCAGAAAAGCTGTTATCCAGTAGATGATTCCTGATCGTCCTCGGCCTCTGCACACCAAAATAACAAATGTGTGGCAATGCAGTAATATCTACAAATGTTCTCAGCAAAAATCCCAGAATGATCATAAAAATCCTCAGCTTCAGGTTCCACTTTACACTCCATGTTCAGAAACACACACACAAACACACGCAGTCCGTGTTCAGAAACACACACACACACACACACACACAGTCCGTGTTCAGAAACACACACACACACACACACACACACACACACACTTTACACTCCATGTTCAGATACACACACACACACACACACGCGCGCTGGGAGATGATGCGTGGCTGTTATCTGTATCATGACTCAGTAAAGCACAGGTTCTGTAGTTCAGCTGGTGTGTGTAAAGTGTCGTCGAGGAAGAACGGCTGTGTGTTGTGATTCCCCTGTGCAGTTGTGTAACTTTAGGACTGTACAGCAGGGGTTCGTGAGAGATAGTCCAGTCGACAGGGTGTGTTTAACAGCACACACACTACTTCTCTATTCTAGAAAGATTGCATATGGGCATAATGTAGAAGTTTAGTTAGTTTTATTTAGAGTTTGACCAGGAAGGATATTGAAGGACAAAACCCTGACATGTATCAAACATAACATACTCAAGACAACATTATGTACCTAATTAAAAAACAAAAAAAACGGTGGAGTAAAACAGATACACAGAAAAACTTGAAATACATCAGGATTCATACAATAAAACCTGTAAGTTATTTATAAAACAATCTAATAGCACGTGGAATAAAAGAAAGTTCATGTCTTTTTGTTTTACTCTTGGGCACAACGATTCCCTGCGCTGCCGTAGCATATGCTGATGTGTGTGTGTGTGTGTGTGTGTTTTCCTCATGTTAGCCGTGTAACAGCATACGGCCCAACCTGGAGGAGGGAATCACTCTGTTTTCCACTCTTCTCAACAACAAGCACTTCCTGGTCTCCTTCGTTCATGCGCTCGAGCAGCAGAAAGACTTTGCCGTCAGAGATCGGTGAGTAAAGATGGCCGCTCTACAAACACACATCAGAATAACCGGTAACCCAACACCGAGAACATTCATAACCTCTGAATCAGCAGCTCCAGCCCAGAACAGTCAAACACACGGAGAGATGAACACAAACCGCTTCTAGAGCCGAGTGGATCCTAGTTCTTCACAGTTAGCGTCTCGTTTCCTAAAGCCATCGTAACGCAATAGCACTTAAAAATGGACAGATTTACGAGCGCTCTGGAGTAATGGCACAGATGCAGTCACAATTTATACAAAATACATTTTGAAAATCCATACAGGTGAAAATCCAGCTTTTAATGTTGTTTATATGTCTATGTGGTGTTTTTAATATGCTTTAAGACAAACCATGTGTAAATTCATAAGTCGACAGCATTGCTGAGTATTTTCTCCTTAAAACTGCAGTGAACCAAAGACAGTCTCAAAAACACGGTTTGAAATCGCTGGTGTTTCTGACGTCATAAACTACCTTGTAACCAATCAGATCAACGTGTGATCGTCAACGAGTGGATCTCTGAGTGAGTGAGTGGAGGCGGGGTTCATTTGCATATTCATAGTCCCACACATACTAAATGAGGCAAGGGTGTCGAGTTACATTCAAGATATTTTAAGGCATGAAGACATTTTTTTCAAGGAAAAAACGTTTAAATATGTAATTTTGGTGATGAAAGATGAAGAAAGTTTTAAGGGATAAAATTACTGACTACAGGGCAACTTTAAAGGAGAATTACTGGAGACATTCATGTAATGTAAGTGCTAATAAAGCATAAATTCAATAAAGTTACAGTAACACGTGACACTTGAAGCACGTCTCTGCACATTCATGTAAGTGGGAAACGCACATAACAAAATAACAAACGTTCATAAAATGGCTGATAGAAAATGCTCAGAACAACAGGATCAAATGCTGTCGGGAAAGAGGAGGATTTGTTCCCGGGAGAATTCAGTGAGTTCAAGTGTAGATCTCTGACTTCTTCTCTGCCTCGTGGTTTGAGAAGACAGTCACACACACCCTGCATTGAAGTGATGAATCAGTACTTTCATTGTCTGAGATCTCATCTGTGTGCGATTAGCTGTTGTGTGATTGTGTAGCGGATGTGTGTGGAGCTATTCATCAGAGGAAGGGCTTTTCCCAACTCTTTCCACACCGATGTGAATGTTCTCAATTACTGTCCGTCGCCAGCACTGGTGTCATGATGTGAACGCGTTTGATGTTTAGGTGCAATCTCGCGTCTCTGCTCACCATCGCCCTCCATGGTAAACTGGAGTACTACACCAGCATCATGAAGGATCTGCTAGTGGACCTGATCGACGCTTCCGCCTCCAAAAACCCCAAACTGATGCTGAGGAGAACAGAGTCCGTGGTGGAGAAGATGCTGACCAACTGGATGTCCATATGCATGTACAGCTACCTCAAGGTGTGTGTGTGTGTGTGTGTGTGTGTGTGTGTGTAATCTCAGAATAAACCCCCTTCAGGTGTGTGTGTGTGAGTGTGAGTGTGAGTGTGTGTGTGTTA
>JAPDVR010000015.1:647500-655000 GCA_026230005.1 Gila orcuttii | reverse complement strand
GTAACACATTAATATATCCTATAGTATAGGATATATTTATGTGTTAATATAGGACCTATACTGTAAAATACGAGTAAGTTAGCCTACTCCTATTACTGCAATTAAACAACTATCACAATTTGGTGGACCGCTAAATCAACTTCATATTTAGCTTATGTAGTCTGTTTTAGCTAGGTTAGCATCCTATAATTTATTCATTTATTTTGCATGCGCAAAAAACTCAAAGATTGATCGGACATGCCAGATCGGTTAGCACATTCTACTGCAGAACAACCCATTATGTTTGTGTGAAATAATTAATTATAGAAATTTAGATATTAAATTTAAAGCTCCAATCTCCTCAGTCCTCCAAAGATCCCGGAAAAAAGTCTGTTGTTGCTTCAGTGACTACTTCGCTCAGAGAACCTGTCAATCACAGCTGTCAATCATGACGCCACAGCGCCATTTTTATAGTATCAAATAACTAACTAAAAACAAACTTATTTTAAAAACAAACACTTGAAATTAGATCTGCGTGATGAAAACTACAGTAAATGACAGAAACTATCTTTGGAAAAAAGATACTGTATGTGAAGTGTAATTTAAATGTTTAGTTGGTCTCACTCTCTCTTGTTGAATAACATGGGGAAGCGGGGTTTATGAGGTATACTAGGACCGGCCACCGGGGGCGATCGAGACGCTTTGGCTTCACTTTTCAGGGCTTGTGCGGCACGCTTGTGTAATGCAGGTCAGCTGACTGTAGGAGTGTGTTGGTGTTTCTCCTCAGGAGACAGTTGGCGAGCCGTTCTTCCTCCTGTTGTGTGCCATCAAACAGCAGATCAACAAGGGCTCGATCGACGCCATCACGGGCAAGGCTCGCTACACACTCAACGAAGAGTGGCTTCTGCGGGAGAACATCGAAGCCCAGCCGCAGGTCAGCCGCATGTGAACCGCAGGCACGAAGCTGTCCCGGTCAGTTATTGGAAACATTATTTCTGAATGTTTTCTGAACGTTCAAGACGTCCAGTTAAGGGAACATTACGTTGTATCATTCTTCAAACATTATGGGAATGTTACTTTTGATGTTCTGAAACAAGTAGTAACTACGGCTGGGCAATGATTAAACACATCCAAAATAGAAGTTTGTGTTTACATAATATATGTGTGTGTACTGTGTATAATTATTTTCCCTATATAAATACACACACATGCATGTATATATTTAAGAAGAATGTGTTATTCATATATAAAATATTTATATTTATATATAATATAAATTATGTATAAATATGTATACATTATATACATGCAAATATTCCTTAAACATATACATGCATATGTGTGTATTTATCGTAGCCCAGCCCTAGTAGTAACATTTAAAAAAACATTAGATGAACGTCCAACTGAAACATTTCAGAAATAAACACTCCATGAAAGATGTATAAACAATATTTTGTGGTAACGATTTGAGAACATTATTAACCCTTGTGCATCCTTATGGACATTTTTGTCTTTTTCCGGGGTTTTTTTATTATAATTTTGCCTATGTTAATGCCAACTGCATAAATCTTGACACAGGTGTGTATTTTTATTGGAATTTTACTATTTGATCCCCATTTCCTTTAATAAATCTATTTTGCACTAGAAACACCAAATAATTCCACTCGGGAACTTTAGGACAAAAATGTCCCCATTGAAACCCATTAAAACTGCAATTTTTAATCTGAGGGCAATTTAAAGGGTTAGTTCGCCCATTTAAGACATGAAGTTGTATGCAATCCTTACCAGCACTATAGTGCATACACACTGACCCACTCTGTTGTCACCTCCCTGGTCAGAGTTCTGGCCGCTGGAAGTTTTTCAATAAAGTACTCCCGGTTATTTTCCGGGGCCACAAAACTGTGCGTTTTTACGTGAAAAAATGATTTGCGTTTCAAAGCTTGATTAATTTACCACACAAAAAACACACCGGTCAAAATTCATACCTCAGTTTTAATCGGCACTATTTTCTATCCTTTTCTATCAATCCGCGCTGCTGTCAACGTTAACAGTGCGCACGTTCCGATCAGCTGTTGATAGCGCGACTCGCTGACAACATGTCAGACTGCGAAACTTCTGATGATGAAACCATTTTTGGCACAATGTCAGACGGATCAGATGATGAAAGTAATTTTAACACAACGACAAAGGGATATGCATACCTTGGTAAACACAAGATCAAATCAAATGTTATTGATTGCAACACAAAACCTCAATTGTGTGTGTGTTCAATCAAATAGTTTTCTCAGCAAATTGTTACAATATCCCTATATACTGTTTTTATATTAGACATCTTTTCACATGTTTTATAATGGAGTCTAAACATCAGCTTGTTTACCATAGAGTTTAGACATGGGATCATAAAGTTAGTAAATAGAGCTTACCCGTGGTACTGGTACAGCAAAACTCTTTAATTTTCCTTTTCCTCCTTGGTTGGGGATGTAATCGTCTTCGCTGAAGTGAGCACTACACACACGAAAATCCTTTATTCTGGATATTTAACTCCCGCAGAGTAGCCGATGGCAACCAGCCAAAGCTGTCTCATAGTTAGATATATTCGAAACAGGAAAACGATGGAATCTGAACTTTGATCCCGGCACATCCTTGTGGTCACAGCCTGGGAATTTACAAGTTCGCACCATTGTTAATTTAATACTTTTTACGTCGTTGTCAATCGATTGTGTAAACACTATGGAACAGCTGATCGGAACGTGCGCACTGTTGATGTTGACAGCAGCGCGGATTGATAGAAAAGGATAGAAAATAGTGCCGATTAAAACTGAGGTATGAATTTTGACCGGTGTGTTTTTTGTGTGGTAAATTAATCAAGCTTTGAAACGCAAATCATTTTTTCACGTAAAAACGCACAGTTTTGTGGCCCCGGAAAATAACCGGGAGTACTTTATTGAAAAACTTCCAGCGGCCAGAACTCTGACCAGGGAGGTGACAACAGAGTGGGTCAGTGTGTATGCACTATAGTGCTGGTAAGGATTGCATACAACTTCATGTGTTAAATGGGCGAACTAACCCTTTAACTATAAAATTATGCAAACTTTGTTAAGAGCTTTTCATTCTGTCGGCAAGGCTTCAAAATATAAAAATGTTATAATGTTTTCACCAGATGTGCCGTTTTCTCAGGTTTGGCCTATAAAACAAATACTCGCTTTATTCCTGTTGTTTGCTTCTGCATATTATAGAGCCAATTGGATCAATTATGCAGCTATAATTGTTTGTGTGTGTGTGTGTGTGTGTGTGTGTGTGTGTGTGTGTGCTTGTAACCATGCTTGTCGCAGTGAGTTTTGCTGAATCTAATGGGGAAAGTCTGTCACTGCGCTCGAACACACTCTCACTGAAAGCTAATTTTTTGAGATATCAAACTCAAATTTGGAACACAACTTGTTTAGATTTATGGCTTTGATTTTCTAGCAGTTCTAGAGTTCAACATGTTTCATAAAATATATTGTTCGTAAATCATTTTCAAAAACTTTTTTGGTATCACTTTTTAAACTTTTTTTACTTTAACAATAATCTGCCATGGGTC
Organism: Gila orcuttii; assembly: GCA_026230005.1. Taxonomy (NCBI): domain Eukaryota; kingdom Metazoa; phylum Chordata; class Actinopteri; order Cypriniformes; family Leuciscidae; genus Gila; species Gila orcuttii. Next base: position 651,441 of record JAPDVR010000015.1, on the reverse strand, counting down.
TTCTTTAAAATGAGACCAAACTTAAGTCTGTGTTCCCAAGCTTCACACGTTTATGACAGTTTTTGGACACAGACATATTTGTCCTCTATGGACCTGTGTGTAACTGATTGTAATTGATAACCGTTCTGTTAACATTACTGAAAGAACGTTTGTTCGTAACGTTAGCTGAAGTCCTGAGAAGGTTGTGATGCGACCTCTGACCTCCTCGTCTCTGTTGCAGAACATGAGCGTGTCGTTCCAGGGGTTCGGCATGGACTCTGTGAGCGTGCGCGTGATGAACACCGACACCGTGGGCCAGCTGAAGGACAAGATCCTGGAGGCCTTCTACAAGAACCTGCCGTTCTCCCAGTGGCCCCGAGAGGAGGATGTGGAGCTGGGTGAATAACAGCTCATTATCTCTGATCATCCACTCGTTATCTCTGATCATCCACTCGTTATCTCTGATTATCCACTCGTTATCTCTGATCATCCACTCGTTATCTCTGATCATCCACTCGTTATCTCTGATTATCCACTCGTTATCTCTGATCATCCACACGTTATCTCTGATCATCCACTCGTTATCTCTGATCATCCGCTCGTTATCTCTGATTATCCACTCGTTATCTCTGATCATCCGCTCGTTATCTCTGATCATCCACTCGTTATCTCTGATCATCCACTCGTTATCTCTGATCATCCGCTCGTTATCATCCACTCGTTATCTCTGATCATCCACTCGTTATCATCCACTCGTTATCTCTGATCATCCACTCGTTATCATCCACTCGTTATCTCTGATCATCCGCTCGTTATCATCCACTCGTTATCTCTGATCATCCACTCGTTATCATCCACTCGTTATCTCTGATCATCCACTCGTTATCATCCACTCGTTATCTCTGATCATCCACTCGTTATCATCCACTCGTTATCTCTGATCATCCGCTCGTTATCTCTGATCATCCGCTCGTTATCTCTGATCATCCGCTCGTTATCATCCACTTGTTATCTCTGATCATCCGCTCGTTATCTCTGATAATCCGCTCATTATCTCTGATCATCCACTCGTTATCTCTGATCATCCGCTCGTTATCATCCACTTGTTATCTCTGATCATCCGCTCGTTATCTCTGATCATCCGCTCGTTATCTCTGATAATCCGCTCATTATCTCTGATCATCCGCTCGTTATCTCTGATAATCCGCTCATTATCTCTGATCATCCGCTCGTTATCTCTGCTCATCCACTCGTTATCTCTGATCATCCGCTCGTTATCTCTGATCATCCGCTCGTTATCTCTGCTCATCCACTCGTTATCTCTGATCATCCGCTCGTTATCTCTGATCATCCACTCGTTATCTCTGATCATCCACTCGTTATCTCTGATCATCCGCTCGTTATCATCCACTCGTTATCTCTGATCATCCACTCGTTATCTCTGATCATCCGCTCGTTATCATCCACTCGTTATCTCTGATCATCCGCTCGTTATCTCTGATCATCCACTCGTTATCTCTGATCATCCGCTCGTTATCATCCACTCGTTATCTCTGATAATCCGCTCATTATCTCTGATCATCCACTCGTTATCTCTGATAATCCGCTCATTATCTCTGATCATCCGCTCGTTATCTCTGCTCATCCACTCGTTATCTCTGATCATCCGCTCGTTATCTCTGATCATCCACTCGTTATCTCTGATCATCCGCTCGTTAGCATCCACTCGTTATCTCTGATCATCCGCTCGTTATCTCTAATCATCCACTCGTTATCATCCACTCGTTATCTCTGATTATCCACTCGTTATCTCTGATTATCCACTCGTTATCTCTGATCATCCACTCGTTATCTCTGATCATCCGCTCGTTATCATCCACTCGTTATCTCTGATCATCCGCTCGTTATCTCTGATCATCCGCTCGTTATCTCTGCTCATCCACTCGTTATCATCCACTCGTTATCTCTGATCATCCGCTCGTTATCTCTAATCATCCACTCGTTATCTCTGCTCATCCACTCGTTATCTCTGATCATCCGCTCGTTATCTCTGATCATCCGCTCGTTATCTCTGATTATCCACTCGTTATCTCTGATTATCCTTATCTCTGATTATCCACTCGTTATCTCTGATCATCCGCTCGTTATCTCTGATCATCCGCTCGTTATCTCTGCTCATCCACTCGTTATCTCTGATCATCCGCTCGTTATCTCTGATCATCCGCTCGTTATCTCTGATCATCCACTCGTTATCTCTGATCATCCGCTCGTTATTATCCACTCATTATCTCTGATCATCCACTCGTTATCTCTGATCATCCGCTCGTTATCATCCACTCGTTATCTCTGATCATCCGCTCGTTATCTCTGATTATCCACTCGTTATCTCTGATCATCCGCTCGTTATCATCCACTCGTTATCTCTGATCATCCACTCGTTATCTCTGATCATCCGCTCGTTATCTCTGATCATCCGCTCGTTATCATCCACTCGTTATCTCTGATCATCCACTCGTTATCATCCACTCGTTATCTCTGATCATCCACTCGTTATCTCTGATCATCCACTCGTTATCTCTGATCATCCACTCAATATCATCCACTCGTTATCTCTGATCATCCACTCGTTATCTCTGATCATCCACTCGTTATCTCTGATCATCCGCTCGTTATCTCTGATCATCCGCTCGTTATCTCTGATCATCCGCTCGTTATCTCTGATAATCCACTCGTTATCTCTGATCATCCACTCGTTATCTCTGATCATCCACTCGTTATCTCTGATCATCCACTCGTTATCTCTGATCATCCGCTCGTTATCTCTGATCATCCACTCGTTATCTCTGATCATCCGCTCGTTATCTCTGATTATCCACTCGTTATCTCTGATCATCCACTCGTTATCTCTGATCATCCACTCGTTATCATCCACTCGTTATCTCTGATCATCCACTCGTTATCATCCACTCGTTATCTCTGATCATCCGCTCGTTATCTCTGATCATCCACTCGTTATCTCTGATCATCCACTCGTTATCTCTGATCATCCACTCGTTATCTCTAATCCACTCGTTATCTCTGATCATCCACTCGTTATCTCTGATCATCCACTCGTTATCTCTGATCATCCGCTCGTTATCTCTGATCATCCACTCGTTATCTCTAATCCACTCGTTATCTCTGATCATCCACTCGTTATCTCCGATCATCCGCTCGTTATCTCTGATCATCCGCTCGTTATCTCTGATAATCCACTCGTTATCTCTGATCATCCGCTCGTTATCTCTAATCCACTCGTTATCTCTGATCATCCACTCGTTATCTCTAATCCACTCGTTATCTCTGATCATCCACTCGTTATCATCCACTCGTTATCTCTGATCATCCGCTCGTTATCTCTGATCATCCACTCGTTATCTCTAATCCACTCGTTATCTCTGATCATCCGCTCGTTATCTCTGATCATCCACTCGTTATCTCTGATCATCCGCTCGTTATCATCCACTCGTTATCTCTGATAATCCGCTCATTATCTCTGATCATCCGCTCGTTATCTCTGATCATCCGCTCGTTATCATCCACTCGTTATCTCTGATCATCCACTCGTTATCTCTAATCCACTCGTTATCTCTGATCATCCGCTCGTTATCATCCACTCGTTATCTCTGATAATCCGCTCATTATCTCTGATCATCCACTCGTTATCTCTGATCATCCGCTCGTTATCATCCACTCGTTATCTCTGATCATCCACTCGTTATCTCTAATCCACTCGTTATCTCTGATCATCCGCTCGTTATCTCTGATCATCCGCTCATTATCTCTGATCATCCGCTCGTTATCTCTGATCATCCACTCGTTATCTCTGATCATCCACTCGTTATCTCTGATCATCCACTCGTTATCTCTAATCATCTACTCGTTATCTCTAATCCGCTCGTTATCTCTAATCCACTCGTTAT
>JAPDVR010000015.1:595000-645000 GCA_026230005.1 Gila orcuttii | reverse complement strand
TAAACAAAAGATTTTGTTGAATCTGGAGGTTTTTTTTGTTTTTGTTTTTTACACTGTCACACCTGAATCTGAGGAAAAGTTCAAGAGAATCTGATCACAGGATAACCCTCTGCAGAAGAGGATATTCATGTTGGAAAGGATAACATCAAGCAACAAACAACAACAACTACTATAAGAAAACTTACAGGAAAAGAGAGATAAAGATATTTTAAATAGACAGTGCTATTTATCTCTGTTTGGACTTTTGCCTAATTTCTGTTTAAAAGAACAGCACAGAAAAACATTTTTGGACATTTTGGACACAACAGGAATTTTAAAGAGATCAGTGAAAGTCATATTTTTCCCATGTTTGGCTTATTTACTCATTTTTGCCTATTTTATATCTTCACTGAGAAATGAAAAACGAAACAAATCAAAACAGTGGCAGTTATTTCAGTTGGTTGTTGATATTCTAAATCAATGATGGCCAGCGCATCATCTCGGCCCCGCCCCTTCATCTACCCTCATCTTGGCCCCGCCCCTTCATCTACCCTCATCTCGGCCCCGCCCCTTCATCTACCCTCAGAAGAGCTCTGAGCACTCCAGGCTGCTGCTCAGACACAAACAGATGAAGGAGAGCCCTGACACACTGTTTGCTGAACTACAGGACCACAGTGCCATGAACAACCTGCTCTTCTACACCGAACACAGCCCTTTGTGGCACACTGCCTTCTGTCAACATCTCACCTTCACCAAGAAAAGAGGCATCTGTAAAGGCAGATAGATCTTAGCATTTGAAGATGCTGAAAAAAATGATGAAACAAGATTTTTGACCCTGAACTTATATCAAAATGGCACTGTCATGATCCAGGGATCAGAGTCTGCTCTCAAGGTCTTCATCAAGGATTTTGAACAAATAAAAACACTGGCACTGTCTGATGAAGCGGACAAGAATATGAACATTGATGCCTCCCCTGGAAAATCAGTCCAGAAGATGACAGTAACTTCAGCAACTGCGATCCCATCTCCAATGTCAAGAATGAAAGACAATTTTTCACTTCTGGAAGTAGAAGTAGTGGAGATAAAAGAGTTAATACTGTCCCACCTGAAAGACAGCAACATGGAACAAGTGACAATTGACATAAAGAACTTAAAACAAGAAGTTGAATATCTGCAGAGACACAGAGAAGAAATGTCAACAGAACTTCAACAAACTAAAGATGAACTGAGGGAAGTAAAATCCACTTTAGGAAGACAACTAACAGACGTTAGAAAAGAAATGCAGGAGGAGCTCTCTGCCTTAAAGTCAGTTCTTCGCACCAAAGACGAACTCATCACTGACCTAAAAGAAAGACTCAGTTCTGTTTCAGCATCTACAGAATCTTCTGATATAACCTTGATTCGTCCAGAGATGCTCATGGAAAATCCTCGACCTGAACAGCTACCAGTGGAAGAAGAGCTTCACTGCTCGACTGATCCAGCATCCCAGATCCACAGCTCCGCTGCACAGGACCCGGGAGAGACACACGCTCTTATCCTGACTGACTCCAATGGGAAATATGTCAGTGAGAAACTCCTATTACCAAACATGAGAGCCAAAAAAATCTGGTGTCCAAACACAAGAAGTGCTTTTCTGATCCTGTCTGAGAGTAAACATGAAAACTACAAGCACATCATAATCCACACAGGGACAAATGATTTAAGGGCCATGAAGGGCCGTGTGGCTCCTGTGATGAGAGAGGTGGCGATCAGAGCCACACAACGTTTCCCACAGGCCAGAATAACTCTGTCCACACTGCTGCCACGCACCGATGTGCCGTTTCACGTGATCCACGGGAATAATGTGGAACTCTCCAGAAGCTGCGCACTTATTCCCAATGTTCATCTCGCCCATCACAAAGACATACAGCCTCATCATATGTATGATTACGTACATCTCAATAAACAAGGAGTGAAAGTCTTCGCCAGAGTGCTGAAAAGCACAGCCCTTGGAAACACAGCAAGAAACAGAAACTTCGATAACAAGAGAAGCTCTCAGCCACCAAGAAGCCCTCGTCCTCCATCACAACACAAGAGCTTCACAACACAGAGAAGCCCTCGTCCTCCAGCAGAGCCCAGACCGGCCCCCGGACCTCCATCACAACACAAGAGCTACACAACACAAAGAAGCCCTCGTCCTCCAGCAGAGCCCAGACCGGCCCCCGGACCTCCATCACAACACAAGAGCTACACAACACAGAGAAGCCCTCGTCCTCCAGCAGAGCCCAGACCGGCCCCCGGACCTCCATCACAACACAAGAGCTACACAACACAGAGAAGCCCTCGTCCTCCAGCAGAGCCCAGACCGGCCCCCGGACCTCCATCACAACACAAGAGCTACACAACACAGAGAAGCCCTCGTCCTCCAGCAGAGCCCAGACCGGCCCCCGGACCTCCATCACAACACAAGAGCTACACAACACAGAGAAGCCCTCGTCCTCCAGCAGAGCCCAGACCGGCCCCCGGACCTCCATCACAACACAAGAGCTACACAACACAGAGAAGCCCTCGTCCTCCAGCAGAGCCCAGACCGGCCCCCGGCCCTCCATCACAACACAAGAGCTACACAACACAGAGAAGCCCTCGTCCTCCAGCAGAGCCCAGACCGGCCCCCGGCCCTCCATCACAACACAAGAGCTACACAACACAGAGAAGCCCTCGTCCTCCAGCAGAGCCCAGACCGGCCCCCGGACCTCCATCACAACACAAAAGCTACACAACACAGAGAAGCCCTCGTCCTCCAGCAGAGCCCAGACCGGCCCCCGGCCCTCCATCACAACACAGGAGCTACGCAGCGGCTGCTCAACAACCCCAGAACCCTGCAGCCGCTGAACTCAACCAGATAAGGCATCTGCTGAACATCATCTGCTCCAGACTGAGGACATAACCTGCATAACACACACACACACATACACACACACATTATAGAAGCACCCATGAAATCTTTTAAAATCAGTAGTTGGAATATACAAGGTCTGCACTCTTCTACGTTTGGTAATAAGACTGCAGACCAAGACTTACTCAGCAGTGTAAGAGATATGGACATCTGTATCTTTCATGAGACGTGGTGTCGTAGTAATGAGACTTTACAGTGTCCAATAGGATACAAGGAAATGATGGTTCCTTCATCAAAAATTTCTAAAATAAAATGTGGCCGAGACTCAGGTGGAATACTTAAATGGCACAAAGATGATCTAAAACATTTGATTAAAATTGCTAAAAGTGGAAAATCATCTATTTGGCTTGAAGTGAAATCTATCATTTCACAGTCCAGTCTTTACCTCTGTACCGTCTATATTCCCCCTCATGACTCTCCCTATTACGAAGAGGACAGCTTTCCAACATTACAGGCTGACATCTTACACTTTCAGTCCAGAGGAAATGTCCTCGTCTGTGGAGACTTAAACGCCAGAACAGGGCGAGAAATTGATTGTGTAAATATTGTAGATAATGACCACATCCTCAATGACACCACGTTTCATTCCTCATCAAATATCACACCAAGAAACAGCTATGATAACTCAGTGAACATTAATGGAAAACAAATGTTAAAACTCTGTAAAGGTTTAGGTCTCTACATCATCAATGGCAGGACTCGTGGAGATACATTAGGTAGATTCACTTACTGCTCCAGATTAGGAACCAGTGTGGTTGATTATTCAATAACAGATATTGACCCAAGCTTTATTAATGCCTTCACAGTCAGACCTCAGCTCCCGATCTCCGATCACTGCCAAACTGTGCTTTATCTGAAACCCCCATGTGAAATAACTAAAACTTCTCCACTTGATTCTGAAAAACTGTTTCCTTTGAAACCCAAACTTAAATGGAATCAATCCAACTCGGATCAATTCAAAGAAAATATGGACAGTCCTACTATATTAAAAATGCTGGATGAATTTATGTCCACCGATTTCACTTTAGATATGAATGGAATAAATTTAGCAACAAAAAACTTAAATTACATATTCAAAACATTGATAACTCTATCTAACATTAAACAGCAAAGCAAACATAAAACAGATCAACAGAGAATAAGAAAGGATGTGTGGTTGGATGATGAATGTGCAGGTCTCAGAAAAGAACTGAGGAGACTCTCTAACAAAAAGCACAAAGATCCGTCCAGCCAGACATTACGGCTTTCTTACTCAGACTGTCTGCAAAATTACAAAAGACTTTTGTGGAACAAAAGAGAAAAATATTTTAAAGCCAAAATTGATGAAATTGATAATTCGGTAGATCAAAACACTTTCTGAAACCTATATAAAAAACTCGAAAAACCCAAATTAGAGATGTCACTCCAGAATGGCACAATTTGGAAATCTTACTTTGAAAATTTGTATTGAAAAATTGCACCAGCGGACCTTAACCAACCTCAGAGTAAAATACAGAAAACTCTAGAAGACTTGGAGAAAACAATTAAAAATTATCAAAATCCATTAGATAAATCTATAACAATATCTGAAATATTAGAACACATTAAAAATCTTAAATTAAAGAAAGCATGTGGACAAGATCACATTAGTAATGAAATGCTTAAACTCAGCAGTCCCTGCATGATTAAAACTCTAGCCAAACTATATAATCTGGTGTTCTGGTCCGGAAGCTTCCCTGAGATCTGGTCTGAAGGACTCATCACCCCCATATTCAAGAAAGGAGATCGATTCGACCCCAACAGTTATCGCGGCATCAGTGTGGGCAGTGCTTTAGGAAAACTGTTCTGCAAGATCATAAACACACGCATTGTCTCACACATTTCATCACACAACATTTTAAATAAAGCACAGATTGGCTTTCTACCAAAACACTGCACATCCGACCACATCTATTCTCTTCACACACTCATCAACAAAAACATCAAGGACAAACAAAGGAAAATATTTGCATGTTTTGTAGACTTTAAAAAAGCATTCGACTTAATTTGGCATGATGGTCTACTGTACAAAATCCTACAAATTGGCATCGGCAGAAAAACTTTGATATTATCAAATCTCTGTACAGCAACAGCAAAAGTGCGGTGAAAATCAGGAACCACAGAAGCGCGTTCTTCCAGCAGGGCCGTGGAGTGAGTGTGTGTGTGTGTGTGTGTGTGTGTGTGTGTGTGTGTGTGTGTGTGTGTGTGTATGTGTTCTTCCAGCAGGGCCGTGGAGTGAGGCAGGGCTGCAGTCTGAGCCCGACTCTATTCAACATCTACATCAATGATCTGGCATCAGCGCTGGAGAGCTCTACTGTCCCCGGCCTCACTCTACAGCACGCAGGGGTCAGGGGTCAGAGGTCAGATGTCTGCTGTACGCGGATGATCTGGTCCTGCTGTCCCACACACCTGAGGGCCTTCAGCAGAGCCTGTCCCTGCTGGAACAGTACTGTCACGACTGGGCCCTGACCGTCAATCTGGACAAAACCAGAGTCATGGTGTTCCAGAAGAAGGCCAGATCTCAGGAACACAAACACCAGTTCACGTATAAAGGCCAGGTCCTGCAGCACAGCACTAGCTATAGCTATCTGGGCATCGACATCAGCGCTTCGGGACGCTTCGGTCTGGCTGTCAAAACACTCAGTGAAAAGGCTCGGAGGGCTTTTTATGCTATAAAATCACGATGTGGCCACTTAAAATTACCTATTAAAACCTGGATAAAATTATATAATTCAATAATAAAACCAATTCTTTTATATGGATGTGAAATTTGGGGACCAGCACTAAATTTTAAAAATTGGGATAAAACACCAGTAGAAAAATTACAATTGGATATTGCCAAAAATATTTTAGGGGTTCATAGAAACACATCCACTGCCGCCTGCAGGGCTGAGCTAGGCTTGTACCCGCTGAACATCGAGATCCAGAAGAGATGTTCAGTTCTGGCATCACCTCCATCAGTCTGATCCAGAGTCAGTCCAATATAAAGCTCTCCTCGCCAATGAAACCTCAGCAGAACCTCATCCTCTAAACACACTCGCTCTTCAACTCCTCCATCAGACTACACCCCCCGCTGACTACAGCTACAGCCCCAAAACTATTGTTAAAGAAATACACACACATCTAAAAGACACCCATGATGAGTCACTAAAAGCTCATTTTGACCTCCAAAATAAACTCCAATGTTACTCGACCCTCAATAGAACCACTAAATTGGCCAGTTATCTATTTATTAAACATTTTAAAGAAAGACAAATCCTCTCCAAATACAGATTAAGTGACCAAAATCTAGATATAGAGAGAGGAAGACATAGACAAACATGGACAGAGAGAGAGAGCAGAGGATCTGTAGACACTGTGATCTACAGCACATAGAGGATGAGGAACACTTTCTGCTCTTCTGTCCCAAATATACCAGTATAAGATAAACTTTTCTGCCCAGATTTGAAACCTTGATTCCGTCATTCTTTGAACTGTGTGACACTGAAAAAATGTCCTTCTTACTTGGAGAAGATGTTAATACAGCTGCACTAGCGGCTAAATATGTGCTAGCTATTCACAACGCCAGAGACAGCTAATTCTCTGGAGTGACCCACTGTATTTATTCATCTATTAAGATAGATTATTTTTATTTATCTATCTATTTACAATGTTACATATTTTATTTGTTTGTTTGTTTGTTTTATTATTTATATATATAATATGTTGATGCTTTGGCAACATTGTGTTACACAGTCATGCTAATAAAGCTAATTTGAAATTGAAATTGAAAATTGAGAGAGAGAGAGAGAGAGTGAGAGAGTGAGAGAGTGTGAGAGTGAGAGAGAGTGAGAGAGAGAGAGAGTGAGTGAGAGTGTGAGAGTGAGAGAGAGAGAGAGAGAGAGAGTGTGAGAGTGTGAGAGTGAGAGAGAGTGAGAGAGAGAGAGAGAGAGTGAGAGAGAGAGAGAGAGAGAGAGAGAGAGAGTGAGTGAGAGAGTGAGAGAGAGAGTGTGTGTGTGTGTGTCTTCTGAGAGTGTATATGCAAACATATGAAAACGTCTCAGTTACGTATGTAACCCTAGTTCCCTGAAGAGGGAACGAGACGCTGCGTCAACGCTGTGGGAACGCCCCTGCGTGTGTGCGTCCTGAACACGTATGGAATCAGTCCAATGGAGAGACGGAACGTCATAGGCGGGTGACGTCATCGACCAGGAAACTATAAAGCACCCCAAAAACACAAGCGCGACAGCTTCTAATAGGCCGAAGCAAGTGCTAACGGGCATGCCGGGAGTATGGCAGAACGACGCAGCGTCTCGTTCCCTCTTCAGGGAACTAGGGTTACATACATAACCGAGACGTTCCCTTTCTAGGGAACTCTAGCTGCGTCAACGCTGTGGGAACGCTAATACCCACGTCGCCATAAGAGCAAGTGCCCGTCATGTGAAATCAGAGCGCACAGAGGACGAGAGCACCTGCACCCCTGGAGTGGAGTTGAGGTCAAGGTCATAGAACCTAACGAACGTATGCGGTGAGGACCAGCCTGCCGCATCACAGACATCTTGGAGAGAAACTCCTGACAATAAAGTGAGCTTGTACAGCCAAGTGTGAAGGCTGACAAGCCGAATCGTAAGCAAGTGAAATGGCCCCAACCACCCACTTGCTCATCCTCTGTTTAGATGCAGGACACCCCTTCCTGGGTGGCCCAAAGCAAATGAACAACTGTTCAGACTTCCTCCACAGGGTAGCTCTGTGGACATAAGCATCTAAAGCCCTAACTGGGCAGAGTAAATTAAGTTTCTCCTGGTCTGACGACATAAAAGGAGGAGGACAGAAAGCCTGCAGAACTATAGGTCTAGCAACATTCGAAGGGACCTTAGGAACACAACCCGGCCTTGGATGGAGTAAGGCCTTCACCATACCAGGCGAGAATTCCAGGCACGAGGGAGCAACCGAGAGTGCTTGAATGTCTCCAATTCTCTTAAGAGACGAAATAACGAGAAGAAAGATAGTCTTTAGAGTGACAAATTTCTCAGGAACCTCTTCAATAGGCTCGAACGGAGCTAGGGAAAGACCTTCTAGTACGATGGCCAGATCCCAGGTCGGCACCCTCGTGCGAACTGCTGGCCTCAGCCTCAGAGAACCACGAAGAAAGAGTGTTATAAGCAGGTGTCTCCCCAAAGAGACTCCACTGAAAGGAACATGGTAAGCAGCTAGTGCCGCCACGTACACCTTTAGTGTGGAGGGGGATAGCCCTGAGGAGAAACGCTTCTGCAGGAACTCCAGTACTGCACCCACTGGGCAGTTAACTGGGTCCAGCTGGTGTTCTCCACACCAAGAAGTGAATAATCTCCACTTCAAGGCGTATAACTTCCTCGTGGACGGAGCTCTGGAGTGGAGGATGGTCTCAACAACCTCGGTTGAGAGACCTGAACTTAAGAGCTGGGCCCCCTCAGAGGCCAAGCCCACAGTTTCCAAAGTTCTTGGCGGGGGTGGAGGACCAACCCACTCACCTGAGAGAGGTGGTCCCTCCTGATCGGAATCTCCAGAGGAGAGCCGTCGAGGAGAGACACTGGGTCCGCGAACCATACTCGGGCCGGCCAGAACGGGGCTACCAGCAGTAGACTGACCCCATCCCGGCGAACCCTCTCCAGAACTCCTGGGAGCAGAGCAAACGGGGGAAAGGTGTACAGATGCGACCTCGGCCACGCCTGTACCATAGCGTACAACCCCAGAGGGGCTGGATGATTTAGAGAGAACCACAGTGGACAGTGTGATGTCTCCCTGGATGCAAACAGGTCTACCTCGGCACGACCGAAATGTTTCCAAAGGAGCTCCACCACCTTGGCCCCTGCCTCGACAGGATGTCTGCCCCCTGATTTAGATTCCCTGGGATATAAATCGCCCTCAATGAAAGAAGCTTCCCCTGGGACCATAGAAGGATCTGGCGAGCCAGCTTGTAAAACGGGTGCGAACGCAGACCCCCCTGATGGTTTATGTAAGAGACCACCGATGTGTTGTCTGACCGGACAAGAACATGACAGCCTCTGAGGTCTGGGAGGAAGTGTTTCAGAGCCTGAAACACCGCCAACATTTCTAGGCAATTTATGTGCCATGAGAGATGATGGTCCTGCCACAGACCCTGGGCTGGACGACCACTCATGATCACCCCCCAACCTGTGAGGGAAGCATCGTTAGCGTTACACGACGACAAAGAGCACCCAACAAAGGCCCTTGAGACAGGAACCAAGGTTCTCTCCACATGACCAGAGCACGAAGGCAGCGCCGCGTGACTTTGATCGTGCGGAGTGGGTTTCCCCTCGGGGGGAACCCCTTGGTCCTGAGCCACCACTGTAACGGTCTCATGTACAGCAGGCCACAAGGTATAACGTTGGACGCTGCTGCCATCAGACCCAGCAGTCTCTGAAACTGCTTTACAGTGAGCAACTGGCCTAGCTTCACCTGTTGTACGGCTGAGAGAATCGAAGTGATGCGGGCAGGAGACAAGAGTGCCCGCATTGATACCGAATCCCATAACACCCCCAGAAAAGAGGTCCTCTGTGATGGAGATAGAACCCCAGCTTCCTGATGTGAGCAAGGAAGACATCTCGATGCCGAAGGGCTTGCTGCTCCGATTGAGCTAGAATCAACCAATCATTCAGGATGCGAAAGCCCTGGAGTCGCAGCGGGACCAGCGCTGCGTCCATGCACTTCGTGAATGTGCGGGGAGATAAAGCTAGACCGAACGGAAGAACACGATATTGGTACACTTTGCCCCCGAAAGCGAACCTCAGGAACTGTGTTGCGGAAGGATGGAGATGTGGAAGTACGCGTCCTTTAGATCTATCGTGACAAACCAGTCCTCGGATCTGACTTGTGACACGATCTGCTTGAGAGTGAACATCTTGAACTTGAGCTTCCCTACTGAGCGATTTAATAGGTGCAGATCTAAAATTGGACGCAACCCCCCATCCTTCTTGGGAACGATGAAATATCGGCTGTAATAGCCTGACTCCATGCTGGGAGGAGGAACCCATTCTATAGCCTCCTTTTGAAGGAGCGTTTTCACCTCCTGTTCCATTACCAGAGCCTGCTTGGGGCCCACCGCGGTGGGCAGGACCCCTCTGAAGTGAGGTGGACGAAACCTGAATTGAATCGCATAACCTTTCTCGACTGTGTGCAGGACCCACTGAGATATTTTTGGAAGACTTTTCCACTCTGCCAGAAAATCTACTAAGGGTACCAGTCTCTCGAGACTGGCCTCTGGAGTATTTTGAACAGCAAACACAGCGCCCTGTAACAGTGCACCGGCAGGGAACAACTGGTTTGACCGCTCTGTGACCCTCCTCAGAGGGAGCGAGCGTCCCTCGGGAATGAGCCCGCTGGGACCGTCTACGCCCCGGCATGAAGGCGGGGTTGGCAGACGCGTCAGGATTTCTTCTTTGCCGAAGCCTTCTTGGCCATAATAACTGTCCTCAGATCAGTTTTGCCAGAAGACTTCGGCTGAGAGTGCCGTGTCTGGTCCCACTGTTTCGCAGGGGGAGCGCGAGACGCGACACTCTGCTTCTGTTGCGCCCTATGTGAGGAGCTGGACAACGGCCTGGACTGCTCTCGCCCAGCAATTTTCAGAATTTGAATTTTCAGAGGCATAAACTTCTGGAACGCCACCGCCTGCTTTTTCTCTTCCTGAAACCTATCGATGACAGTGTTGACGGAGTCACCGAATAGGCCAGTAGGCGAAAGCGGGGCGTCCAGAAGAAAGGCTTTATCTTTCTCCGTCATACCAGAGAGATTTAACCATAAATGTCTCTCTGCGGCCACCAGGGCTGCCATAGTACGGCCCATTAGCTTGGCCGATTCCTTGGTGGCACGCAGAGATAAATCTGCAGCCTGACGCAGTTCGCGAACTACGTCAGTGCTGACCTCCTGACTCTCACTCACATCCTTTAATAAGTCAGCCTGGTATGCCTGCAAGATGGACATCGTATGCAGGCACGCCGAGGCCTGGCCGGCCGCCGAATACACCTTACCCACCAAAGCCGGTGTACTTCTAAGAGGCTTGGAGGGTAATGCTGGTGCTTTAAATGATGATGCAGCCTCGGCAGAGAGATGGCTGGCAAGCGCCTCTTCTGCTTTGGGCATCGCCCCATAACATGAAGCTTAGCCCCCACAATATTCGAATAGGTGGAAGTTTGGGGGCTAAAAATTCGGTATGACACCGGTTTCTTCCATGACCTCGACACCTCAGTGTGGAGATCAGGGAAGAACGGCAAGCACCGGCGTGGAAGTTGTGTGCGGGAAGTCAAAAATCTCTCATCTAATTTAGATCTTTCTTTAGACTCCTGCCTAACAGCTGGCCACTCAATGCTTAGTTTGGAAACAGCACGAGTGAGCACCACCATCAGCTCCTCACTTTTGGGAGAATGAGGTGGCGAATCCTCATTATCCCCCACATCAATACTGACAACATCCAGCTCCTCAGAACTGGATAGTTGCAATACTGGGGGCTCAGCTCGGGTGGAAGAAACCGCAGAGCGTGCTTCCGAACCCGAGACTGAGGCACTGGGTCTAACAGGTAAGGGCTGAGATAGGGCCCGTCTCAAACCCCGCTGTTAGATCCATCTGCGATCCCCACGAATGCCGGCGCCGCTCTGCCTCCGCAGAAGCGGGACCAGATCCGCGGGGATCGCGAACCGAACGGAAGCGGGAGCGGGGCGTTTTAAGTGGAAAACGCTCGCAATGCTCGCAGTCAGCTCCCTCGAGAGCTGACTGGGCATGCTGAACTCCCAAACAAACAACACATAGATTGTGTGTATCCCCGCCCGTTAAATAACGCGAGCAAGGAGGAACACACTTTCTATATTGCTGTTCGCTCGCCATATCTCTCAATATAAATATATATATGCTTTTTTTGAAATAGTGAAAACTCCTGCCTAGTGACAACTAAGGACAGACAAAAACACTAGAGACAATGATTCACATAAAGCGCTTGCGGAGGCACAGAAGCTGTCGCGCTTGTGTTTTTGGGGTGCTTTATAGTTTCCTGGTCGATGACGTCACCCGCCTATGATGTTCCGTCTCTCCATTGGACTGATTCCATACGTGCACAGGATTTGCACAGGATTTAAAAATCACACATTTCTCCAGTTTACATCAGCTCCTCCATGAAGTGTTCTGTACTGTACGCATCACTCTAATGACCTCTGACCTGTGACCTGTGTGTTGCAGATCCCAGATGGGGCGTCACTGGCCATGAGCATGAAAGACACGAGAGAGAACACACTGGGCAGAGGTACAACAACACACCTCACACACCTGAAGGCCCCGATACACTCGCAAAACACGTTTGCAGTGATATACTGTTAGTGGACATCATGACGGCGTCCACTTTAGATACATGTGAATATGTGCTGCACTTTCCTCTCAGTGACAGAATAAACACACTACAGAAATGAGAATGTCACGTCACATTTATTTATACAGCACTTTATACAATAGATTGCTTCACAGTATTAAACAGCTTCAGTCTCTACTGTAAAGAGTCTCTCATTGTGTTCATGTTTTCACTCGCAACTGAACAGAAGAAGAACACCTCAAAGAAGGTGGAGCCTCAGAGCCACACCCACCTATTACATCATCACCACACCGACCAATGGGAGTAGAAGAGGTGGATCTTTTCCAGAAAGTTCTCTTTTGCAAGCTGTTTCAAACTCTAGAACACCAAACGAACTTCGTTCTGTCCTGGTTTTATTCTATATGACATCACAGCAGTGTATCGGGGCCTTTACATGTGCACAATAATCACACACACACTACACAGTTATGGACTCACGTGTTTCTGTTGATTCACAGTTAAAGATCTGGACACAGAGAAGTACGTTCATCTGGTGAGTGAGCTGGACGTCTCTAAATCTCTTCTGCTCATACTAATAATCAAGAAGTGTTTTACTTTATCAGTCGTCTCGATTGCTTTAACTATTGTGTAACAGATGATGTCATGTTCAGAAATGCAGTTCTCGAACGGGGTCAGAACTTACACAGTAATGAGAATCAGTGTAACGCAGTTCAGATGTTATGGGAAGAGCATCAGTAATCCCGCCGGCCTCGTCCTTGCCTAACATGGTCAAAAACTGACCAATGACGGGGCTGATTATCCCCCGTTATTCCAGGGAAACCGGGTCGGTATAGTATTGGCTTTAAGTCTATTCCGACCACTTTCCTAGACGTAACATTAGATGCTCTCCTTTTCAAAATGCAAACTGCAAACAAAAGTGCTACCCCGGAGAATATTAAAAGAAGGCCCCTCATCCCTCCTTATTAACCTAACCCAAGACTTGCGGAGTGTTTCGTCCTTCGGGAAAGCGTTAAAGTTGAGGTATGTCTGTCTACGTCCTGATGCAGAGCAACCAGGTACACTACAACAACAGCTGCGGGTCTAGGCGTTCTCCAGTAAGGTAAACGTTTCTATGGTAACAGCGAGTTGGACCAATCAGCAGACGTTGCTGCTACGCTTAGGATTGTAGGTAGTGTAGTTTTTTTTCATGTTTTTCTTAAAACAAGGTTGATTTCATACGAACTTATAGCTTCTAGTGGAGCAAAAACCTTCGTTTCACAACCTCATAGCTCGTGGTCAGTCTACCTCGGATGGTTTAGACATTATGGCTGATAATCTAAACCCTTATCGAGAAATACTGTTGGCCAGAAGTTCTGTATCCCTACTCCGCGTTCCAGAAGCAGGAAGTGTGACATAGGCCTATAGTTTCTGTCACAGTAAGAGCCGTGAGTTTTGTGATCAGACCCTTAAAACCAAAAGCAGCCAGATCAAAGATTTAAAAGTTATGAAACTTTATTCACCCTTGAGAAACTTACATTTCTTCCTGGTTACCTGTGTGTGTGATCTGACGCAGTGTATGAATGCTGTTGTTTTACGGGAAAGGCTTGAGTAATTCTTTCATTACAGCAAAATCCGACCAATCACATTTCGTATTTACACTCTGAGATTCGACCTTCAGCGTCTCACTCTTTCACAGCTGAGCGAAGAATATCTGTTACACAGTTAATGTGGAAAACAACCAAGCATTTCCTGGAGAATGGACTGCCGGGTTCTGACTACACAATAATTCTGTCTGTTATGATCGTCACTGTGCCAGATTATTACTCCAGCAATATCAAAACAGGCCAATCTCGCTCATCCAGAATCCCAGAATAACCAGTAGCGAGTGCAGCTTTACGGAGAGACTCAGGAAGAGTTTCTGAATGTTAGTGGAGACATTTATGTAGTTGTTGTGGAGTTACATTGATCCTCTCATCATCATGTTGAACTTTTACACAAGTGTCCACTGTCCACAGTTCCTGAGGTGTTTATAAGACAGCGGTGACATGTTCTGGTCAATAGTGTTCAGTGCTCGTCTGTGCTCAACGACAGAACAGTTTCAGGCTTTGCTGGATCTTCTGCCGCTGCGTTAGAACTGGTCTCTGTTGTCACTCGAGAAATCAAATGTCGGCTGGTGTGTGTAAACGTGCAGATTAAGGGCCGTTAATATTATAAACGTGCAGATTAAGGGCCGGTAATATTATAAACGTGCATATTAAGGGCCGGTAATATTATAAACTTGCAGATTAGGAGCCGGTAATATTATAAACGTGCAGATTAAGAGCCGGTAATATTATAAACGTGCAGATTAAGAGCCGGTAATATTATAAACGTGCAGATTAAGGGCCGGTAATATTATAATAAGATCCTCTTCATACGTCAGAAGGAGGGCGAAATCTGATCGGCTTATTTTTTGACATGCTTGCAGAGAAAGGCTTTCCAAAACAAAGTTACTGGGTTTCATTTTTCACATTTTCTGGGTTGGTAGAAGCAGCGAGGACCCGATTATAGCACTTAAACATGGAGAAAGTCAGATTTTCATGATATTTCCCCTTTAATAAGTAATGGGTGTGTTTTGGGCGTAACGCAAAATAAACAATTAGAGTCTCATATCCCATTCCCTTTAAAAGCCAGTTGTGCTCGTGACATGGTTAAAGCGCAAGCAGATCCTCTACTGGACAAAGTGTAGCGTGTTCTGAACCTGCCTATAGGCGCACATTACTAATGCGCTTTTTAAATAACAAAAAAATATATTTTTTAGACCAGGTTTCAGTTGGTTAGTGGCTCAGTGTATTTCAGTTCCTCAAAATAGCAACGCTTCAACAATGATCCTGAACACACACCTGGTTCTCAGACCAGCAGCCCATGGGCCACAGATGGGCACAAATGCATTTGATATTTAAACAACGTGGCGAAGGACATGAAGATGAAAACTGCGTTAGGCTGAAACTAGCAAAACACACTCACGTCGCGCCTGGAGCTGCATTGCACCCGGTGTATGATAGGGCCCGTAGACATTATAAAATATTTTTTTGGTAAAGTTGAACAATTTTAGTTGGAATTTTTTTAGGTTTTCTATGTGTACTGAAGCATTCCTTACATTCCATGCTCTGACCTGATGGTTAAACACTGCTGTGTTTGACAGATGGTTTAACTCGGCTGTGTGTGTGTTTGATGGCAGGTTCTTCCACATGATGATCTCGGCGAGAACAGAAAGACTCACAGACACAGTCAGAGGAAGAAGGTGTTGCCGGAGATCTACCTCACACGCCTGCTCTCCACTAAGGTAGTGGATAAACTCACACACACACAACCACAGCAGCCAATGATGAGACGTGACACTCACATACTGTTCCATCAGTGGAAAATACACTACTGACCTCTTAAAGGCTCATATCATGGGAACAAAGGATTTTGAAATCAGAAAAGGTTTGAGAGCCTCTTCTCTGTCCACACGGACCATTCTAAGGACTGTAAATACACTCTTTATTGCAAAGTGTGCTGACATAAACAAGCTTCAGATGCTTCAGAATATAACAAGACACTGATAATAAAGTTAAATGAAAATAAGGGCTGTTCAGGGTAATTCAGTCGAACTCCCCTTAACTCTTTCCCTGCCATTGATGGACATTTCCGGCTTTCCGTGTTTTCACTGTTATACGGTAGGGGGCGCTATTACACATCTTCTGAACGAGTACTGAATCTCCAGATTAAAACACAGGACAAGAAGCAGAAACAAGCGATATCATATGTAATCATATGCTATTGTAAATGAACGCGATCATCAACATTAAACAGCATATACCGTATTTTCCGCACTATAAGGCGCACCGGATTATAAGGCGCACCTTCAATGAATGACCTATTTTAGAACATTTTTCATATATAGGGCGCACCGGATTATAAGGCGCATAGATTCTGCAGTCAAACGTTTGACTGGGTTTGCGTTATGCATCCACTAGATGTGCTAAAGGGAATGTAGCGAGTGCGCGGCGCCGGAGGCGAGCCGTTTATTAGTAAAGCGTGAGCGCGCTGGGGCGGGCCCGTAACTTACATTCGCAGCCTGACTCATATGAGTATTCATGTGCGGCAACTCGCTGACAGCAACAGCTGGCTGTTTTGAATGAGACGACCCGGTTACTGTGAACGGGGAGCGCTTTATGAACATTCTGTGACGCGCGAGCAGCGCCGGGGACTGTGTGTCTGTTCGTGTGTCTGTTCGTGTGTAAACACGAGCGAGAGTTTGCAGGCGAATTTAATAACGCAGAGCGTTATTAACCAATTGATCCAATTAACCAACTGATCCATATATAAGGCGCTCTGGATTATAAGGCGCACTGTCGTTTTTTGAGAAAATTAAAGGCTTTTAAGTGCGCCTTATAGTGCGGAAAATACGGTAAATCAAAACTGCCTAATGTTACTGAATGAAATGTTGAACCATGAAGAGGAAACGACTGAAGCTTGGAGAGTGTTGATGAACTCAATCTACTCCATCTGTGTTTTAATCATTGCTCTGAATCCCTTCTGGATGAAGACTTTGACAAAAACGTCTCAGCTTTTTAGCTCAAAATGTTGCTTTTTATTAAACTTACCCACATTCAAGTGTTGATTAACCCTCTGGGGACCAAGGGGTTTTGGGGCCCTTGGGATGTTTTGACATGCACTGACATTTGTGCTTTTTTCAGTTATTTATAAACATGTTAATGGCAAAGGTGTAAATTCACTCTATATAGCACAAACAGGGCTACCATAATATGTGAGCAACATGTATGTACATGTTTGTATTTTTGAGAGAATATTATTTATGCATGGTTATTGAAAAAACTAAAACTAAAAGTTTCTGAAATAAGGCCACAAAACACATATTGATTATTTCTTCACAAGACTTTTGAAAATTGTATCACATAGTCTAGAATATTTGCTCTAAAACTATGTGAGAATCATCCTGACTTCTCATTCAGATAAGTCAATAAAGTCTTTTAGAATGTGTATGACGTGTTTTGTTTGAGAAAGCTTTATGCGAAGGGGCGTGATCTCTCATTAATATGTGTGGCATTTCACACCTGAGAAAGACAAAGACCCTCCCATAATGGCCCTATTAGGTGTGCTATCAGGCCATATCATTATGAGGAGCCTTGCACAAAGAATGAGGAGATTTAAAAAAGAATGGCTTTTAGATTGTTTGGATTTATTTACAACACACACACACACACACTGCTTAGAAATAGTCACACTCATGCTAAAGTTGACTAAAAAGAGGAATAAAAAATATAAAATACAGGGTGCATACGTCTGGACACTTCTATCACACACCCTTCACCATATAGACATGGTTTTATTTCAGTTCAAAGTTCAAAGTTAGAGTTGGAAACATCTTGAAAAGAAAATTGTCTTTTTCCATAAATGTCTTAGTTTGATCATACATATTTCAAAGTTGAGGATTCATTATTTTGATATAGCTTGCATTGGAACAAACACTATAACATCTTAGTTGATTAGTTTATTGACAAAACATTCTATATATTTAACATATGAGCAGAAACTCCTAACAAAAGCTTATTTGATGTCTATTTTAGACTAGTCAACGAAATGTTGTCTTTTATTTCGTCTGTAACAGTGCGTATCTGTGTGTTCATTCATTCATTCATTCATTCACACACACACACACACTCACACACACACACACACACACACACACACACACACACACACACAGAAAAAAATATAGTGTGTTTTCAGAGTTTATCTCAATGTGTTGCTTCACATATTTGCATTTGAATTAGCGCGTGCTCTCCGTGGGCGTGTCACATTACAAGAATAATGAGCTGAGGAAGATAATTAGACCGGCTGACACGTCTCTCTTTTTATATAGATGACATAAATGGAGAATATTTATTTTAGTTTTGAATCGGATCATTTAAAAGTACAAACTCAAATGATTTAAAAGATATATTGCTTATGGCTGGGTGAATAGTATTTGCTGAGTTTTGTTGAAGATTAGAGACGTGCTCCAGAAAAAAAGTTCACGGTGACTGAGAGGCAGAACGCACACCCTGTTTATTTTCTTTATTTTATTTCGATTGTATGTGGGCACATAAAAAAGTAGACATTTAACAGATTATTTTCTCATATTTCTTAACTCTATATGAACAGAAATGATGGTAGTACTTTAAGTCTATTTTTCTGCTATGTGAAAAAAAACAAGCAAAACGCGCCGGCGCGTTTCTTGTCCCCAGAGGGTTAAAAAAATAATGCATGAAGCTAGAATAAAACTGCTTTTTAATGCAGAGCTTCTTTTCTTTTTTCATATATTGCATGTTCAGATATTTATACAACAAAATATTTTGGGGGCCATGACATTTTTTTTAGCTGAAATAAAAAAAAAAAAACGCTGGTGGGGGAAAGAGTTAAAGTCACTGTAAAAGTGAAGTTACACTGGTCTTTTCTCCTCTATTGTGCCGTATATCCCAGTGAATCGCTTCTGGAACAAGAAGGCGGTGCTTGATTGTATCCGTGGGGAATTGATTGAATGGTTGGGTGGTTGTGGTTTGCTATTGGTGGATCTCATGTGAGTGACAGGTTGCCCCGCCCTCGTCATCAGAGAAGAGAAGAGATGCTGCAAGAGGAAGTTATTCTGATTCAAGATTATTAACACAATAATGATAATCATTTATAATAAACACTGCCATATTCCATAAGAAACAGACAGAAGCGAGGGATGATGGTGTTGAAAGTCTATGAAAGTGTCCTTCAGGAACACATGATGACCACCGATGTTTATGATGTCACAACCATGAGCTCAATAACATACAGTATGTTTTAAAGGGACAGTAGCAGAGAGATGTGGACTGTAGACCTTGAGGTGAAACTCAAACCCATCAGAGAGTACTATATATGAAGACTAATATGAGTGTGAATGTGTGTGTGTCAGGGAACACTGCAGAAGTTCCTGGATGATCTCTTCCAAGCCATCCTCAGCATTCCTCTGGAGAATCCACCGTTTGCTATCAAATACTTCTTCGACTTTCTGGAGGAACAGGCAGACAAACGCGGCATAACCGATCCGGACACGTTACACATCTGGAAGACTAACAGGTATTGTTATTACACTCTCTTTGAAATGCTTGATTCTGATTGGTCAAGAGATTTTCAGGTCCGTCACAATGGTCCGAGGTCAGTTATTCGTCAAAAGCCGCACTGTATAATGAGGCTCATCCGGGTATTTGAGGCCAGTGCTTCTTTCATTCAGGGTCCTTACAAAGTCTTAAATGGTATAAGAAAAGTTAATTATCACTTCAAGGGGTCTTAAATTTGGGGACAGAAAAATATGGCTTAATGTGAAAATTTAACTTCAAAACGCAATGATTTAAGGTGATCCTATTATGTTTTTTTTTAAATATATTCCCTTTCATGCACTGTGTAATAAAGCTGTTTGTGAATGGAAGCGATCTAGAAAGTTGTAAAGTCAAAAGTGCACAATAAATAAAGTTATTGTCTCCCAAAAGAAAGAATCGACTGAGAACGAGTCATCTGTAATTCGAATCACACTGCACTGTGAGGTGCACGTACAGGTCCTCCCTGAGAGGAATGGGCCAAGGAGGGGCTGTCGAGAGGAGCATCAGTTCGGGGGAACCAGTTTCGGTTGGGCCAATAAGGGGCAACTAGCAAGACCTGCTCCTCGTCCTCCCTGATTTTGCACAGTGTCTGTGCAAGAAGGCTCACTGGGGGAAACGCATACATGCACAGGCCCCGGGGCCAGCTGTGTGCCAGTGCATCCGTGCCGAGGGTCCCCTCGGTCAGGGAGTGAAATAACTGGCAATGGGACGTGTCCGGAGAGGCAAACAGATCTATCTGTGCTGCTCCGAAGTGGTCCCAGATCAGCTGGACCACCTGGGGATGGAGTCTCCATCTCCCTGGGCCACAGACTGTCGTGAGAGCTTTTCGGCGGCACAATTGAGCATGCCGGGGATATAAGTGGCACGAAGCGACCTCAGATGCTTCTGACTCCATAGGAGGAGACGGCAGGCGAGTTGCGACATGCGAGGGAAGTGTAGACCTCCTTGATGGTTGATTTACGCAACGGTCACAGTGTTGGCCGTATGGACCAATAACATACACTGGTTACACTAACATACACGATAACTCTTCAATGGTTGCCGATCCGTTTCCGTATAGAATATAAACTTTTAATGTTTGTTTTTAAATCCTTAAATGGTCTGGCACCCGCATACTTTGATCCTTTAGTGAAACGTTATTCATCAAATAGATCCCTACGGTCCTCTGATCAGTCACTTTTAACGATCCCTAGATCCAGATTTAAACATAGGGGGGATCGTGCTTTCTCGATCGCTGCCCCGAAACTTTGGAATCTGTTACCAGTTCACATTCGATTGGCTCAGACTATTTCCAGTTTTAAATCATTACTGAAAACCCACCTATTAACTCAGGCTTTTAATTCCTCTGGGCGTTGAGGCTAAATCCTCTGTAGTTGTCCTATGTAGTATATGTATGTGTGATGTGTGATGTCTATGTATTTTACTTTTTATTTGTTATTGCTGGAAAGCACATTGGTGCAACTGTAGTTGCAATAAATTGTGCTATATAAATACAATAAAGAAAGAAAGACCAGGACATGCTTGCCGAGCAGCGGCGTTTCGAGGCAACTCAGAGCAAGTTGTACTGCTGGCAATTCGAAGCAGTTATGATGTGCCAGTGCAGTTGATGTGCCAATGCAGTTGGGGGCCCTTTCAGATCCCCGCTACTGCATGCCCGTTGTACGTGGCCCCCAAGCCAGTATTGGAGGCATCTGTGGATAGACACTTGTTCTAGGGACACTCCGGCACGGAGAAACAAAGGGTCTGACCACAGGCTGAGGGTTTGGCGTCAGGCTGGGGTGATTGTCACATGGAGCATGCCACTCTGCTACGCCCATCTCGGGACTCGGCCATGAAGCCAGTGCTAAAGCGGTCTCAAATGAAGCAAACCCAGTGGTTTTAATGCGGCTGCGGATGCCATATGCCCCAGGAGCCTCTGAAAAGGTTTCAGTGGGACCACTCTTCTGCTCTTGGCAGTATTTAGATGTAGAAGCCGGTCTTCATATCGGCTGGAGGGACCGGCTCTATCGCATCCTTTGTCAGTAGGACTACGATCTCCGCGCGCATGACGGGCAAGTTCCCTCAACACCGAAGTTAAACGAACACCCCTGAACTTTGGTGGGGCAGCGAGGTGGAAGACAGGGACCCGTGAAAGGGTCTGGGTGTGCAGTGCAACACTAACCTGTCTTCACAGGTCAGCAGAGGGTGCGTGAGAAGGCGTAGTCGGGTCCTCGGACTGCCCCTAGCTGCCGGCTGGTGATACAAGAGGGTGCTGAGGGTGGCAAGGCTTTGCAGGGTCGCACACCGCCAGTCTGGCCCTCTTGGGACCCAGAGATAGAGAAGCTGCTCTTGCTGAGGTACAGTCTTCCACAGTGTCGCCGAAAGGCCACCTCGTGAGATGGGATTTTCGAGAAAGCGAACTTTGGCGATTTTTTTCCCACCTCTGCAAGGTTCAGCCATGGGACGCTTCTGGACCACCAGGGTGGACATCGTCTGGCCGAGGTCCATTGCTGTGACTTTAATCATGGTTAGTCACCATGCGCAGCTCAACCCCAACTCAGAACTACCCTCGTGCATTATGATTGTTTCGGCCTTCCACTGTACTTGCAGGGTGGCCATCACATGCAGGGAAGAGACGGTCTGCAGTTGCACATCCGCCCTATCATTGAGGGTAGTGAGAGAGGAAAAACTTTTTCTGCAGATTTAGGCATTTTTGGCTTGCCATATTGGTGCTAATATGCTTCCATACTGCCAAAGTTTTTCACACACATACGGGAAGACATGGGGAGGGGCAAGGTGATTACGTGTCGCACTGCGCCCCCAGAGTAGCCCGGGAAAGCATAGCTGTCAAGTCTAAGCATGAGCACACAACATTATAGTGGGAAGCTCAGCATCATCTTTATTTCTAGAGCGTAACAACCCTCTCTCCGATGTAGCGATCAACATCTGATCCTCCCTTGGAGCCCCCAAATGAAATGCTAGGTCCCTCATGAGAAGGACCAGCAATGCTATCCGGAAGCTGCCAGGCATGTGAGACCGTTATCGTGGCCGTCAAAATCAATGGCACACCGCACGCTGAATGTTTAAGCCAGTGAAGGCAAGACGAACAACGTGCTGACGTGGCAGCTACAGAAACAGGGCGATAGTGCAAGCTTGATGTTAGCACTCACATTCTCATTGAAGGCGGAACGTTCGAGCTGTGAAAACAGCTGTTTTGCTCTCTGTGAGATCGCAGCCGGCGCTGTCTTTCACTGTAATCTAACACCAGCTTTGAAGAGACATTCTCCCAAAGAAGCAGACTCGTTTTCTTCTTTTTTTAAGTTAAAACACTCTCAGATAAGATTGCAGAGCAGGAACAGAAAAACCGCTCGGCTCCGAAGCGAAAGCAAAGATGTGGCGCTCCTGCTGCTCATTAATCGCTTGCGTCACAAGGCAAAGCAGCTGATGCAATTATCGCATGCCAATGTGCATTGGCTCGTTTTATTACACTCGAAGTGGATTGGTCTCTCAAAGCGTTTGAGAGTCATTGAAGAATGGTGATGTGGAATGTTAATTATTTATGAGAAAATGAAACCGTTTTTTTTTACCTTTGATGCCTGTAAACCTGGTGTAGGAGACTCCAAAACAACATTAGGAGACTTTAAGATAGCATAATAAGGGCATTTTAATTGTGAGCAATGTTTTAGAGTAAAAACGTGTTGTTTCAGAGCGGTTCACAATCAATGAATACTGCAGATTTATGACAAACCATTGCTTATAAATCTACTGTTGATTAATTATGACACCATATGGTGTTATATCATAATCATATATAATATAATCATATTTTAAGTTAATACAAATATTAGTAATAATAATTTTATTTATTCTTTTTCTTAAAAAAATGTTTAAATGCTGAAATGTGAGGTTTATCATTTAATAGAAAACCTTGTATAAAAACTTGTATTATTTGATTTGTAAAGTTGTTTAAATTATCATTTTATGGTTTGGACTATAGATCTCAATCTATCCTGCTCACATGGCATTAAAAAGGTCTTAACTAAAATAAATAAATGTAATACATATTAATAAGTAATGTACTGAAATAACGCTGCTGACCATACTGAGTTTTATTTAAAGTTAATACAAACAACATTGGCACAAGCAGCAGCATCCTGTATAATACCTGATTACACTGGAGAAGATGAGCAGATGAATCTGATGTTTTCTGTGTGTGTGTGTGTGTGTGTGTGTGTGTGTGTGTGTGTGTGTGTGTGTGTGTGTGTGTGTGTGTGTGTGTGTGTGTGTGTGTGTGTGTGTGTGTGTGTGTGTGTTCAGTTTGCCTCTGCGCTTCTGGGTGAATATCCTGAAGAATCCTCAGTTTGTGTTCGACATCGATAAGACGGATCACATGGACGCATGTCTGTCTGTCATCGCTCAGGCTTTCATCGACGCCTGCTCACTGTCTGACCTGCAGCTGGGCAAAGTGAGATCACACACACACACACACACACACACACAGACACACACACACACGCACGCACACACGAGTCAGTGCAACAGATCTCTGATCAGCTGCTGTGTGTATTACAGGATTCTCCCACCAATAAGCTTCTGTATGCCAAAGAGATCCCGGACTACAAGAAGAGAGTGCAGAGCTACTACCGGCAGATCCAGGAGATGGCGCCACTGAGCGAGCAGGAGATGAACGCGCACCTCGCCGAGGAGTCGCGGGTGAGTGAGGAGTTCCCTTGTACCTCATTGGGGGTGGGGCCTCAAAGACACACCCTTTGTTACATCAGCACCACAGAGACACACCCACTGTTACATCAGCACCACAGAGATACACCCACTGTTACACCTCAGAGGGGGTGGAGCCTCAGAGACACACCCACTGTTACATCAGCACCACAGAGACACACCCACTGTTACACCTCAGAGGGGGCGGAGCCTCAGAGACACACCCACTGTTACATCAGCACCACAGAGACACACCCACTGTTACACCTCAAAGGGGGCGGAGCCTCAGAGACACACCCTTTTTTTACATCAGCACCACAGAGACACACCCACTGTTACATCAGCACCACAGAGACACACCCACTGTTACACCTCAGAGGGGCGAAGCCTCAGAGACACACCCACTGTTAAATCAGCACCATAGAGATACAGCCACTGTTACACCTCAGAGGGGGCGGAGCCTCAGAGACACACCCACTGTTACATCAGCACCTCAGAGACACCCACTGTTACATCAGCACCACAGAGATACACTCACTGTTACACCTCAGAGGGGCGGAGCCTCAGAGACACACCCACTGTTACATCAGCACCACAGAGATACACTCACTGTTACACCTCAGAGGGGCGGAGCCTCAGAGACACACCCACTGTTACATCAGCACCTCAGAGACACACCCACTGTTACATCAGCACCTCAGAGACACACCCACTGTTACACCTCAGACGGGGCGGAGCCTCAGAGACACACCCACTGTTACATCAGCACCACAGAGATACACTCACTGTTACACCTAAGAGGGAGCGGAGCCTCAGAGACACACCCTTTGTTGCATCAGCACCTCAGAGACACGCACTGTTACACCTCAGAGGGGGCGGAGCCTCAAAGACACACCCACTGTTACATCAGCACCTCAGAGACACACCCACTGTTACATCAGCCCCACAGAGATACACTCACTGTTACACCTCAGAGGGGCGGAGCCTCAGAGACACACCCACTGTTACATCAGCACCACAGAGACACACCCACTGTTACACCTCAGAAGGGGCGGAGCCTCAGAAACACACCCTTTGTTACATCAGCACCTCAGAGACACACCCACTGTTACATCAGCACCACACAACCAATGGGAGTTTGAAGGTGTTTACCAGCCAGAGCAAACTTTCCCAGAAAGATCACTGACAAGTTGTTCAAACTTCATTTTGGCTTGGATTTGTTCTGAATGACGTCACACTAGTTCGTTCTTCGATTTCGCTTGCAGTAAATCGTGATCTTAAGCACACAATGCAGTTATTGGAAGAGAGCCACTGCGCCTGCATGTCTGCATTATACACTTGAGGAATGCAGAAATATCAAGTGCATATGAATGTTATATGTGCGAAGTATGTTTACTGACAAAGAATTTCTGAATGATTTTTGCCTGCAGAAATACAGGAATGAGTTCAACACCAACCTGGCCTTAACAGAAGTCTACAAGTACGCCAAGAAATATCGCAGTCAGGTGAGTCACTGCCCGGTGTGTGTGTGTGAGAGTGTGTGTGAGAGTAAGTGTGCAGATGAGCTTGTTCCTGCTCGTTTGACATGAAAGCCATCACATGAGTGTTGGCCAAACACTGAGTGTGTGTGAGTGTGCAGTGTGTGTTTCACCGCATGAGTGTGAAGGAGACGGCTTCTCAGTCAGAGAACTGTGATTTATTTCATTTTTTGCATATGCGACTTAAATTCTTCAAGCTGAAAAGTGAAAACACACACCATATGTGCTCATGTCAAGCTTAAAAACACTGAAGTGAGTGACTGAAACCAACGTGTGATGGACTATGAGAAACAGACACACACACACACACTTCTGCAGTGCTGTAGTTCTCCAGTCCAACACTATAGTTCAGGAGTGTTTGACTGAGTCTCTGACTGCAGACGGTCTTGAGTCTGACTGAACTACAACACTGCAGTTCTTGAGTTTTAAAGAGTGTCCTGATCTCCGGCCGTGTGTGAGCCTGTGTTTATTGATTTCACTGCTAACATTTTGTTAACATTCCCATTAAGATATTAAAACGTTGTTTCTGAATGTTCTCTGAACGTTCAAAACATCCAGTTTTTAAATGTTTTCAAAACGGTTGGTTATGTGAACGTTAATGGAACATTCCATTGTATCATTCTTCAAACATTATGGGAATATATCTCGTTACTGAACCATATTATTGCGATAATCCAAGTTATATGATAAAGGTTAACAATTTTTTTTTACTGTTGATTCAAATGTTAAATTTGGTTTTACATTGTGTGTGTAAATGAATAGACTTGGACTTGGTGCTGAAACCCAAAGCACAGGACAATAGAGACACCAGAATAAACACATTCATGATTCTGAAGCTGAAAATACAGAATTATTTCAGACGAATATGCTTGAACTCTGTCACTGACTAGATATATTTAAAATAATGTAGGACACTTTATACTGCTAACATCAGACATTTGGCATTACCAGGACCCACAAATATTCCCCTATTGCATTATTATACATTATATTCAACATTATATATAGTAGTTTATTGTAGTACTGACACTAAAACTTAAATTTTTTCTCACACAGTAATTTCAATTTTGGTTGAACTATCCACAATACATATTGTTGCATTTTTGTATTGCGATATATTGTTACACCCCTAATGTATACATTTTAACTTTGAATGAATGTTCTATTAATGTTACTGGAAGAACGTTTGTTAGCTAAACTCCTGAGAATGTTTCCTGTTAGCAGGGAACTTACTTATTGTTTACATATATTACAAATGTCGTATTGATGTATTTAATGAAAGGAGTGAACAAAGATTCCGAGAGACTTGTGCAGGTTTGAATCCTCAGTCGTTGTCAAAAAGCCTTTAATAAATCAATTGAATTAAAGCTATATGTGTGTGTGTGTGTGTGCGCGTCAGGTGGCGAGCGCGCTGGACTCGAACCCCACCGCTCGACGCACTCAGCTACAGCACAAGTTCGAGCAGGTCGTGGCTCTGATGGAAGACAACATCTACGAGTGCAGCAGCGAAGCCTGAGCGAATCTCTCGTGTGTGTGAGGAG
Organism: Gila orcuttii; assembly: GCA_026230005.1. Classification (NCBI taxonomy): domain Eukaryota; kingdom Metazoa; phylum Chordata; class Actinopteri; order Cypriniformes; family Leuciscidae; genus Gila; species Gila orcuttii. The sequence goes on along the minus strand of JAPDVR010000015.1, from coordinate 617,827 downwards.
GATCTGCAAGTGAAGACAAACAGACGCTTGCTCTCGGTTCTTCATTTTCTAATGCTATAGTATTCAAGCATTGACTTCAAACGAGGAGGTTGTTTAATTGTGACGCACTGACCCCACACTCGGGGAGAGCCAATTATGCACTGGATTATACAAGACCTTCTCCATAGCAATATTTATACCTGTATGATGAGTTTATAGTGTGATTCAATTAATGTGAATAACTTCTGATGGGATGTTTGTACCTGCACTGTTCAATGGCGTTTCTTTCTAATTCCACGATGCCTTGGACTACAAGTAATGATATGATTAACATATAATAGGCTTGAATGAAACTGTTGCATTTGTATTATTATTTTTTATGAAGGGTTTTGAGTCCAAACCAAAATGTGTGCATTCTTCTGTAGATATTCTGCTGGAAATGTTTTTTTGGAAAAAGAGGGAAATTTTATCAGTAAAGACAAACTTTACTAAAAGGTGTGTCATGTACAGTTTTCTTTGTCATGTTTCCAAGCGCAAGTTTCACATGAGCTTTTATCTCTGTATTTTTAATCTGCAGGCAAATTCATATCCTCACACGTTTACATATTCAATCTTAATTCTTCCACAGACAACATTTACATCTAAAAGTTCACAGAATGGTTTTGTTAGCGTTTCTCCTGAGGTCTCTTATGTCTCCAGCGCTCAGAATCACTGTCAACATCAAACTTGGATTCAAAACATCAGCCTACAATAGTCAAAATGTACAAATTCATAACTGAGCATAGCTACATATTCATCTAACACCTGGAGAATCAACAAACGCTGGTGAAGCCGAGGCTAATGGAACAGACATTGAAAGGATTTCCCATATAAATGCACAGTTGAAAACATACAGCAGTGTAATAGAGATCTGACTGGCCAGTTTTCCCAAAGGCAGAATAAGATGTTGATGTAGCGATGGAAGTAGATTTGAGAAGGTTTGTAGAGCGCTGTTTGGCCTGTAGGAGTCTGCGTGCCGGACCGGTCCAGTTCTGAGCCGTTGGGATGTTCAGGCCGGAGCCACTTGAGCGGACGAGACCATCGAGGACTGAGTCTTACTGGAGGTCATCATACTGGTCTCCTCCTCACCAAACGGGTTCTTTCCACAGCAGACCGTAGTGAGCATGCAGTTCCTGAACTGAACCAGTGTACACACAAAGCAGCAGTTAACACTTACTGTGGGGAAATGTGTGGAGCTTGTGCTTTCAATAGACACTAGGGGTGTCGAATGTCAAATGTGTCCACCTTGGACCCCCACTAATTTAATTAAAGTTTAATGGATACTCTGTTTATTAAAATTGCTATGTAAAATGGAAAATTAACAAAACTACAAATTGCTACAATTACAGTCCTAGACTCTGTTCATGAAACCAGCAAATCTGGACCAGTACTCCAGTTGTAGTGTGGCTAAAATTAAGTCTGATAGATTCCCTCTATTGAATTTAAAACCAAACTATAAGAATCAAGGTCAGTTACTCTTACTATACTGAAACTGGGATACATTTTAATAATGGCCATTGTAGTGTGTAATTTAATGGATGGCACAGTGGCGTCTCATCTTCTCATCAGCATTTATAATGCAGAGGCTGTCTGAGCGTTTGAGGTGTTTGACCTCCTCCTCAGTGCTTTAATGCAGACTATATGAGGAGCCATATGGTGTATACAGTCATATTACTGCCTGAATGAGTGAGTCGTTGAATTATTCACTCAACCGATGTGAGTCAAAAACACTGATTCATTCAGGAATGAGACAGCACTAGTGTGTGTTCCTTGAATGTGTGTAGTTAAGTCTGGTGTGTGTTTAGAACAGTTTGCATCACATGTAAGCATTTGGCGGACGTTTTATCCAACATAACTTACATTGCATTCAAATTGTTCATTTAATATGTTCATGCATTCCCTGGGAATTGACCTTAAGACCCTCATGCTCTTCTATTGCTGAATTATTGATGGTAGACCAACAACAAAGCAACATTGTGTCTAAAGTGCGTTATCATCAATTAAACTTCTACAAGCATATACAGTAGAGGACGAAAATAACAAAACTTTGATTTTGATGTAATTGGGCTCATGATCACTTTTCCAGCCATAAATATAATATAATACATATACAAGTATTAAAATGCGTGAGTCACAGTCTCACCTGTCTGTTGAGTATGATGTAGATGACCGGGTTGTAGAGCGCTGCACTCTTGGCAAAGAAAGCTGGTATCGTCATGGCGACAGGACCAAATTCAGCCCCCTGGTTAGCAAAGATGTACCAGGCCACAGTGGCATACGGCACCCAGCACACTAGGAACGCAATCACCATGACAACCACCATACGAGTCACTTCCCGCTCGGCGCGCTGGGTCGTCTCTGATTCCTGCTGTTGAGCAGCAGCCTGACAGCAGAGAATAAAAACAATTACATAAAACAATTATATGTCAGGACTAGATCTTGTGGCCGTTAACTAGATATGGCTTAGTTCAAGCATTCCGAGACTGGATGGGTTATCAATTCCATGGATGTTAAAGGTTCTTAATGGAACCATCAATGCCAGTAAAGACGCTTTATTTTGTGCAATTGTGTAAATGGTCATCAAAACTGTTTGGTTTCCAACATTCTTTAAAAAATCTTTGGTTACACTTTATTTTAAGGTGTCATTGTTACAGTGTAATTATATATTTAAGCACAGTGTACTATTAATTAACAACATGTACTTACTATAGGGTTAGGGTAGGATTAGGATTTGGTTGAGGGTTAGTTCCATGTAATTATGCATCATTTACTGTTATTACTATGGTAATTACATGTAACATATGTAACAAGAACACTGTAAAATAAAGTGTTAGCAAATCTTCTTCTGCATTCTTCAGAAGAAAAAAAGTCATACAGGTTTGGAATGACATGAGGACGAGTAGATGATGATATCATTTTCATTTTTGGGTGAATCATACCTTTAAGTCCGTTCTTCTCAATTAACCAATAAAATGAAATTGGTCTGATCTGGTCGGAACACCTGTCAGGTAAACAACTAAATTATGATGGTTATGAAAAATCTCTTATGACTCCAATTAATTGGTCAGGCGACATGCATTTTTACAAGTTGACCTATATCTGCTGAATGCAATGGCCAATCATCCATAGACATGACACACATAGACAACAGGACACCACGTTTCATTAAATAACACCAATAGGGGGAGCTACAACTGAAAACCATATGATCCATGAAGTTGAAAAGTGGTATGCATCTTCTTTGGTTGATCCTCTAATATCCTCTAATGTGACTAGTGAAGGGGGGGGGGGACACAATAAGAGGACACAATAAGAATGTGTCCTCTCATTGGGAGAAAGAACATGTTATCTGGATGTTTTGGGAAGAGTCTCCTGTTTATTGTTAGACCCTGGCCAAATACAACCTTGGAGAAGCTGTGTGTCTGTGTGTGTGTTAGTATTCTTGGTCACAGGTTAAGGAACAAGTGGCATTATTGGAGATTGACTGACTTGTTTTCTTTGACATGCTGGTGGCTAGACACACAGTCCTGTGACCTCGGAGGGCCACTGGTCCCTAACTGGTCCCTAACTCAGGGTCCTGGTGGCAGCCGTACAGACGAGCCGTGGAGATGTGCTTTATCTATTTCACAAGAACAGTGTGTGTGTTTGTGTGTGTGTGTGTGTGGGGGGGGGGGGGTCTTACCGCGCGGACAGTGCAGAGCAGACGACTGTAGCAGAAGAAGATGATCAGGAGTGGGATGAAGAAATGCAGGATGAACATGTAGATGACAAACGAGGTGTTGTTGATTTCCGGTTTGGGAGTGTAGTAATCTATTCCACAAGAGCACTGCATCCCCTCGGGAATATACCTGCGCACACACACACACACACACACACACACAGCCATGTACGTCTGTTGTTCTTATAGTCTAACCTGCCAAATGTCTCTGCATTCATCATAGCAGTGTGTTTATTAGGTTTGAATGCACTTTCAGATTATACTGTCATGGGAGATCTAGTTAAAATCAGTTTCTAAACCTGCGTATTATGCTGAAAAGCATGATTGATTACCTGGACCAGCCCAGTAGGGGCGGCACGGCGCAGGTGAGGGCCATGACCCAGGTGAAGCCCACTCCCATGATGGCGTGCTTCTCACCAAAACGAAACGTGCTCATCGGCTTACACACGACAATGTAGCGCTCAATAGCCAAGACCACCAGAGACCACAGCGCAATCTCACCTGAGAAACATAGAGAAGATCATGATCACTCAGTTCAGGTCAATCTAAATGTAGCCAATTCATTTCTATTTGTAGAGGGCTTTACAGAAATGAATGCTGTTAATGTTTGAAATGCCTATTAGTACAGATGTTAGCAGTTAAGAGATGAGCAATAGGAAAGTTGAGATTTGCTATTACATATAATAGTTGTGTAATTCATTTTTGCAGTGATATTGAGGATTATGAAATCTGTGTTGTTCTGGTTTCAGTTTATTATGTTTTGGTGTAGTTATACTATGAACTGATGTGTATCACTGTCATAACTAAAATTACACAAATCATGGTTTAAGATTTTGGTCAATTTGTTTGAACTTAAGCAGTTACTTAACAGTGACGCAATACTTTATTTTTACTCCCATAGTGTGCAAGACAAAAGCAACTGTGGCAAGGAAGGAAAATGTGATGTTGGATAACGGAGAACAAACCCTTTCACTTTTGACGTTGTGTCAAAATGCTAGCCTTAGGGGGCACCCTTGAGAGCCCCAAATACCTCTGACGCATTCAGAAAAGGCCAATGGAATTGCCGTGTGGAATTTGCATGTCAGGACACGGCCCCAGACATACGGCTATATAAGGCAAGCCGGCTGCTGACAAACTTCAGCTTTGTTGTTTGGAGCCTAAGCCAGCGTCTCTTCACTCTGCAAGAGAACCGAATCCATTCACCTCTGCAATAGAACTTCTGCTGCTGGATTTCAGCACAATACAGCGGTCCTACTGACAAAGGTCACAAGAGAGCCTGTCCCTCCAGCCAGGATGAAAAAGGGGTTTTATAAAAGCGCGACCAATCCTAGTTCGGCAAATGTTGAATTGGACCCTGCACAGTGTCCAATTCAAGAGGTTGATGTGGAAGCACATTCTGAAAGACGTGTACTTTCATGTTTTGATCCTTCCGAGTCACAGACCATTTCTACGGTTCGCTTTCGAAGGTTGTGCATATCAGTACAAGGTGCTCCCCTTCGGACTGTCCCTGTCTCCTTGTGTCTTTACGAAGTTCGCAGAGGCTGCCCTTTCCCCACTAAGGGAGGTGGGCATTTGCACACACAACTACCTCGACGACTGACTAATCCTAGCTCACTCGCGTAAATTGCTTTGTGCACACAGGGTCCTGGCTATCGAGCCAGATTTGGGACTTCGGGTCAACTGGGAGAAGAGCAAGCTCTCCCCCATGCAGAGAATCACTTTTCCCGGTGTGAAGTTGGACTCGATCGCCATGAAAGTATGTCTTTCTCAACACTGTGCACAGTCAGTGCTGAACTGCTTAAGATTGTTCAAACACAAAACAGTAGTTCCACTGAATAATTTTCAGAGGCTTCTGGGGCATATGGCTTCCTCCGCTGCAGTCACATCACTGGGGTTGATGCATATGAGACCGCTTCAGCATTGGCTTCAGACTCGAGTCCCAAGATGAGCATGGCACCGCGGCACACATCGTGTGGTCATCACAATTTACCACATTTACTGCCGTTTATTCAGTCCTTGGTCAGAGTTCCTGAACGAGTGTGTATTGTTGTTGTCACAACAGACTCCTCTGAGACTGGCTGGGACACTGTATGCAACGAGCACCCAGACTGCGCTGGCACATCAACTGCCTCGAGTTGTTGCCCATGCTACTAGCTCTAAGGAAGTTTCGTCTGTTGATTCAGGGCAAGCATGCTGTTGCCCAGACAGACAACATAGCAAAAGTGGAATGTATAAATCGCCAGGGCGGCATCCAATTCCATCGCATGTCAGACTCTGTGCAAAGTCATGGAGGAAGAAGAACAAGTCCTAGCTCTACTGGCCCAACCAGACTTGGTTTTCGGGGCTTACGCTGATGACGTTGGCCCCTCCACCAGGGAGTCCCTGGTGGATTCCCTGAGGAAGAACCTTCTTTCCCAGGGGTATGGGACAATCTGGCACCCGCACCCATACCTCTGGAATCTCCACGTCTGGTCCCTGGACAGGACGAGGAGGAATTCAGAGGACTATCCCCAGCGGTGATAGATACCATTACTCAGGTCAGAGCCCCCTCTACCAGGCAGCTCTACGCCTTGAAGATGCGCCTCTTCACTACATGGTGTGCTTCCCGAAGTGAAGACCCATGGTGTTGTAATGTCGGCTCGGTGCTTTCCTTTCTCAGCAGGGCCTGGAGAGGCATCTGTCGGCCTCTGCCCTTAAAGTGTACATGGCCGCAACAGGGGCTAATCACGACACAGTGGGTGGTAGGTCCATAGGAAAGCACGACCCGATAGTTAGGTTCCTGAGAGGTGCACAGGGGCTAAACCCTCCCAGACCTTATCCCCTCTTGGGATCTCTCTCTGGTCCTTCAGGCCCTGCAGAGAGATCCGTTTGAGCCCGTGCAGTCCGTCAAGCTTAGTGCCCTCACTATGAAAACGGCCCTCCTGATAGCACACAACTCCGTCCAGAGGGTTAGGGTGGGGTTAGACATGGACTACTCTAGGGGTGTGCTAAAAAATCGATACAGCAATACATCGCGATTTTTATATTCAGGATATACTACATCGATTTCAAGCTAAAAAAATCGATGTTACAAAAAAAATCACGTTTTGAACTACAACCTCCGTCTTGTAGATGTCGCAGTACGGCGGCTTTAGTTTTCCCCAACTTGCTGGCTGCCACCATAGAGCGCCACTTTTGGTAGTGAAAGCTGGAAGCGGCATGGCAGACTCAGACGACAAAATTACTTCGGCCCCTTCACAATATAAAGTCGATGTGTGGGTGCACTTCGGTTTTAAAATAAACCGAGCATGGACTTGCAGACATCGCAAGTCTCCCGGAAGTTACGGGAGTCTCCCTCATATTGATAGCGGCTCCCTGATGCCCGCAAATTAGTTAAAATCTCCCAGAATCTAGTGCGAGCGACAAAGAGCGCGTATGCGAGACAGAAGAGACTGAGCTCCAAACGGCTCCAAACCGTATAGCGCACGCACGGCGGAGAGGGAGAGAGCGAGAGACCTTGCCTGCATGTGTGCGCATGTGTGTGCGTGTGAAGTGCATGTAAGACAGCGCATGAAAGACAGAGAGCATCCTGATTGGCCTTTTTTGGTAAGTCAACCAATGCACTTTATTTTAATGTTTTCAATATCAGTGTGTCCATTGTTAAAAGTGCAAGTCTATTTTTTTTTATGGCAGCTAAACAATAAAATGGAAAGGAAATTTTTTATTTTTTGTATTATTTTAGGTCATTTATCAATGTGATCCGATGTAAGACTACTCAGATGGCACATCGTAACTTGTATTTTATTTTTACATTTTTTGTTAACTGTGTGGAATATCGCAATATTTATCGTATCGTGATGTATCGTGATCCATGTATCGTGATGCATATCGTATCGTGAAGTCCTTGCCAATACCCACCCCTAGACTACTCCCTTCAGGGACCAAGTGGTGAACTTGCAAGCAATCCCTCCTGATGAGGGAGACCCAGCCCTGTCTCTGCTGTGTCCAGTGTGCACTGTCTGCATCTATCTAGACCCAGACACAGAGCTTCAGACGAGCGGAGCAGCTCTTTGTCTGCTTTTAAGATCAGCAGAAGGGGAAACATGTCTTCAAACAAAGAATGGCCCACTTGATTCTGGATGCCATTCTCCGGGCTTATCAGGCCCTGAACGTACTGGGAATGAGGGCTCACTCTAGGGATATCGCAGTGACATCGGCTCTACCAAACAGTGCTTCATTAGCAGACATTTGTAGAGCTGCAGGCCCAAAACTTTTTTGAGATTTTATCTACGCATGAAAACGTATTTGTCTTGAGATATGCGTTAAAACTCAACTGGTTGGATGCAGTGGTTGCATTAGCACCTTTTCCCTCTCTGAGGTGATAACGTGCGCTTTATAGGTCTAGTTTCCCTTGAATGGTGAACCCTGGGCCACCCTTCTCCATCACTTAAGCACTATTGCGATGGATGAGTTTGGCGGGAGAACTAACTACCAAGGTCATTATTCGTGGTATGCCCCTTTTCAGGTGAGCCCTTGTCATCGGGCTAGTGCTCTGTATGTAGTGGTTCCCTAACGGTTACCCCATACGATGGATTCTTCCACTTTTCAATTCAAGTCAAGTCACCTTTATTTATATAGCGCTTTTTACAATGCAGATTGTTTCAAAGCAGCTTTACATAGATAACGGGAAAATAGTGTTGTAATGATATTGTTAAATATAAAATTAAATGTCCCCAACTAAGCAAGCCAAAAGCCAATGGCGACAAAGGCGAAGAAGGCGACAGTGAAGGAACCAAAACTCCATCAGTGACAGAATGGAGAAAAAAACCTTGGGAGAACCCAGGCTCAGTCGCTCAGTTCTCCTCTGGCCAACGAACGAACAGTGTATGATTATGATTCAGGCAGCATTACAGGTCAGAAGCCAGATTGGATCGGAACATTATATTATGTAGTTCATCTGGTTGAAGATCGGAGTCACGCGCGTATGGAGACGAGTTTGTTGAGGATCAGTGCTGATGGCTGTCGTGTCGATGAGGCCTTCACAGGGAAGAGTCTAGTTGACACAGGCTCTGCTGACATCAGGTAGCGAGTACATCAGGTGTTATAGGAAGTGTTCCTGGTTCCGGCTGACCTAATTTATGCAGCCTTATAATCATTTAACTGATTTGAATAATAGGAATGTATAGTGTTCTATGTGTATGCCAGGTTGAAGAGATGTGTTTTTAGTCTAGATTTGAACTGACAGACTGTGTCTGCTTCCCGGACAATGTTAGGAAGACTATTCCAAAGTTTAGGTACTAAATAGGAAAAGGATCTACTGCCAGCAGTTGATTTTGATATTCTAGGTATTATTAACTGGCCAGAATTTTGAGATTGCAATAGACGTGAAGGACTATAATGTGTTAAGAGCTCGCTCAAGTACTGGGGAGCTAAACCATTTAGTGCTTTGTAAGTAATCAGCAATATTTTAAAATGTATACGATGTTTAATAGGGAGCCAATGCAGTGTTGACAGAACCGGGCTAATATGGTCATACTTCCTGGTTCTGGTAAGAACTCTAGCGGCTGCGTTTTGGACCAGCTGTAGTTTGTTTATTAAGCGTGCAGGGCAACCACCCATAATAGCATTACAATAATCTAGCCTTGATGTCATGAACGCATGAACTAATTGTTCTGCATTTGTCATTGAGAGCATATGACATAATTTAGATATATTTTTAAGATGGAAAAATGTAGTTTTACAGATACTAGACACATGACTTTCAAATGAAAGATTGGTATCGAAGAGCACACACACACACACACACACACACACACACACACACACACACACACACACACAGATTCCTAACCGACGACGAAGACTTGACAGAGCAGCCATCAATTGTTCGACAGTATTCTAGGTTATTACGTGAGGAACTATTTCAGTATATTTCAGTTTCCTTGTCTGTAAACCCAATGTCTTCCCCTGGAAGGAGCTAGCTCTGTGATCAGTCGCTGTGAAGCCGCTAGTCTCTCCCTCCTAAAGTGGATTCCACCACAGAAACTCTTTCCTATGTAGTACTCCCTCTGGTGAGTCCATAGTATGTATTTTCCACATGCTAACCTCCCTCTACGTGTAGGTTGGGGTCTTTGTAGGAGAATGCTTCCCAACCATAACAACGAGGTTTACTCATCATAAAATAAAACCTTTCTTGAGGAACATCAGAAGAGGCCTATGGCTTGAGTGACCTCTCCCTAGAAGAGGTGAGATGGTCCTTTTGGTTGGAAGACCTGAGGTCCTTACCCTGGGCATTGGTCAGTCACAAGTTAGTGTAGTTGCACTTGCGCAGTTGCTCAGTTGGCACATGAAGGCTTGCCCGCATTTGCACAGCCATGCCTTGTGACACAGTTCATGTTGTTTTTAGTATAGGGACACCCAGTGTCGGTATTTCGACACAATGTCGGAAGTGACCGACTTAAAAGGAACATCTCAGTTATTGACGTAACCCTCATTCCCTGATGGAGGGAGCGGAGACGTTGTTTCTCCTGTCAAAACTTGAACTGCATCTGAGGGGTCTGAGATGCTGTCTCAGTTCCTCAGAACAAACCTTAAGTATGTGTGCAGCCGGCTTGCCTTATATACCCATCTGTTGGAGGGCGTGGCCTGGCATGCAAATTTCACACACTGATTCCATTGGCTTTTTCAGAATACGTCAGAAGTGTTTGGGGCTCTCATTGGAACAAGGGTTACGCCATAAACAGAGACGTCCTCCTAGACTACACAGTGCAAATATAATGTCAATTATTACATGGAAAATATTGAACTGCAAGATCAGATCCAACCATAAAGATGCCACTATATGAGAACAGACCCAAACTGACCACAAAATGTGATATGAAGACATTATCTGCCTGGATGAAAAGCAATATTTCACAGCACTTATGTGTGAATCTTAAGAAATCTGTGATCAGCTCATATTTCCTTCCCAAAATCAGAATAAAAAAAGAAGCCTATATTTAACCTTGTTTTTCTTTTTGCATTGTAACATTGTCCCCCAAAAAATATTCATGTTACTGTAACTCATCTAAATGGTTACTATTTATTATTAATTTTAGTGTAAAACACTGTAAAACAATGATTTCAAAAGCATGTTAAAAACAGTACAGCAAACACTACCTGGATGTATAATTAGTTTTTGCATAATGCTAATTATTAGACTTTAGGGTGAAATGTGCTTAATGGTCTTGATAACAGAATCTTTGATGTTAGATTTGCATGAAAAACATGCCACAAAATTGTCATGAAAATGTCTCAAAAATATGCGCTGTTTTTAAATGATGACACTGATATTTTTGGTGAGAATCACCGGTAACACTTTATTTTGCAGTGTTAGTCATGTTACATGTAGTTACTGTAGTAATAACTATAAATGATGCATAATTAAATGTAACTAATCTTAACCCAAATTAAAGTACATGTGGTTAATTATTATTACTCAGTACTTAATGTATAATTACACAGTAACAAGTCACCTTAAAATAAAGTGACCTTGACCACCAATACTGTACATCACAGTCTTTACATGGGACTCCCAAGAATACCATGTTATTTTTAACGTCCCTATAATGCATTCTGATCCTTATTTGTTCTGTAATGAACATCTCGAGCAATGGTTGGTTTGGTTTCCCTGAGTGAGTGAGTGCACTTACCGCCCAGCGTGGCGAAGAAGCCCTCGATGTAGCAGCCCGTGACCCCCAGGACGAAGTATCCGTGCAGGGCCGTGTAGAGCGTGACGGTGAAGCCGCCCACCACCATGAACAGGTCGGCCACTGCCAGGTTGAGCAGGATGAAGTTGAGGGCCGTGCGGAGCTTCTTGTGCTGCACCGTGACATAGAGCGTGAGGAAGTTTACAGGGAATGACGTGGCGATGAGGAAGAGCATATATGCGGCCAGAAGCGAGTACTTCCACGGCTCCGCTAGGTAATACTGCGGCTCCTCAAACGGGCTGCGGACCAAACCAGTCCTGTTGGACATCGGCACGTAGAAGTTTGGACCTTCCGTTCCGTTCATATTCGGTTCACTGGTTAAGGATCAAGACAGAGAAAGTAGACAGACAAAGCTGGAAAGCGAATGAAGTCCCTGAGAGCGAGCGAGAGATCTGCTGCCCGGGACTCAAGCGTCCCTCTTATATGAACCCCATGAGCCCAGATTAATGAGATTACAGAAAGGCCATGCAATTTGAAGGAATTGAGTTACAGGCAGATTGGGGTCAGAGAGGCTTGATAATCCACGAAGGTAAATCTACTGTAAAAACAGAAACACTTTAATTTTCCACCCTGTAACTTCAAAGAAATCAATACCAATGTATCTCTGAATGTCTACAAAAACCGACTAGTGCGTTCAAGGCCACTGCGACACTGGAGGTTTCGCTTCTAAATCCAATTGCAAGTTTGCTGGTGTTGGTTGGAGTTCCATGAACTAGTTTCTTAGACTTCAAAAACTTGCATTGATCGAGTCCAGCCACACACACTTCAGCTATTACACTTGTAACTGACATAAATGACAAAAAAAAATAATATTACTGAAATAATGCTGAATGGAAATAGAGAGCTAAAGTTCAGTGACTGAGTTCATTTATTAACCATCTTTTGATATGACGATGTCTGTCTTTTTAACAAACAGGAACATTTCAGAGCAAGACAAATCTCACAAAACATCATGTTTGTGCTCTTGGTTTCCCACCAAAAATGATTTAAATTCCTAAAGGATGAGGACATGAAGTTAGTTAAATGGATATTAATAGAGACTTAAAAGATGGAAAATAACTTTGAGGACAGAAAAAATAAATGATAAATTGGTTCTGCATTCAAAACACTAAAGGAAATATTTCCAACAATAATCTTTAAAAAATGGTCATCTCCACTCAGATCCAATCAGAAATAGGGAAAGATATAAAAAGAGCTCCTATAATTCACTTAATTGTCAAAACTAGAATGACTTCCATATTTTAAAAGACAATATATAAAAACACTTCAGCTCAACTGATAGGAAAACATGACAACAATAAACATTAGAGCATACATATGAAATCTTTATTTGAAAAAAGAACAGTGAAATGGAGTGAGCTGTATGTGTTTGTGTAAGTGTGATAAGGAGCATGTATGGACACACGCCGTAATCTACTTTGGCCGGTTGATCCCGGTAATCCTATCAGAGCTGCGCTGAGCTGGCATTTACTGACGGATTGGAGCAGCTCGATCCTGATCAGACTGAGCTCACGCACATTCAGCACACGCGGATCAGCTAGCTGGGCTCATCGATGGGTCTGTGGCAGTACACACTCACACACACACACACTCACACACACACACACACACTAGGCGCTGGCCTCATCGATGGGTCTGCGGCAATACGGGCAGCAGTTGTGCTGGAGAACCAACAGCTCGTAGTCCTCACTGTGAAACATCTTTGGAGAAGACAACAGAATGCAATCAAACATCACAGAGAGGGAACAGGCCGAACACATGAAGCCCGTGTGTGTGTGTGTGTACCTGAAAGCAGGACGGACACATGGTGATGCTGACGTCGGGCAGCAGGGATCGGTAGTACTGCCAGCTGAGAGGTTTGGGCCAGCGCTTGATCAGAACATCTCGCCTGGACATGGACCTCAACACCGGCCGACTCACGACCACCGGCACGAACTCCCGTCCACCCTGCTGTCAATCACAGCACACCAAGACAAGTCCAGTCACCTTCCTTTATATAGCACTTTTAACAGTAACATCAGACAACATCACCCACAGCCCAGGCGACAGGAATGCTCTCAAAGTTATGAACAGATGTTTTTCCAGTAACGCTAATAGAACGTTGGTTCAGAGTTACCTGGTCTTTAATGATGTCTCAAAACATTATTTACAGTGGGGGAAATAATTATTTGATCCCCTGCTGATTTTGTAAGTTCGCCCACTTACAAAGAAATGAAGGGTCCATCATTTTTATGGTAGGTTTATTTTAACGGACAGAGACAGAATATCAACCATAGAATCCAGAAAAACACTTTATATAAAGGTTATAAATTGATTAGCATTTGATCGAGTGAAAAAAGTATTTGATCCCCAACCAACCAGCATGAATTCTGCCTCCACAGATTGGTCATGTGCCCATGAGGAACACAGATTAGTCCGGTCACTTTAAGAAAGTACTCCTAATGTCCTAATGTAAGTGGACACCTCTCCACAGAATCTTTGTCTTCCTCTCCAACCTCTCCACCAGCATGAGCGAGACCAGAGCTGTCATGCGTCAGGGCCGACTGTAGACCGGCACAAGGGTCAGGACCGACTGTAGACCGGCACACGGGTCAGGGACGACTGTAGACCGGCTCACGGGTCAGGGCCGACTGTAGACCGGCACACGGGTCAGGGTCGACTGTAGACCGGCTCACGGGTCAGGGTCAACTGTAGACCGGCACACGGGTCAGGGCCGACTGTAGACCGGCACACGGGTCAGGGCCGACTGTAGACCTGCACACGGGTCAGGGCCGACTGTAGACCGGCACACGGGTCAGGGCCGACTGTAGACCGGCACACGGGTCAGGGTCGACTGTAGACCGGCTCACGGGTCAGGGTCAACTGTAGACCGGCACACGGGTCAGGGCCGACTGTAGACCGGCACACGGGTCAGGGCCGACTGTAGACCTGCACACGGGTCAGGGCCGACTGTAGACCGGCACACGGGTCAGGGCCGACTGTAGACCTGCACACGGGTCAGAGCCGACTGTAGACCGGCACACGGGTCAGGGCCGGGTCAGGGCCGACTGTAGACCGGCACACGGGTCAGGGCCGACTGTAGACCGGCACGCGGGTCAGGACCGACTGTAGACCTGCACGTGGGTCAGGGCCGATTAGAGACCTGCACGCGGGTCAGGGCCGACTAGAGACCTGCACGCGGGTCAGGGCCGACTGTAGACCGGCACGCGGGTCAGGGCCGACTGTAGACCGGCACGCGGGTCAGGGCCGACTGTAGACCTGCACGCGGGTCAGGGCCGACTGTAGACCTGCACATGGGTCAGGGCCGACTGTAGACCTGCACGCGGGTCAGGGCCGACTGTAGACCGGCACGCGGGTCAGGGCCGACTGTAGACCGGCACGCGGGTCAGGGTCGACTGTAGACCGGCACGCGGGTCAGGCACGCGGGTCAGGGCCGACTGTAGACCGGCACGTGGGTCAGGGCCGACTGTAGACCGGCACGCGGGTCAGGGCCGACTGTAGGCCGACTGTAGACCGGCACGCGGGTCAGGGCCGACTGTAGACCGGCACGCGGGTCAGGGCCGACTCTAGACCTGCACACGGGTCAGGGCCGACTCTAGACCTGCACACGGGTCAGGGCCGACTGTAGACCTGCACACGGGTCAGGGTCGACTGTAGACCTGCACACGGGTCAGGGTCGACTGTAGACCGGCACACGGGTCAGGGTCGACTGTAGACCGGCACACGGGTCAGGGTCGACTGTAGACCGGCACACGGGTCAGGGCCGACTGTAGACCTGCACACGGGTCAGGGCCGACTGTAGACCTGCACACGGGTCAGGGCCGACTGTAGACCTGCACACGGGTCAGGGCCGACTGTAGACCTGCACACGGGTCAGGGCCGACTGTAGACCGGCACACGGGTCAGGGTCGACTGTAGACGCGGGTCAGGGTCGACTGTAGACCTGCACACTGTAGACCTGCACACGGGTCAGGGGCCGACTGTAGACCGGCACACGGGTCAGGGCCGACTGTAGACCGGCACACGGGTCAGGGCCGACTGTAGACCTGCACACGGGTCAGGGCCGACTGTAGACCGGCACACGGGTCAGGGCCGACTGTAGACCGGCACACGGGTCAGGGTAGACTGTAGACCGGCACACGGGTCAGGGTCGACTGTAGACCGGCACACGGGTCAGGGCCGACTGTAGACCGGCACACGGGTCAGGGCCGACTGTAGACCGGCACACGGGTCAGGGCCGACTGTAGACCGGCACACGGGTCAGGGCCGACTGTAGACCGGCACACGGGTCAGGGCCGACTGTAGACCGGCACACGGGTCAGGGCCGACTGTAGACCGGCACACGGGTCAGGGCCGACTGTAGACCTGCACACGGGTCAGGGCCGACTGTAGACCGGCACACGGGTCAGGGCCGACTGTAGACCGGCACACGGGTCAGGGCCGACTGTAGACCGGCACACGGGTCAGGGCCGACTGTAGACCTGCACACGGGTCAGGGCCGACTGTAGACCGGCACACGGGTCAGGGCCGACTGTAGACAGGCACACGGGTCAGGGCCGACTGTAGACCGGCACACGGGTCAGGGCCGACTGTAGACCGGCACACGGGTCAGGGCCGACTGTAGACCGGCACACGGGTCAGGGCCGACTGTAGACCGGCACACGGGTCAGGGCCGACTGTAGACCTGCACACGGGTCAGGGCCGACTGTAGACCGGCACACGGGTCAGGGCCGACTGTAGACCTGCACACATTACGTGATCATGTAGGCGGAAGTACAAACCCAGTCTTTACAAAGCCAACGTGGAAAGACTAAGTCAAATGCCATTTACAAAACATAAATGAAAATATAAGGTAAAACAACAATGTCGGATGATTTTAAAGTTGGAGGAGAAAATGAGATTGAGTTTTTCGCTCTACTCTACATTTCTGAACCAGAACACGCGTGACCTTTCAACCTGATCACGTAATGTGTGTCGCATCACAGCTCGTGCAAGACCAGCATTAGTGTTAAAAGTATATACATGGTTTGTCTAGATCAGACTCTTATTCCTCGGCTGGATTGTGTCGAGACTTTGAAGCTGCACTGAATCTCACATTTGGACCTTCGACCCGTTGGACTCCATTGAAGTCACTATATGGAGAAAATCCTGGAGTGTTTTCCTCAAAAACCTTCATTTCTTTTCCACTGAAGAAAGAAAGACATGAACATCTTGGATGACGTGGAGGAGAGTAAATTATCAGGAAATTTTAATTCTGAAGTGAACTAATCCTTTAACCTTCACATAACCAACCATTTTTTAAACTGGACGTTTTGAATGTTCAGAAAACATTCAGAAATAACGTTTTCATAATTTAATGGGAATGTGAACAAAATGTTTTTAGAATATAATATTGTTATCTGGGAAGCGTTAATGCATTTTGCAGATGCTTTTATTCCGGGTTCAAGCCTCGTCTGATGAACTACTGCACTCGTAACACACAAGGAGAACAAACATGGCTTTGGGATCATTTCAATGCAACATGAAACGGTTTCTGCCATGTCATGTGACTGTGTTTGAGTAAAGCAGGAAAGTGGGACTTTATTCATTAGGAATCGTCTGAATGATGAAAACATAGCTATGATATGATTGGTTAATATTTTTTTAGTTTTCCACATGGTAAGATGAAAAGGCTATTACAAGTTATTATGATGAAAGATAACCAAAGCGATGTGTCTTCTTACTAATGAAGGAACACCAGGAATGTGTATTTATGAAAAATCTAGTTTTTCATCTGTCAGTTATTCACTTCAGTCAGTCTCACCTCAAAGCTGAGTTTGGCTGTAAAGGGGTCGTCCTCCGGGTCTTCAGTCCCATCATCCAGCTTCAGACACTGGGATTCTGACACACACACACACACACACACACACACACACACACACACACACACACACACACACACACACACACACAGACAGACAGACAGACAGACAGACAGACACACACAGACACACACACACACAGACACACAACACACAGACAGACAGACAGACACACACACACACACACACACAGACACACACACAGACACACACACAGACACAAAACACACAGACAGACACACACACACACACACACACACACACACACACACACACACACACACACAGACACACACACACACAGACACACAACACACAGACAGACACACACACACAGACACACAACACACACACACACACACACACACACACACACACAGACACACACACAGACACACACACACACACACACACACACACAGACACACAACACACAGACAGACAGACAGACAGACACACACACACACACACACACAGACAGACAGACAGACACACACACACACACACACACACACACACACACAGACACACACACAGACACACAACACACAGACAGACAGACACACACACACACACAGACAGACACACACACAGACAGACACACACACACACACACACACACAGACACACACACACAGACACACAACACACAGACAGACAGACAGACAGACAGACAGACACACACACAGACACACAACACACAGACAGACAGACAGACACACACACACACAGACAGACACACACACAGACACACAGACAGACACACACACAGACAGACAGACACACACACACACAGACAGACACACACACAGACAGACACACACACACACACACACACACACACACACACGTTGACTGGTGTTATCATGTGATATATTGTTCTGTTATGTTGTTTCTGTGCTCAAGGTTTTTTGGGGGGATTTTGGATTTTATGACAGCAGGCAGAAACCAAAAAAAAGGTCAGAAGAATAAAGTTACAAATAGCAGATGAAGCTGAAAGTAACTATCAATACACTTGGTAGAAAAGCTACAAGAGAATAAACTAGTGAATGAGAGCAGTCAGAGAGGGAGTCAGAAGTACACTAGACAGTGAGTGTAGATTATATTCATCTCTAACGAGCTGCCAGATTACAGATTACAGGTGTTCAATCAGAGTTCAGGCGATAAGGAGCATACAGAGACGGAGAGCTAAACAGGGATGTCACAACAATAAAATAACACATTTTTAATGTAAAAGCCAATTGCTGGTCTTTATCCACTTGCCAATCAAGCTAAACAATTAATTGGGAGTTCATTACACAAGAAACCAATGACCTTTCATCAGAACTTCATGCATATATTGGCACCAATGACAGGGTTCGTACACACACTGTAAAATATAATTCCAGGACTTTCAAGGACTTTTCATGCACTTCTTTTTTTTGGTTTTGCAAGGACTACAATCAGAGATCTCATTTATTAAACAATATCTATATTATCTTTCAAATTCTAAAAAAAGGGAAACAGATAAATAAAAATAAATGAATAAAACAAAATGGTACAAAAAAGTGCAGCACAAGCAATGACTGCGGTAACTTTAACAATTGAAAGGATACTACGACAAAGATGTCGCTTTCCTTATTCAAACTTATCCCCCCCCCCCATGAATATATGATTGACCTGAAGAATGAAAGCTGTATCATAAACTTTGATATGAGTAATATTACCCTCAAAATGGCTCTATATCTATATCAGATGGGTTGCAGCATTAATTTTCCATATAGTTTTATCGATAAAATTAAACACTAATTTCACATATATTGTCTTTCAATAATTTTCATAAACGTATAGCTGTTTTCAAGGGTTTTCCAGGACTTAAATTTCCAAAAGTCAAATTCAAGCACTTTAGGCACTTTAAGCAGCTTGTACGAACCCTGCATGAGTCTCTAGTCTCCCTAAAACTGTTCCTTGGCTCGTCCTCCTGCGTATGGATGAATATGTATATATATATATATATATTGTGATGGAACGGCTGCCTCTCCCTTCTAATCAGCGCCACCCCGACCCTGAACTCGCCGCCCTTCGCCAAGCTCCCGACCGGAGTGTGTGTGATTGGAGAGGAGCGGCGCTGAAGAGGAGAATTGGCGGCGTGTGATGAGGCACACCTGACGAGAATGAAGCCTCATCACCGCCGCTGTTCAATGCTGAGCGCCTCTCCTCGAGAGACCGGTCTCTTCCCCGTGCACGCTGGTGTCCTCGTGGGTCCAGGAAGGGAGTGCGGAGGGATTCCCGCACCGCCGCAGATGTGAGTCGCTGGACCCACGGCCCGGAATGGAGAATCATGCGTGACGCCGCTAACGGGCTACGATGCTGGGCCGCTATTCCCCTCAGTTGTCGGGGCCTAGAGAGGACAAGCCGCGATGCCGCCGCCCCTCGCGCCTCAGACCGAGAGAAGCGCCGGACACCCCTTACCTGGACCATCCCATCTCTTCCCTACCCGTCCTTCACGACTCCCAACCACGACGAGGACACCAGACCCCACTTTTGTTTTAACACTTTATTTCCCCCATTTTTGGACATTTTATGTTTATTTACTTTAATAAATGCCTCTCTAGGCCTGAAACCATTCCCAGTGTCTGTCGTATGCTCCTCTGGCCACTATATATAGATATATATAATGTATAAATGATGTGAAAGAGACGTTACCTCCGCTGCTCATCTCCTGCCAGCCGCTGCTTCTCTCCACACGAGGCACTTCCAGGTCGATCAGAGACACGGCCTCCTCATCCGAGATATCCTCCTCCAGATAAAACTCCACCAGCGGAAGAACCTCTGAATACACACCATACATCACACAGATAAGTGAAACCAGTGCCAAGATCCTGGCCCGCTATCCTCATCCTCCAGAGAAGACTACTGACGTGGCTGATCATACAACACATGTTCTGAAGATGATCTCATCCATGTTTGACCAACACTGTGTAAAGGTTTGCCAAAAAACATTTCACAAACCTAATCAGTGTGGTAAATTTCATTAGGTCTTACCAGACGGTCGACTAAAAGCCAGAAAAAACAACAGAATAACGAACCAACAAACAGACCCCTAATATTCTACTGTTCATGCATTCCTGCTTTTGCAGCAAGTTGTTGAACAACACCGGTTATGATTGACAGGTATATGAGCCGCTCACCATAAGAGGAGGCAGAGAATATGAACGGCTGTCTGCAGTTGATGCAGGAGTTGCCCTGGTTATTCAGCAACGGGTTGTTGGTGGAGCAGCGGAAACACATCGGGATCAAATCCTGCAGCAAAAACAAGCTTTACCAACAGGCACACCTTCTGTAAACAGCTGTAACACACACACACACACACACACACACTCACCTCGCTGTCCCGGTAGGGTTTGGAGCGCACTGTTAGGCAGCTCAGCTCCATGCTCTCCTGATAGCGGGACGGGATCTTCAGGCCCTGCAGCTTCTCGAAGGCGTGGCGTGCTACTTTATACGCTCCCAGAACTTTACTCTGCTTGGCCAGAGCATACAGCGTATCTCTGAACCTCACGTCAAGGACACAAACTATTACGCTTCAGCAGCCAAGCAGTTAGAGCTGCCGTCGTCTTACCCGCCTTGGGCGATTCCGGCAGGTGGCGGCACTTTGTGGGCACAAGTGCACACTCCACCTGTGTAACGTCCATGTACCCCTTGGCGGCCCCGCCATCGAGGACAGTGAGAGTGGAGGAAGAAGAAGAACGGCTTCAGGCTGTAAAAGGTGCCTTCCTTGTCTTCTGAACCTCCTCATGGACCTCCGGGAAATTGCTTTTTACTCTCTTATTTGAGAAATTTGCTCAATAAAAGAGGTGACTGGAACGAGAGATTATCTTCTTCCAACCGCTCGGCTCCGAAGCGAAACATGAATGAAGTGAGTAATGTCGGTCCTATTTATACCCGTTTGTCCGGGTGGATGTGACTCAGCATGCAGATCTCACTGCCCAATGTTCATTGCCTCGTTTTGTTACCACTTGGAGGTGATACTATCTCAATACTAGTTTTACTTGATCTTAGTGCTGCGTTCGACACTATAGATCAGTGGTCTTCACTATTCTTTTCATGAGAGCCACACTGATAGGCAAACTCAATAGGAGAGCCACTAAGTATCAAAAGTTACATCCAGTTATAAATACCATGTCTGCTTATCAATCTGTCATCCCTGAACATAAAATATGCAATGCAATAAATACAAAAGTAGGGTGAAAATCATTCTTTATCATTTACCAGTCAAATTTGTAACTTAGACAAGATGATTTCCCTTACTGACAAAAAAGCAGGATTTCCAGAATATAATTAACCCTCTGGGGACCAAGGGGTTTTTGGGGCCCTTGGGATGTTTTGACATGCACTGACATTTGTGCTTTTTTCAGTTATTTATAAACATGTTAATGGCAAAGGTGTAAATTCACTCTATATAGCACAAACGGGGCTACCGTAATATGTGAGCAACATGTATGTACATGTTTGTATTTTTGAGAGAATATTATTTATGCATGGTTATTGAAAAACTAAAACTAAAAGTTTCTGAAATAAGGCCACAAAACACATATTGATTATTTCTTCACAAGATTTTTGAAAATTGTATCACATAGTCTAGAATATTTGCTCCAAAACTATGTGAATCATCCTGACTACTCATTCAGATAAGTCAATAAAGTCTTTTAGAATGTGTATGACGTGTTTTGTTTGAGAAAGCTTTATGCGAAGGGGCGTGATCTCTCATTAATATGTGTGGCATTTCACACCTGAGAAAGACAAAGACCCTCCCATAATGGCCCTATTAGGTGTGCTATCAGGCCATATCATTATGAGGAGCCTTGCACAAAGAATGAGGAGATTTAAAAAAGAATGGCTTTTAGATTGTTTGGATTTATTTACAACACACACACACACACACACACAGCTTAGAATAAGTGAACACACTCATGCTAAAGTTGACTAAAAAGAGGAATAAAAAATATAAAATACAGGGTGCATACATCTGGACACTTCTAATCACACACCCTTCACCATATAGACATGGTTTTATTTCAGTTCAAAGTTAGAGTTGGAAACATCTTGAAAAGAAAATTGTCTTTTTTTCATAAATGTCTTAGTTTGATCATACATATTTCAAAGTTGAGGATTCATTATTTTGATATAGCTTGCATTGGAACAAACACTATAACATCTTAGTTGATTAGTTTATTGACAAAACATACTATATATTTAACATATGAGCAGAAACTCCTAACAAAAGCTTATTTGATGTCTATTTTAGACTAGTCAACGAAATGTTGTCTTTTATTTCGTCTGTAACAGTGCGTATCTGTGTATTCATTCATTCATTCATTCATTCACACACACACACAGAAACATGATTCACATTTAAACGGTATGGTATTTTTCCGTTTACAGACACTAACGTTATTCTATATCGCGATTAGAACAAAGCACAAGCATAAAACACTTACTTCTCAGCTGAATCTGTTGCTCC